>CM038230.1:90700018-90797004 GCA_021442155.1 Cymbidium sinense | reverse complement strand
ATTAAAGTGAATGATGGTTCTATTTCTTCCAATAATATGGTTTGCAGTGATATCCTTAGGATTCTAAAGGTACCGCCATTTGTGCTCTTTGCCTATCCTATCAAAGCCTATTTTGTTATTTTGTTGACCTTATTTTAATAAAGCTATTGAAATTTGTTTGAATATAGATTTCTTGATTGATGTTGATGCTCTCTTATTGCTTGTCATGCTTAATTCCAATAGAAATGTGAATGTTGACTTATTTTATCTTCTTAATCATGATATAAATCTTCTTTCTTAAGTTTGCATTAAAATTTCCCACATCCTTCGTGAAGGTAATGCTTGTGCTGATTACTTGGCTAACTTTGGTGCCAACTTAACTGAGTTCACTTTATTTGACAACCAAACTTTGCCTAAACTATTAAGGGGTTTCTTTAATCTAGATAATATTGGATTGCCTTATCAAAATTATAAATTCTTGGATTTGTTTTTGGTGTTTTGATGATCTTTTGCTTTTGGTTGCCCCTTGTTCAACCATCTTTGGGTTTTTGTTATGTACTTATTTTCTCTCTTTGGCCTAAGCTTGGGTTATGTTTTTGATCTCTTACTTTTGGATTGGCCTGGTTTTTGCTACTTGGTGGTTATTGTAAGTGCAGCCTAGGTTGTTTTGGTTTTTTTAGCTTGGTGGCTTCGTCTGTCTGGTTGAGTGTTTACCATAATTTTCCTTGGATATTTTTTTATATCATCCTTTTGGGTTGTGGTTATGGCTGCTGTAGGTTTTTCATTTTGTATGGGTTTTGCCTCTTTTCTAGGCTGCTTGCTAACTTACCTGAATTGGATCTACTACTATGGTGGTTGGCAGGATGGCATTATTGGTTGGATGGGTTTGCTGACTATTTTAGTTGATTGGGATGGTTGGATGGCTGGTTGTTTTGGCTATTTTTGCATTTTCTATTGGTGACTAATCTGGGGGGTTACAACTGGTTTATCTCTGGCTTGATTTTGGCATGGTGGAGATTGTTATTATGTTATTTTCTATTTTTGTTGATTGTTGGTTATTTTGTTGATTTTGTTTTATTATTTTGTTTTTTGGTTTTTTTGTTTTGGTTATGGTTTTAACTTCCTCATATATTAGCCTTCCTCTCTTGGCTACAACAGCTTTGGGTTTGGGTATTGTTCTGATTGGCTGGATAAAGGCTATTTTGTGGTTGTTAGTTGGCCTAGGGTGTTGGTGGATTAGTTGGGTGCCTTTATTGTTGTTGTTCCTATTCGTTGTCTTGTAGTTTGTCTTACTGGGCTTTGTACCTTTTATCTCTGGCTGTTTCTATTTACCTAGATCAGATTTTCTTTTTCCTTGGTTGGTTTGGTGACTGTACTCTACTTCTACCCTTTCCTTGGCTGTCTTGGGTGATTTTGGCTTGATGATTGCTATTGGTCTTTACACTGACTTGGTTTTTCTTCTGCTATGGTGGTTGGCTGGCTAGTTTGGTTGGTTGTATTTGGTTGGTTGGAGGGTTGGCTATTTTGGCCAATTTTTCTCCTTTGGTGATTGTTCAAGGAACCTCGGTGTTCTTTTGTGACTTGTATTTTTGGTTTCCTCCTGCTTTGTTTTTTCTCTCTTGGTTGTAATTGATCCCCCTTTTTCTGTTTGGGTGGCAGCCTTGCTGCCCACCCTTTTTGCAGTTAGGATGGGTGTTTTTACTGGATCTTTTTTCTACTTTATTGGTGGAGGATATGAGCACTTGTGATTTTGTTTTTTGCTCTTGTTTATCTCTGGTGTGTCTTGATACCCCTATCATGATGCTTACTCCTTTAGATTTTGTTATTCCTTTTTGGTTGTGGCTTTGGTGGTGCTCCTACTGTATTGCTGCTATCCCTGATGGTTGGTTGATTATCTGCCTTATTGGGCTTGGTTGTTCTCCTAGCTTGGTTTTGGCTATTATTGTTTGGAGGATTTTGCGCCTTGCTAGATGATGGACTTTGGATGATGGCCTACACGAGGTATGCTAGCTATGATGGCTTTGAAGTTTCCCACTCTTTCTTCTTTTGGTTGGTAGCGCTATATGTAATTGTAACCCTTCTCCTAAAGTTTGGTTACTTACATATAGTGTTGCTCCTTGAGATGATTGTAACTGAGCCTGAGCCTTTTCTTTACTTTACTCCTTCTATTTGATCTTACTTTCTATGCTGGCTTAATTGTATTCATCCTTTCAAAACTATGTTCCAGATTTCTTTTATAAGTAACAGGAGTATCGTAGGTGGATCTTCGGTATAAGGACCAAATGAAGTTTTCTACTCACATGGATTTTTGCTATTAATTTTTGGTTTTTTCTTTTGCTTTGTTCCTTGAATGTAATAGTTATGGGGTTTATCTCTTTAGGACTTATTGTAGCTCTTTGAGCATTAGCTTAAAGATTTATCCCATCTAAGGACTTTGTACTTTTTCTTTTGTGGTAATAAAAAATTCCCTAATTTCTCTAAAAAAACCCTAAGCTGACCATAAACCCTAAACCCTAAAAAGCTAAAAACCTAAACCTAAGCTAAATAAAATATAAAAATAAAATAAATAAATAAACAAAAATTAAAATAAAATATAAAAATAAAATAGAATAAAAACATAAACTAAAACCTAAACCGAAACCTAAAAAGAAAATAAAATCAAGAATAAAAACTAAACTAAAATAAAATAAATAAAAACTTAAATTAAACTATGAAATAAAAAACCTAAATAAAATAAAAACTAAACCTAAAATAAAAACAAAATAAACCAAAAACAAAATAAAATAAAAACTAAATAACAACCTAAATAAAAAAAAATAAACCTCAATAAAAATAAAAAATAAAATGAACTGAAATAAATAAAAAATAAACTAAAAGAAATAAAAAATAAACTAAATAAACCTAAACCTATAAGTTTACTTAATTTAAATAAATAAAAAAAATAAAAAACTTTAACCCTAAACCCTAAAACTAACTCTAAACCTACAGCCCTAAACCCTAAACCCTAAAACCTTAAACCCTAAACCTTAAACCCTAAATAATAAACCCTAAACCCTAAAACCTAAACCCTAAACCTAAACCCTAAACACTAAATCCTAAACCCTAAACCCTAAAACATATAACCTTAAACCCTAAACCCTAAACCCCAAACCCCGAACTGTAAACCCTAAACCCTAAACCCTAAACACTAAAAACCTAAAAACCTATACCTAAACTAAATAAAACTTAAAAATAAAATAAATAAATAAAACAAATCCTAAATAAAATAAAATAATAACCTAAACAAAAATCTAAACTTAAACATAAAGATAAAATAATATAAAAATAAAACTAAACTAAAAGAAAATAAATAAAAATATAAACTAAACTAAAAAATAAAATAAACCTAAAAATAAAATACCTAAATAAAAAAATCTAAAATAAAAATAAAATAAACCTAAAATAAAATAAAATAAAAACTAATTAAAAACCTAAACATAAAAATAAACTTATAAATATATACAAAATAAAACTTAAACCTTAAACAAAAAAAAACCTAAACCTAAAATCAACAAAATAAAATAAACATAGACCAAAACTAAAATAAATAAAACCTAAACCTAAACCTAAAATAAATTAAACCTAAATCATAAACAATATAAAATAAATAAACTAAAAATAAACTTAAACCTAAACTAAAAAATAAAACCTAAAAAAAAAACCTAAAATAAAAACCTAAAACTTAAATCTAAAACTTAAATCTAAAAAAATAAAATATAAAGCTAAACCTAAAAATAAAAAATAAAACCAAAACCTAAAAAATAAAATAAAATAAATCTAAACATAAAAATAAACAAAAATATAAACTTAAACCTAAAAAATAAACTAAAGTAAAATTCCTAAACTAAAATAAATAAACTAAACTAAATAAAAATAAAAAATAAACCTAAATAAAAATAAAATAGAAAATTAACTAAAATAAATAAAAATAAACTAAATAAACCTAGTGATTTTCTTAATTTTAAAAAAACCCTAAACCCTAAACCCTAAACCAATCCTAAACCTAAACACTAAACCCAAAACCCTAAAACTAACCCTAAACCCTAAACCCAAAACATATTACCCTAAACCCTAAACCCTAAATAAAAAAAGAAAAATAAATAAATAAAATCGAAACCCTAAACCGTAAACCCTAAACCCTAAACCAACAACCATAAACCCTAAAACCCAAAACCCTAAACCCTAAACCTATACCTTAAACCCTAAACCCTAAACCCGACAACCCTAAATCTTAAACCCTAAACCCCAAACCCTAAACCTTAAAACCTTAACCCTAAACCCTAAAAACTTAAAAATCTAAACCTAAGCTAAGTAAAACCTAAAAATAAAATAAATAAAAAAAACTAAACCCAAATAAAATAAAATAAAAAATAAAATTTACACCTAAATTAAAACCTAAACCTAAACATAAACCCAAACCTAAACCTAAACCTAAATATAAAATAAAATAAAAAATAAAAACTAAAATAAAATAAAATAAATAAAAACTAAATATAAAATAAAAATAAAATAAAATAAAATAAACATAAAAATAAAAAACCTAAATGAAATAAAAACTAAATATAAAATAAAAATATTATAAACCTAAAATATAATAAAATAAATAATATATAAAAACCTAAAACAAAAAATAAACCTAAAAAAATATAAAAAATAAAACCTAAACCATAAAGTAAAAAAAACCTAAACCTAAACTAAAATAAATAAAACCTAAACCTAAACCTAAAATAAACTAAACCTAAACCCTAAACTGAAATAAAAAAAAAAATAAAAAATAAACATAAACCTAAACTAAAAAATAAAACCTAAAAATAAACCTAAAACCTAAACCTAAAAAAAATAAAATGAAAACCAAATCCTAAACCTAAAAATGAAAAATAAGACTAAACCTAAAAAATAAAATACAAATAAAACTAAACTGAAAAATAAACATAAACCTAAAGCTAAACCTAAAAAATAAACTAAAATAAAAAACATAAACTAAAATAAATAAACTATATTAAATAAAAATAAATAATAAACCAAAAATAAATAAGAAATAAATTAATTAAACTAAATAAACCAAAACCCACCTATTTTCTTAACTTTTAAGAAAAAAACTAAACCCTAAACCCTAAACCCTAAAAAGCTAAAAACCTTAACCTAAACTAAATAAAACCATAAAATAAAATAAATGAAAAGCTTAAACCAAAATAAAATAAATAAAGTAAGATAAAAGAAAATACATAAACTAAAACCTAAACCTAAAAATAAAAAGAAAATAAAAAAATAAAACTAAACTAAAATAAAATAAATATAAACATAAACTAAATTAAAAAACAAAAAACCTAAATAAAATAAAAACTAAACTTAAAATAAAAATAAAATAAACCTAAATAAAATAAAATAAAAATAAAATAAACTAAACTAAAATAAATAAAGATAAACTAATAACCCTAAACCCTACCTAAACCTAAACCTAAACCTAACCCTAAACCCTAGACCCTAACCCTAAACCCTAAACCCTAAACCCTAAAGCCTAAACCCTAAAGCTTAAAACACTAAACCCTAAACCCTAAACCCTAAACCCTACAACCTACAACCCTAAACCCTAAACACTAAATCTCAAACCCTAAACCCTAAATCCTAAACCTTAAAAACCTAAAATCCTAAACCTAAACAAAATAAAACCTAAAAACAAAATAAATAATAAACATAAACCTAAATAACATAAAAATATAAAATAAAATAAAAACCTAAACTAAAACCTAAACATAAACCTAAACCTAAATATAAAATAATATAAAAATAAAACTAAACTAAAATAAAAATAATAAAAACCTAAACTAAACTAAATAAAATATAATAAACCTAAAATAAAAAAAGCTAAATTAATTAAAAAAATTAAAAATAAACTTAAAAAAATAAAGCCTAAACCATAATATAAAAAAAAACTAAAAATAAACATATTAAAATAAATGTAACTGTAAACTAAAATAAACTAAACTAAAATAAATAAAACTTAAACCTATACATAAAATAAACTAAGCGAAAACCCTAAACTAAATAAAAAAATAAAATAAAAATAAACCTAAACCTAAACTAAAAAAATAAAACCTAAAAATAAGCCTAAGATAAAATCCTAAAAGCTAAACCTAAAGAAATAAAATAAAAATCTAAACCTAAACCTAAAAATAAAAAGTAAAACCTAAACCTAAAAAATAATATAAAAGTAAAACTAAACAAAAAAATAAATATAAACCTAAACCTAAACCTAAAAAATAAACTAAAATAAAAAACCTAAACTAAAATAAATAAACCTAAAATAAATAAACTAAACTAAATAAAAATGTAAACCTAAATATAAATAAAAAATAAAATAAACTAAATAAACTAAACCTACTGGTTTTCTTAATTAAAAAAAAACCCTAAACCATAAATCCTAAACCCTAAACCCTAAACCCTAAATCCTAAACACTAAATGCTAAACCCTAACCCTAAACCTAAACCAATAAACCTAAATTAAACCTAAACCTACACTAAACCTAAACATAAACATAAAACCTAAACCATAAACCTAAACATAAACCTAAACCTAAACCTAAACCTAAACATAAACATAAACATAAACCTAAACCATAAATAAACCTGAACCTAAACCTAAATGTAAACCTAAACCTAAACCTAATCTTAAACCTAAAATGTAAACCTAAATAAACCTAAAAAGAAACCTAAACATAAACCATCAACATGAAATAAACCTAAACCTAAACCTGAACCTAAAAAAAACCTAAACCTAAACCTAAACCAAAACCTAAACCTAAAAATAAAATAAACCATAAAATAAACATAAACTATACCTAAACCTAAACCTAAACCTAAACCATAAACCAAAACCTAAACCTAAACCTAAACTAAACCATAAACCTAAACCATAAACCTAAACCTAAACCTAAACCTAAACCTAAACCTAAACTTAACCCTAAACCTAAACCTTAACCTAAATAAACCATAAAAATAAACTTAAACCTAAACCTAAAACCTAAACCATAAATAAACCTAAACCTAAAAAACTAAATAAATAAACTAAACCTAAAAACCAACTAAAAAAAAAAAACTAAACCTAAATAAATAAAAACTAAATAAATTAAACTAAAAATAAAATAAACCTAAACCTAAAGAAAAAAACCTAAACCTAAAACTAAACTAAAACTAAATAAACCTAAACATAAACCTAAAAATAAACTTAAATAAAAAAAAACTAAACCTAAAATAAATAAATAAACAATATAAATAAATAAACTAAAAACTAAAAACTAAAATAAATAAACTAAAAAATAAATTAAATTAAACCTAAACCTAAACTAAACTAAAAACTAAATAAAAATAAACCTAAACATAAAATAATCTAAACTGAAAAAAATAAAAATAAACCTAAACCTAAACCTAAACCGAAAAAAATAAATAAAAATAAAATAAAATAAAAAATAAACCTAAATAAATAAAATAAAATAAAATAAAAACTAAATAAAACTAAACCTAAACCTAAACCTAAACATATAAAATAATATAAATAAATAAAAAATAAAATAAATTAACCTAAACTAAAAAAAACTAAACCTAAACCTAAATAAACATTAAAAAAAAAGCTAAACCTAAACCTAAACCTAAAAATAAACATGAACTTAAACTTAAACCTAAACATAAAATAAACTAAAACTAAACCTAAACTAAACTAAAATAAATAAATAAACCTAAACCTAAATCTAAAAAATAAATAAACTAACCTCAACTAAATTTAAAACTAAAATAAACCTAAAAATAAAAAAAAAACTAAAAAAAATTAAACCTAAATAAAAATGAAAACTAAAAAATAAACCTAAACTAAACCTAAAAAATTAAATAAATAAACTTAACCTAAACCTAAACCTAAATAAAAATAAACTAAACCTAAGAACTAAAAATATAATAAAATAAATCTAAACTAAACTAAAATAAAAACCTAAACCTAAATAAATAAATAAACCTAAACCTAAACCTAAAATAAACCTAAACCTAAAGCTAAACCTAAACCTAAAAATAAAAAACTAAAAAAAACTAATAATAAACTTAAAAATAAACTAAACCTAAACCTAAATATAAATAAAATTAAAATAAATAAAAAATAAACTAAAAACTAAACCTAAACCTAAACCTAAAACTAAAAAAAAATTAAAACTAAAACTAAACCTAAAAATAAACCTAAACCTAAAACTAAATAAAAAATCAATAAAAGCTTAAACTAAACAAAATAAAACTAAAACTAAACCTAAAAAACTAAAAACTAAAAATAAATAATGAAATAAAAGAACTAAAAACCTAAACTAAAAAAATAATAATAAACCTAATTAAAAACTAAAATAAAATAAACTAAAAATAAACCTAAACTAAATAAACTAAACTAAACCTAAACTAAAATTAAAAACTAAATAAAATAAATAAACTAAAAACTAAAAACTAAACTAAACCTAAACCTAAACCTAAACTAAAAAAATAAAAAATAAAAAATAAAAAACAAAAAAACAAAAATAAAAACTAAACTAAAAATAAAAACTAAATAAACCTAAATAAACTAAATAAATAAATAAATAACTAAATAAACTAAAAAATAAAAAAAAGAAATAAACCTAAACCTAAATAAAATGAAAATAAATATAAATAAGTAAAAATAAACTAAAAATAAATAAAAACTAAACTAAAAATAAATAAAATAAAAAAACTAAACCTAAACCTAAATAAACCTAAAAATAAAACTAAAAACTAAAAACTAAAAAATTAAACTAAATAAAAACAATAAAATAAAAATAATCCTAAACCTAAAGTTAAACCTAAACCTATACCTAAACCTAAAAATAAAAATAAAATAAACTAAAAAATAAAATAAAAATAAACTAAGCCTAAACCTAAACCTAAAAACTAAAACTAAATAAAAATAAAAATAAATAAATAAATAAAAACTAAAATAAACTAAACTAAACTAAATAAACAATTAAAATAAACCAAGCCTAAAATAAACTAATAATAAACTAAAAGTTAAAAACTAAAAAACTAAAAATAAACTAAGAAAAAGTAAAAAAAATAAAATAAACCTAAACCTAAACTAAAAATAAACTTAAATAAAAATAAAACTAAACTAAACCTAAACCTAAAACTAAAAAATAAACTAAACTAAATAATCCTAAACTTAACCTAAAAGCTAAAATTAAATTAAAAAATTAACTAAAATAAAAATAAATAAAATAAACCTAAACCTGAACCTAAACCTAAACTTAAACCTAAAATACACCTAAACCTAAATAATCGAAACAAAAAAACTAAAAATATAAAAAACACAAAATAAACTAAACTAAATAAACCTAAACCAAAACTAAACTAAACTAAATAAAAAAACTAAAATAAACCTAAAAACTAAAAACTAAAACTAAACCTAAACCTAAACCTAAATCTAAACTAAAATAAACTGAAAACTAAATAAACCTAAATTAAAAAAAAAACTAAAAACCTAAACCTAAACTAAAAACTAAAAACTAAAAATGAAACTAAAAATAAAAATAAACCTAAACCTAAACTAAACTTAAAACTAAAAACTAAAAATAAATAAAACTAAACCTAAACCTAAAATGAAAATTAAATTAAAAATTTAAAACTAAAATACCTAAACTTAAAAAATAAAGCTATACCTAAATCCAAATCTAAACCTAAACCTAAACCTAAAAAAACCTAAAAAAATAAAAAACTAAATAAATAACAACTAAACCTAAAATTAAAATAAAAATAAAACTAAATAAAACTAAAAACTAAACCTAAACCTAAACCTAAATAAACTAAAATAAAAAACTAAAAAAAACCTAAACTAAATAAACTTAAATAAATAAAAATAAACCTAAAAATAAAAAACTAAATAAATAAAAATAAAAATAAACTAAACTTACTAAAACTAAATAAACTAAATAAAAAATAAAAAACTAAATAAACCTAAACCTAAACGTGAACCAAAACCTAAATAAAAACTAAACCTAAACCTAAAATAAACTAAAAACTAAACCTAAATAAAAAACCTAAACCTAAAAAATAAAAACTAAAAAACTAAAAAAAATAAAAAACTAAAAACTAAACTAAAAATAAAAAACTAAAAAACTAAATAAAAAATAAAAATAAAATAAACTAAATAAAAACTAAATAAACATAAACCAAAACCTAAACCTAAATAATAAATAAAATAAAATAAAAATGAAAAAAACTTTTAAATAAACTAAAACTAAATAAAAACTAAACTAAAACTAAATAAACTAAACCATAAACCTAGAAAACTAAAAAACTAAATAAATAAACCTAAACTATAAAAATAAAAAATAAAACTAAATAAAATAAACCTAAATAAATAAAAATAAATAAAACCTAAACTAAACTAAAATAAACTAAACCTAAACCTAAACCTAAAAAATAAATAAAATAAAAATAAACTAAAACTAAATAAACCTAAACCTAAACCTAAATAAAAATAAAATAAAAACTAAATAAACTAAAATAAAAACAAAAGAAACCTAAAACTAAATAAATAAAAAAACTAAATTAACCTAAACCTAAATAAACTAATTAAAATAAACCTAAATAAAAATAAACCTAAACCTAAACCTAAACTAAAACCAAAAAACTAAACCTAAACCTAAACCTGAACCTAAACCTAAACCTAAACTAAAAAAAGAAAAATAAACTAAACCTAAACCTAAACCTAAACCTAAATAAATAAATCTAAACCTAAACCTAAACCTAAGATAAATAAATAAACCTTAACTAAAATAAATAAATAAACTAAACCTAAACCTAAATGTACTCCTAAACCCAAACCTAAACCTAAACCTAAACCTAAAGAACTAAACCTAAACCTAAACCTAAAAAACTAAACCTAAACCTAAACCTAAACTAAGTAAATAAAATAAATAAACTAAACCTAAACCTAAATTAACCTAAAAAATAAATAAACCTAAACTAAATAAATAAAAATAATCTAAAACTAAACCTAAACCTAAACTAAAACCATAAAAAAACAAAACCTAAAAATAAAAACTAAATTAAAACTAAATAAAATAAAATAAATAAACTAAATAAACAAAAAAATAAAAAAGAAATAAAATAAAATAAAACCTAAACCTAAACCTAAATAAAACTAAAACTAAAATAACATAAACCTAAACCCCTTCTCCTCCTCCAAATTTCATTTTTCCTTCTTTGGAGCTTCCCTTTTCCTTACGGTTTGGTTATTTTTCACCATTCTAAACCAATCATTTTTATTGCTTATCTTTGCTCTAAATGATGTTCTGGCCATTGTTGATGGTGGCGATCCTAAACGGCCGTTTCCTTTATTGAAAAGGTATTTGATTTTATGGGATTTTCAAATAAAAAGACCTAACCTACCATTAAATACTTTAAGGATGCTCTCTCTAATAAAGTTTCCTTTTGATAAAAATTTGATATCAACTTCGTTTCATGGCATATCATGTGATCATCTAATGTTGAAAGTCGGCTAAACTATGAATTTATTTTGGTTGGAAAATTTGCGACATCCAAATTTGGATAATAATCTCTTTTTCAATCTTAAACTCTATGGTGCTTTCTCTTGGTTTGATCGATCCTAGACATGTTTTGATTCTTACAAAATGATTTAGACTACTCAAGGGTTTTTTATTTTTAATTGTCAAAATGCATCATTTAAAGTAGTCTCCTCTTTTGATATAAAAAAGAATCACTAATTGTTCTTGTTTGGTTGGCTTTTTTGAATATGAGGATTCACTATGTTACTCACCGTTATATTGTTGTTAGAGCTCTTTTGGTCACCTTCAAATTGATCAGCCACCTGTGAGATCCCCCATCTCATGTTGCTCATATGGTTGAACTTGATATTTCTAAAAACATCCTAAGGAAGTTTGGATTGGTTTAGAGAAGTTTGGTTATTTTCAAAAAGTTGAATTTGAAAATTGTAAAATTCATGGGCATGATAATTTGAGTGCTTTGTGCTTCACCCACAACTTAAAAAAAAAAACTCGAATGATCCTAATTCTACTAATCAAAATGGTAAAGTTAATAAACTTATTTATGTGGCTAAAGCTAACCCAAATGGAAATGCTTTTTCTGCTTCATTGGAATTCACTGATGTGCTTAATGTTGATACTCCCAATACTCAATCAAATGAGGTCAAAGATATTACTAATATCAAATATGATGGTTTGTCAATCAATCCTTCTCTACATGATAACTTGCCTTCTCATGATAACTCAAATGTCCAAGAGGCTAACATCTCTTTGCCTCTTATTAATGCTGAGCATGAGAATGAGCATGTGAATTTTAATGGTAATTTGCATGAAAATTTGAAGACTAAAATCAAGAGCAAAATTATAAATTTGATCCTATTTATGCTCTTAATGGTATTGCTAGCTCTACTTCTCCTAATCCCATGATTGACATTCATTCTAATCCTACTTTTTAGCTTAATCCTGAGATTGAAGAAGGGGAAGTTGTGATTATAAATGTTTTGGCTGATTCTAATCCTATTCCTAACACCTCTAATCAGCCTCTTTCGGATGGTGATACATTGGATAAAAATAGAGCTTTCTAAACTATTCTAAAAAAGAAATCTTTTAAAGCAAAAATGTTTCCACATAACTTTACTAGATTTACTAGATATGGTTCTTCATCTCATAAATAATGGCCTTTTGGCATTGGAATGGTTGCTCTCTTTCTAGTGATTTTACTTACTTATTTTCCTTTAGCTTATTTAATATTTCCTTTATGTTTAATTCTATTATTTGGAATGTTCGAGGGATTGGAACCCTCACTGTGTGTAATCGTGGTAGAATTCTTTACCGTATTAACAATATATCCTTACTTGTGGTCATTGAATCTCTCATAAATGCTTCTAAGATCAACCATGCTGCTAGAATGCCCAGTTTTAATAACTTTTTCTTTAATATCAGTAATAAAATTTGGTGCTTTTGGAACAATCTAGTTAATGTTTCCATTTTAGATGATCTCCAACAAGTTGTTAATGTCCATATCTCATGTGTGAATTTTTTGCTTTAGGCTCTTTTGTTTATGCTTCCTATAATAGAGCTGGTAAGAACATCCTTTGGGATAATTTAAGAAGCATTGCTTTAATAGTTAATAAACCTTGGTTGGTTGTGACTTCAACACTATTCTTTCTTCCTCTCAAAGAAGGTGGTTGCTCTCCAAATATTCATTCTATGGAAGAATTCTCTAATATGATTCTTGATTGAAACCTTATTGACATTAGTTATTTTGGTAATTACACTTGCATAACTCTAAACTTTGGCAACGCCTTGATAGAATCCTTTTAACTCTCATTGGATTAATCAATGGCCTCTTACTTATTGAACATTTGAGTAAAACTTTGTTGGATCATGCTCTTTTTATTTTGCTTTAAAATAACTCTAAAAGATTATCCTCCTCCTCTTTTCGATTTCAAAATATGTGGATTCAACACCTCAATTTTTAAAAGTTGTTACCACCAATTGGGTTGCCCCTACACCCTAACAATTTGGTTAGGGGCATGATTAGATCGTTTAAACTTAAAAGGCTTAAACAAAACTTGGTTTGGGAACAAGCATTATTTTAAAAGTCTCTTTGCTAATATCAAAAAATATGGAATTTTGGTTTGTAGTCTTGAAAATGGCTGACTAACTCTTCTAAGTAGAAGGATTTGAATGAAGCAAAACATAATCTAGTTAACTATTAGAATATGGAAGAAACTTATTACACAAAGGTTTAGTAAGCATATCGATGGGGACAAAATACAAGGTTTTCATGCTTTATTCAATAAAAGAAAGCTTTAAACTCTATCCAAAAAATTAAAAGTGGGAGATTGGATAATTGACACTAATGAGAAGCATCTATTATTAATCACTTTAGAAATATTCTTAACAAGAGCCACACTTTAGATGATATTTTAGCTCCCATTTGATCCCCTCAATCATGATGACAATCATTTGCTTACTAGGTTGCCCAAGGAGGAGATTGGTAAAATTCTTAATAACATGAAATACATTTGGTCAAGGTTATAATGACACAATTTTTCCAGCATTGTTGGCCTATAATTAAGTATGATCTAGTTTGGGTTATTGATTTCTTTCCGGGTAATCCTTTTCCTATATATTTTCTAGTACTTCCATTGTCCTTATACCTAAAATTGATAATCCTAAATCCTAGAGTGATTTCAAACCTATTAGTCTTTGTACTTTCTTTCATAAATTGATTTCTAAAATGCTTGCTAATAAACTTAGTCCTCTTCAAAAAATTATCTCCTCTCAACCAAATTAGAGGTAGAGCTATATTTGATATTATTCTTCTTGGAGTGATTCATGATTTGGATGCTCTTAATATAGGTGGTAACATCCTATTTAAATTAGATATTTCTAAAACATTTGATAACATCTCTTGGGATTTCCTTTTACACATTCTTCATTTATTTGGCTTTTTGAAAAACTTCATCTACCTAATTAAAAATTATATTTGCAATTCTTGGTTTTCTGTTACTCTTAATGGTGAGGCCTTAGGTTTTTACCCTTCTTCTCATGGTTTGAGATAATGTGACCCCGTGTCCCCTTCCCTTTTTATTATTGCTATGGAATATCTTTCTAGGAGCTTAAACAACATTTTCAACAACAATCCTAGCATGTATTTTAGAACTCTTAGTGGTATACCTGTCTCTCATTTTAGTTTTGCTAATGATTTCATTATTTTTTGTAATGCTTCCATCCATCACATTAAATGCATAAAGAATTTCTTAAATAACTTTGGTAATGAAAGTGGTCTTTCTATCATTGAAGGCAAAAGTTGTTTCATTACCTCTTCTAAAATCTCCAGCAACAAAATCAATCAAATCTTGAGAATCATTAATTTTAAACAACAATAACTCCTATCAAATATCTAGGTGCTCTCATACAAGGTCAAAAAAGATCACATCTCTTTGATGATCTAATCTAAAAAATTGCTAATAAAATTTCTATTTAAGAATTTCACATACATTCCTTTGGTGGCAAGCTTACTTTGCTTAGGAGTACCCTTAATTCCATGCCTCTATATCTTATTCAAACCATCATCCCTACTAATTCTACCTTAAGTAGAGTAGAATGTCTCCTTAATAATTTTTTTTGGGACTCTAACATTTCAAATAAAGGATGCATTGGACTTCTTGGCATAAAAGTTGTGGCACCCTTGCTGAGGGTGGGCTTGGTTGTAAGTCTATTCATGAAATTATTGGTTTCTCTCATAACCTTTGGTGGAATTTGTAAATAGTCTCTGGGCCAATTTCATGACGCCACATATTCCTAGGGTATCCTCTTGTCCTTACAAAGTGGGTGACTCACCTGAAAAGACTTTCCTCCATCAAATGGGAAGCTAAATCCTTATTTCTTGGGGTCACTCGGATCTTCTTTCTTTTGGCTAGACAACTGGATTGGTAGTGGTTCTATTGATGATTTCCTATCTACTCATTCTACTGCTAGAAAAGTGAACTCCTTTTGGAATAATAATAATTGGAATAATAGTAAACTCACTGATTATATTCCTATTTCTCTTTTAGATAAATTCACTAACATTCCTATCATTTCTAACAAGCTTAATCAAATTCTCTTTAAGCTATTTTATAATGGTGAATTTATTCTTAAAGAGGTGGAATCATTAGAGAAGCCCATGGTTTCTCTAATGTGTTTTAAAATTTGGAATAACATTATCCCTATCTCTTACTCCTTATTTGGAGAATTCTAAAAATTTCATTCTGACTCTTTGATGTGGGGTAAAGTGTTCCTTTTCTTCCAATTTATTGTTGTTTTCACATGGAAAATGTGAATCATGTTTTTGTTAATGGAGCTATTGCCTCCAAATTGTGGGTTTGGTGTGATGAACATTTCAATATTAACCATTTTCATGGTTCTTTATCCTTATATCAACTTCTTGATTTCTATTTTTATAAAACTGTGAAAGGTCACATTAAAGTAATTACTGCCATCACTCTTATATTATTCATATGGATGGACAGAAATGATGCCAAACATCGTGATATCCCTATGAAGCACAAGAGGATTATTACTAGAACTAAAGAAAAAAATCCTTGCTTTATTTAATGCTAGCTTAATTACTAACAACCACTTTAAAGGGTACAAATTTATGGCCAACAAGCTAGGTCTTAGCTTGCCTGAGATCCCCAACTGGAAAGAAGGTAAGCTTATCTATTAGAGAAAGCCACATAATAATACTATCAAAATTAATATTGATGGCTCTGTCTTCAAATTGCATTTGACTGTGGTGGCATTTTTAGAAACTTCAAATGTAGTGTCATTTGAGCTTTTGCTTACCCCCTTAAAGCTTATTCTGCTATCTTCTTTGAATTAATGGTTGTTAACAGCTATAGAGATTTGTTTGCAAAAGGTTGGTTCAATATCTGGATTGAAGTTGATGCTCTTTGCTCATTGATATGGTTACTTCCACCAAGGTGGAAACACAAATTTATACTACCTCCTTAATCATACTAGAGCTCCACTCTCTCAAGTCTGCTTTAAAATAACTTACATTTGGCATGAAGGAAATGCTTTACTTGCTAATCTAGGTGCTAAATTAGATGTGCTCACCTTTTTTGATTATTTTAGTCTTCCTAAAGATTTGCGTGGATTGGTTAATTTGGATAACTATGGATTACCTTACCATAGAAATTAAGTTACATTATTCTATTTTCTTTCGCCTTTTCTTTTGTAGATTTTCCTCTTTCTATTTTCCTTGATTTGCATCCCCCTTCTCAATTTTTCTCAGATTTATTTTATTACATTTTTTTGGTTATCTGTTTTTTGGCTCTTTAGCCTCATCTATTGGTTACTACCTTCTATTTGTCCTTAAGATGTTGTAATTTTATTTGCTAATAGTCTCCTTACATGGGACTATCTGTTTCACTGATTGGGATTTTTTTAACCTCATGGATAGATCATTACTTGGATTATGCTCATTGGTTCTCTTTCTATTCTTAATTTTGTGCTATTTCGCATGGTTGGGATTTCTTTTGGTCTCCTTTTCCCCCTATTTTTGTTGCTATCATTTGCCTATCAGTTGGACTGTGTTCCCTCTTTATGATGGATTTTTCAGCTATTTATATTTTGAGTCCTATCATGGCTCATTTCTATAATTAAGCCACCTTCTCTATTGTTGGTTACATTATTTGGTTATTTTTTTGAGTGGTGAATGGTTTATCTGTTATTATGTTCAACAGATGATTATTTTGTTGGATTTCCCGCCTTTTGTTCTGATTGTCGTTAGCCTCATTCAGCTTTTGCTCTATGGGTTTATCTGCTAAATAAGGTTACTCTTGGCTCTATTAGACTGTATAATTGTTGTGATCTAGCTATTAATAGCTATGTTAACACAGTCATACTCATTGGCTTTCATCACTATGGGGTGTTTTCCTTGCCATGATGATTAATCGGGTAGTGGTTTGTGTTGGCTATTCATTCACATGCTATGTTGAATACTTAGGTGGTGCTTATCTTTCAAGGGATTGGGGCATCATTTTGTCATGTCAATAGTGTTTTTTTTTCTATAGTGTATTTTCTATTATTTGTTATGCGTGTATTAAAGATAAAATGATTTTCATCCAATGGTACCGCTTTCCCCAAATATGTATATGATGGATGTGATGATTTCACTCATAACTTGGTGGTAGTAGCACTTGTGATGTAACCCTTCCTTTGAAGTTTGATGCTCATGTTTATACTACCCCATTCTTGTGTGGTGAGCTCACCTTTTCTTCACACACTTCTCTAAATTTCTCTCACTCTCCTTTGATTTTTCAATTAATTTTGCTTGTAATTTCTACTTGAGCTAATTCCTTTCTAGTTTGTGGGTTTTGTGTTGTTTCCTGCATTCCTTCTCTAGTGGTGGCATATGCTTCTCTTATCTTCACAAGTTGTTGCTGAAGGATATCATCTAGCTTTTTCTTTTTGTTACTTTTGTATCTCTTACTATTTTTAGTTCTCTTTATATTTTCCTTTTATGGTTGTACTTTTAGATTCACTCTAGGATGATTGTAGCTCTTTGAGTAGTAGTTCTTGAGTTTATCCCCTCTTAAAGACCTAGTAATTTTTTGTGTAATAAAATTTCACATGGGTTCCCAAAACCCTAAGCTACAACCCTAAATCCTAAACCCTAAATCCTAAACAAATGCTAAACCATAAACCCTAAATTAAAACATAGCCCTAAACCAAACAAACTTAAACCTACAACCTTTGATTAAACCCTAAACCAAAACCTAAACCTAAATCCTAAACCTTAAACCCAAGACTAAAACCTAAACCCTAAACCCCAAACTTAAACCCTAAACCCTAACTAACCCTAAACCTAAACTTAAACCTAAACTTACAACCTAAACCCAACCCCTAAACCCCAAACCCTAAACCCTAAACCTAAACCTAAACACTCCCTCCTAAAACCTAAAACCTAAACTAAACTAAACAAACAAAAAATAAAATAAAAAAAAAAACCTACAAATAAAATAATAAAATAAAATAAAAAATAAACTAAAACTTAAACCTAAACCTAAACCTTTCATAAACAACCCTAAACCAATAAATAAAATAAATACCTAAACTAAACTAAAATAAAATAAACCTAAAATAAAATAAACTAAAATTAAATAAATCTAAAATATATAAATAAACTAAATTAAAACCTAAACCTAAAAAATAAATAAAATTAACCTAAAATAAATAATAAATAAAACCCCTAAACTAAAAAAAAACCTAAACCTAAAATAAAAATAAAATGAACAAAATAAAATAAACTTAAACCTAAACTAAAATAAACAAAGCTAAAATAACAAAAATAAACTTAAAATAAACTAAACCTAAACCTAAACTTAAATTAAATAAAATAAAATAAACAAAAAATGAACCGAAACCTAAACTTAAAAATAAACATAAAATAAAACCTAAAACCTAAACTTAAAAAAATAAAACAAAAACCTAAACCTAAACCTAAGAATAAAAAAATAAAACCTAAACATAAAAAACTAAAACTCAACTAAAAAATAAACCCTAAACCTAAACCTAAAAATAAACTTAAATAAAAACCTAAACAAAATAAATAATCTAAATAAACTAAACTAAATAAAATAAAAATTAAACCTAAATAAAAAATAAAATAAATTAAACTAAAATAAATAAAAATAAACTAAATATACTAAATAAACCTAAACTTTTCTATTTTTACTTAATTTAAAACTAAAACCCTAAACCCTAATCAAAACCAAATCTTAAACATAAAACCCTAACCCTAAACCTAAACCAACCTTAAACCCAAACCTAAACCTAAATCCTAAACCCTAAATCCAACCCTAAATCCTAAACCCTAAACTCAAAATCCTAAACCCTAAAGCCTAAACTAAACCCTAAACCAAACTAACCTAAACTCCCTAAACCCAAAAAAACTTATACCAAAGCCTAAACTCTAAACCCAAACCTATCTAACCCTAAACCTGTTAACGAGTATAAACATTAAACCTAATATAAATGAAAAGTTTAAACCCTAAAGCCTAAACACTAAACTAAACTAAACCTAAACCTCACCCTAAACCTACCTAAAACCTAAACTCTATAAATAGATCCCTAAATCCTTATAACCTAAAAGCATAAACCTAAACAAATAAAAAAAATTAAACTAAAAAAATATGATAAAATAAAACCTAAACTAAAACCTAAACTAAGAATAAAATAAAATAAAAAAATAAAAACCAAAAATAAAATATATAAAAACTTAAACTAAAAAAAAAATAAAATAAAAATAAGAATAAAAATAAAATTAAAATAAAACTAAACATAAAATACAAATAAAATAAACCTAAAATAAAAACTAATTAAAAAACTAAACCTAAAAAATAAACCTTAAATAAAACCTAAAAAATAAAAAAAATAAAACCTAAAATAAAAGTAAAATAAACAAAATAAATTAAACCTAAAAATAAATAAAAAATAAAACATAAACTATAATAAAAAAAACCTAAACCTAAATAAAATAAATAAATAAATAAACTTAAACTAAAATAAATAAAGCCTAAAATAAACTAAACCTAAGATAAACCTAAACTAAATAAAATATAATAAACTAAAATAAACCTAAACTTAAACTAAAACTAAAACCTAAAATAAACCTAAAATAAACCCAAACCTAAACCTAAAAAAAAAAATAAAATAAAACCTAAACCTAAACCTAAAATGAAAAGAAAACTTAAACCCTAAATAAAATAAAATAAAACTCTAAAAAGAAACCTAAACATAAAAAAAGTAAAATAAAATACCTAAACTAAAATAAATAAACCTAAAACAAATACACTAAGCTAAATAAAAATAAAAAATAAACTTAAATAAAAATAAAAAATAAAGTAAACTAAAATAAATAAAAAATAAACTGATTATGCTAAATAAACCTAAACCTACTGGTTTACTAAATTTCAAAAAAAAACCCTAAACCCTAAATCCTAAACCCTAAACACTAAACCCTAAAAGACACTAAATCCTAAACCCTAAACCATAACCCTAAATCTTAAAATAAACCCAAAAAAGCTGAAAAGCTAAACATAAACTAAATAAAACCTAAAAATAAAATAATAAAAAAACCTAAACCAAAATAAAAAAATAAAAAAAAACATAAACTAAAACCTAAACAAAAACCTAAACCTTAAAACAAAATAAAATAAAAAATAAACTAAACTATAATAAAATAAATATAAATCTAAACTAAACTAAAAAATAAAAAACCTAAATAAAATATAAACTAAACTTAAATAAAAATAAAATAATCCTAAAATAAAATAAAATAAAAACTAAATAAAATCTTAAACCTAAAAATAAATAAAAAATAAAACCTAAACCCTAAACTAAAAAAAAAACCTAAAACTAAAATAAAAATAAAATAAACTAAACATAAAAAAAATAAACTAAACTAAAATAAATAAAACCTAAACATAAGCCTAAAATAAACTAAACATAAACCTAAACTAACTAAATAAAATAAAATAATATAAAAATAAACCTAAACCTAAACTAAAAAAAATAAACCAAAAATAAACCTAAAATAAAAACTAAAACCTAAACCTAAAAAATAAATAAACTAAACCTAAACTAAAAATAAAAAATAAAACCTAAACCTAAAAAATAAAATAAAAATAAAACTACACTTAAAAATAAACCTAAACCTAAACCTAAAAAACAAACTAAAATAAATAAACCAAACTAAATAAAAAAAACTTAAATAAATTTAAAAAATAAAATAAAATAAATAAATTAGAACCTACTAGTTTACTTAATTTAAAAAATATATAAAAAAATTACGATAAACCCTATACCCTAAACCTAACCCTAAACCCTAAACCTACAACCCTAAACACTAAACCATCAACCCTAAAACCCTAAACCCTAATCCCTAAGCCCTAAACCTAAACCTTAAACCCAAACCCTAAACCATAATTAAACCCTAAACCCTAAAGCCTAATCCCAAACCCTAAACCCTAAACCCAATCTAAACCCTAACCCTAAACCCCAAACCCTAAACCCTAAAAAACTTAAAATGCTAAACTAACTAAAGAGATTTACCTACAATGATTAGCCTAAATTTCTCTAATATAGAAAAAAATGTAAGAGCTTTGTATGCCATAGAAACCTCTCCAAGGTTCATAGAGATGCTAAAGGGTAGCTTCCTATTCGTGGACAAATGAAAGAATACTTATGTTACACCTAAGTGTCCATTTGTGAGCAATCCTCTTATGAGATCTAATCATAAAACCTCTCTAATTGATATTGTCTTCTCAAACTTTTCAAATTATCATATGTGAGGAGCTAAATCCTGAGATCTTAGCAAATTAGGGAGACTTGATGCATAATGAGATTTTACAGTGATTGTACAAGAAAAATCTCTTAATAAGTAATAAAAATAATCCAAACTCAATACCTAAGATAGGATTTTAACTATAGCTCTCCTACTTTGAGACTCAATGTGGCAACATAATGTAAAAAAATAATTAAAGACAAAAAAAGAAAGAAAGCTCAAGTAAAACTCTAAGCCAATGCTTAGAAATAGGTGGCATAGTTTTGTGAGAGATTTAGAACACCAACATTTTTTACTGACTTCTATAATATGATTTAAGAGAGATTTTGGATCCCAACATAGTATCTATCATCTTTTCTATTTTTTTATTAGTTGTAGTGTTCATTTAGATGTATTCATTTGAATTTGATTTAATAGTGGAAAGAATAATTCCAACATTTGATGACATTCATTTAGGTGCAAGAATTTTTGATGTTATTTGAAATCTAAAGTTTGTTGAAAAGCCACATGCAAATTAATTTTTCGTAGTGTCTCTTAAGTTTAGGGCTCTTCGATCTAAACCTACACAACATTAGCTTAATCTTCCCTAATTTTAAGATGATAACAATACTTCAAATTTATTCATGCACTCATTTATAATTTTGGTTTCTTGCTTTAGCGAGTAAAACTCTAAATAATTGATCTTAGTAGGATAAATACAAGTAATTTTTTAACAACAATTTCATTTCAACCATGTAATAACTTATTCTAATCCCAATCTTCCTGGCTCTCTATTTCTATCTATGAGATTTTTGATTAGTAGTATGTTTTTTTTATAAATAATCTAAGGCTCACATAACCCTAAACCTTAAACTAACCCTAAAGCCCAAACCCTAAAACTAACTATAAACCCTAAACTCAAACCTAAATACAACCTAAACCCTAAACCCTAAGCCCCAAACCATAAAACTACAACCTTAAACCCTAAACCCAAAACCCCAAACCCAAAACCCTAAACCCTAAATCCTAAACCCTAAACACTAAACCCTAAAAGACCCTAAACCCTAAACCCTAAACCATAACCCTAAATCTTAAAAATTAAACCCAAAAAAGCTAAAAAGCTAAACTTAAACTAAATAAAACCTAAAAATAAAATAATAAAAAAATCTAAACCAAAATAAAAAAAATAAAAAACATAAACTAAAACCTAAACAAAAACCTAAACCTTAAAACAAAATAAAATAAAAAATAAAAACTAAACTATAATAAAATAAATATAAATCTAAACTAAACTAAAAAATAAAAAACCTAAATAAAATATAAACTAAACTTAAATAAAAATAAAATAATCCTAAAATAAAATAAAATAAAAACTAAATAAAAGCTTAAACCTAAAAATAAATAAAAAATAAAACTTAAACCCTAAACTAAAAAAAAAACCTAAAACTAAAATAAAAATAAAATAAAACTAAACATAAACTAAAATAAACTATACTAAAATAAAAAAAACCTAAACATAAGCCTAAAATAAACTAAACATAAACCTAAACTTGAACTAAATAAAATAAAATAATATAAAAATAAACCTAAACCTAAACTAAAAAATAAACCCTAAAAATAAACCTAAAATAAAACCTAAAACTAAACCTAAAAAAATAAAATAGAAACTTAAACCAAAATAAAAAAAATAAAACTTAAACCTGAAAAATAAAATAAAAATAAAACTACACTTAAAAATAAACCTAAACCTTAACCTAAACCTAAAAAACAAACTAAAATAAATAAACCAAACTAAATAAAAAAAACTTAAATAAATGTAAAAAATAAAATAAACTAAATAAATTAGAACCTACTAGTTTACTTAATTTAAAAAATATATAAAAAATTATGATAAACCTATACCCTAAACCTAACCCTAAACCCTAAACCTACAACCCTAAACACTAAACCATCAACCCTAAAACCCTAAACCCTAATCCCTAAGCCCTAAACCTAAACCTTAAACCCTAAAACCCTAAACCCTAAACCGTAAATCCTACAACCCTAAACCCTAAACCCTAATCCCCAAACCCTAAACCCTAAACCCTAATCCCCAAACCCTAACCCTAAACCCTAAACCCTAAACCCTAAAAACTTAAAATGCTAAACCTGAACTAAATAAAAGAGATTTCAGCTACAAATGATTAGCTTAAATTTCTCTAATATAGAAAAAAAATTGTAAGAGCTTTGTATGCCATAGTAAACTGCCTCTCCCAAGGTTCATAGAGATGCTAAAGGGTAGCTTCCTATTCGTGGACAAATGAAGAAAGAATCTACTTATGTTCTGACACCTAAGTGTCCATTTGTGAGCAATCCTCTCAGGAGATATCCTATCTAATCATAAAACCCCTCTCTAATTGATATTGTCTTCTCAACTGCAGCTCTTTCAAATTAGCACATATGTCGAGGAGCTAAATCTGTGCTTGAGATCTTAGCAAATTAGGGAGACTTGATGCGAAGTATTGCTGAATGAGATTTTTACAATAGTGATTGTACAAGACAAAATCTCTTAATAAGTAGTGTAACAAGACTAATCCAAACTCAATACCTCTGCATAGGGATTTCCAGAACTATAGCTCTCCTACTTTGAGACTCAATGTGGCAACATAAAAAATAATTGCTGACAAAAGCAAGAAAGCTCAAGTAAAACTCCTAAGCCAATGCTTAGAAATAGGTGGCATAGTTTTGTGAGAGATTTAGAACACTCCAACATTTTTTACTGACTTCTATAATATGATTTAAGAGAGATTTTGGATCCCAACATAGTATCTATCATCTTTTCTATTTTTTTATTAGTAGTAGTGTTCATTTAGATGTATTCATTTGAATTTGATTTAATAGTGGAAAGAATAATTCCAACATCTGATGACATTCCTTTAGGTGCAAGAATTTTTGATGTTATTTGAAATCTAAAGTTTGTTGAAAAGCCACATGCAATTTAATTTTTCATAGTGTCTCTTTTAAGTTTAGGGATCAAGTCGATCTAAACCTACACAACATTAGCTTAATCTTCCCCTAATTTTAGAAGATGACAACAATACTTCAAATTTATTCATGCACTCATTTATAATTTTTTTGCTTTAGAGTAAAACTCTAAATAATTGATCTTAGTAGGATAAATACAAGTAATTTTTTAACAACAATTTCATTTCAACCATGTAATAACTTATTCTAATCCCAATCTTCCTCTCTATTTCTATCTATGAGATTTTTGATTAGTAGTATGTTTTAGTTTTATAAATCACAATCTTCAAGGCTCACATAACCCTAAACCTTAAACTAACCCTAAAGCCCAAACCCTAAAACTAACTATAAACCCTAAACTCAAAACCTCAAACCTACAACCTTAAACCCTAAACCCTAAACCCCAAACCATAAAACTACAACCTTAAACCCTAAACCCAAAACCCCAAACCCAAAACCCTAAACCCTAAACCTTAAACCCTAAACCCTAACCTTAACCCGAAACCCTAAACCATAAACTAACCCTAAACCCTAACCCCTAAATCGTAAAAACCCTAAACCCTAAAGCCTAAATCCTAAATCTTAAACCCTAAACCCTAAACTAACCCAGAACCCTAAGCTAACCCTAAGCCCCAAACCCTAACCCTAAATCATAAAAACTCTAAACCCTAAAGCCTAAACAGTAAACCTTAAACACTAAACCCTAAACCCTAAACCCTAAACCCTAAAACCTAAAACCTAAAAACCTAAAAACCTAAACCTAAAATAAATAAAAACATAAAAATAAAAAATAAATCCTAATACTTAAAAATAAAATTAAAATAAAACTAAACTAAAAAATAAACATAAATCTAAGCCTAAACTTAAAAAATAAACTAAAATAAAAAACATAAACTCAAATAAGTAAAGTAAACTAAATAAAAATAAAAAATAAACAAAAATAAAAATAAATAATAAAATAAACTAAAATAAATAAAAAATAAACTAAATAAACCAAAACCTACCGGTTTACTAAATTTAAAAAAAATCCCCTAAACCCTTAACCTTAAACCCAAAATCCTAAATCCTAAATGCTAAACCCTAAACCCTAAACATTCAAATTAACTGCCACTAAAACCCTAAACTAATCCTCCAAACCCAAACTTAAACCATAATCCTAACCTAACTTAAACCCTAACTAAAACCTAAGTTTAAACTAAACTTAAACCATAAACCTCAAAACTTAAACCTAAATAAAGCCCACACCTAAACCTGGGCAAACCCTAAAGCCTAAATACTAAACCCAAAACCCTAAACCCTAAACCCTAACCCAAAACTCTAAACCTTAAAACCCTAAACCCAAAACCCTAAATCCTAAATCCTGAACCCTAAACCTTAAAACCTACAACCCTAGCCCTAAATGCCAAACCCTAAACCCTAAACACTAAACCCTAAACCCTAAAAACCTAAAAACCTAAACCTAAACTAAATAAAATTTAAAAAATAAAATAAATAAAAAACATAAACCTAAATAAAATATGAAATAAACTAAAATAAAAACCTAAGCTAAAACTTAAACCAAAACCTAAAAAGTAAAGTAAAATAAAAAATAAAAATAAAATAAAATAAATAAATAAATAAATAAAATAAAAACCTAAACTAAAATAAAGAAACCTAAAAAAATAAATTAAATAAAAATAAAAAATAAAATAAACTAAAATAAATAAAAAATAAAGTAAATAAACTTAAAAGTATGAGTATGTTTAATTTTAAAATTTTAAAATAAAAAAAACCCTAACCCTAAATCCTAAACCCTAAAACTAACCCTAAACCCTAAACCTACAACCCTAAATCCCAAACTAATACCTAAAGATAAACCTAAAAATAAAATAAAAATAAAACTAAACTAAAAAATAATCACCTAAACCTGAAAAAAAAAACATAAAAGAAAATAAATAAACAAAATGAAATAAAAATAAAAATAAAAATAAAACCTAAATAAAAATAAAAAAAATAAAAAATCTAAAATAAATAAAAAATAAACCAAATAAACCTAAACTATCGGTTTACTTAGTTTTTTTTTTAACAAAAAAATATCGTGAAACCTAAACCCTAAATCCTAAACCCTAAACCCTAAACCGTAAACCCAAAAACTAACCTTAAACCAAAAACCCTAAACCTAAAACCCTAAACCTTAAACCATAAATCCTAAAGAACCCTAAACCCAAAAAAACTCTAAACCCTAAACCCTAAAATAAACAAAAAATAAAAACCTAAAACCTAAACCTAGAAAAATAAAAATAAATACCTAAACCAAAATCTAAAAGTAAAAAATAAAATGTACACCTAAAACAAAATAAAAATAAAACTAAACTAAAAAATAAATATAAACCTAAACCTAAGCCAAACAAATAAACTAAAATAAATAAACTTAAAATAAATAAACCAAACTAAATAAAAAAAAAAGAAACCTAAATAGAAATAAAAAATAAAATTAACTAAAATAAATAAAGATAAAACTAAATAAACTTAATAAACCTAAAACGATGAGTTTACATAACTTAAATTAAACACTAATCTAAACCCACTAAACCTAAACCTAAAAAAAGAATGATAAACCATAAACCCTAAACCCTAAATTCTAAACCCTAAACCCTAAAAATAACCCTTAACCCTAAAAATAACCTTAAACCATAAACCCTAAACCTACAACCCTAAACCCTAAACCCTAAACCCCAAACCCTAAATCCTAAACCCTAAACTCTAAACCCTAAACCCTAAACATTAAAATCTTAAACCCTAAACCCTCAACCCTAAACTAACTCAACTTAAAACCCTAAACCCTAAACCTTAAACTTTATAAACCTAAACCCTAAATCCTAAGCTAACCCTAAACCCTAAACTTAAACCCTAAACTAACCCTAAACTATAAGCTAACTCTTAACCCTAAATCCTAAATCCTAAAAACCCTTAACTCTAAAACCTAAACACTAAACCCTAAACCCTAAAACCCAAAAACCCTAAACCCTAAACCCAAAACCCTTAAACTCTAAATCCTAAAACCCTAAATCATAAACCCTAAAACCTATACCCTAAATACCAAACCTTGAATCATAAACCTTAAACACTAAACCCTAAATCCTAAACCCTAAAACCCTAAAAACCTAAACCTAAACTAAATAAAATCTAAAAATAAATAAATAAAAAAGCCTAAACTTAAATAAATTAAAAAATAAAATAAAAACCTAAACAAAAAACCCTAAACCTAAAATAAATAAAATAAAATAAACCAAACCTAAACAAAAATAAACTAAACTAAAAAAAAATAAAACTTAAACCTATACCAAAAATAAACTAAACCTAATATGAACCCTAAACCTACAACCCTAAACCATAAATCCTAAATCTTAAAACCCTAAATCCTAAACACTAAACCTCAAATCCTAAAACCTAAAACACTAAACCCTAAACCATAAACCATAAAACCTTCAACCTTCAACCCAAAACCCAAAACCCCAAACCCTAAACACTAAATCCTAAACCCTAAAATCCTTAAAACCAAAGCCTAAACTAAATAAAACTTAAAAATAAAATAAATAAAAAACCTAAACCTAAATAAAATAAAATAAAAACCTAAACTAAAACTTAAACATAAACTTAAACCTAAATATAAAAATAAAATAAAATAAAAAACTAAACAAAATTAAAATAAATAAAATCTTTAACTAAACTAAATAAAATAAAATAAACCTAAAAATAAAAAACCTAATTAAATAAAAACTAAACATAAAATAAAAATAAAATAAAATAAAAACTAAATAAAAACCTAAACCTAAAAAATAACCTTAAAAAACCTAAAAATAAATAAAAAAACCGAACCCTAAACTAAAAAAGAAACCTAAACCTAATATAAACAAGATAAAATAAACCTAAACATAAACTAAAATAAACTAAACTAAAATAATTAAAACCTAAACCTAAACTTAAAATAAACTAAACCTAAATCTAAACTAAATATAATAAAAAATAATAATAATAAAGCTAAACCTAATCTAAAAAATAAAACCTAAAAAATAAAAGTAAAATAAAAACCTAAAACCTAAAGCTAAAAAAATAAAATAAAAACTTAAACCTAAACCTAAAAAAATAAAAATAAAACCTAAACCTAAATAAAGAAATAAAATAAAACTAAGCTAAAAAATAAGTATAAACCTAAACCTAAACTTAAAAAATAAACTAAAATAAAAAACCTAAACTAGAGTAAATAAACCTAAAATAGATAAACTAAACTAAATAAAAATAAAAAATAAAATAAACTAAAATAAATAAAAAATAAACTAAATAAACCTAAACTTACTAGCTTACTTAATTTCAAAAAAACCCCTAAACCCTAAACACTAAACCTACAACCCTAAACTCTAAACCCTAAAATACTAAACCTTAAACTTAAACCTAAACCCTAAACCCTAAACCCTAAAACCCTAAACCATAAATCCTAAACTAACCCTAAACCATAAAAACCCTAAACCCTAAAGCCTAAACCCTAAATGAACCCTAATCCCTAAACCCTAAACCTTAAACCCTAAAAACCCTAAACCCTAAATCTTAAATATTAAACCTTAAACCCTAAACACTAAACCTTAAACACTAAACCCTAAACCCTAAACCTTAACCATAAATACTAAACCTTAAAACCCTAAACCCTAAAACCTTAAAGCCTAAACCCTAAACACTAAACCCTACACCCTAAAACTTAAAAACCTAAACCTAAGCTAAATAAATCCTAAAAATAAAATAAATAAAAAGCCTAAACTTAAATAATGAAATTAAAATACTAAACTAAGACTAAGCCTAAAAATAAAATAAAATTAAACTAAAATAAAATAAATAAAAACTTAAACAGAACTAAAAAATAAAAATCTAAATAAAATAAATACTAAAAATAAAATGAAACTAAAATAAAATTAAAATAAAAACTAAATAAAAACTTAAAAATCAATAGAAAATAAAACCTAAACCCTAAACTAAGAAGAAAACCTAAACCTAAAATAAAAATAAAATAAACAAAAAATAAATCAAAAACTAAACTAAAATAAACTAAACCTAAACTTAAACCAAATAAAATAAAATAAACTAAAAATAAACCTAAACCTAAATTAAAAAAAATAAAACTAAAAATAAGCCTAAAATAAAAACCTAAAACCTAAATCTAAATAATAAACAAAAATAAAAAACCTAAACTAAAATTAAAAACCTAAATAAATAAACTAAAATAAAAAAAATAAAATATAAACTTAAATAAAAATTAAAAATAAAATAAACTGAAATAAATAAAAATCATGTAAATAAACTAAATAAACATAAACCTACTGATTTACTTAATTTAAAAAAAAGCCTAAGCCCTAAATCAAAGCTAAACCCTAAACTAACCCCTAAACTAAACCCTACAACAGAACCTACTACTAAACCCCTAAACAAAACTATAAAACCCTAAACCCTAAACCTAAACACTAAACAATTAAACCCTAAACTATAAACTAAACCCTAACCCTAAATCCTAAACCTAAATCACTAAATCAAACTATAAACCCTAAATCCCTAAACTTAAAGTCCTAAACCCTAAAGCTAAACTAAACCTAAACTTAATCCTAAACCTCAACCTAAACCCTAAACCTAAACCATCAAAACCTAACTAAAGTTTAAACACTAAACCCTAAACCCTAAACCCTAAAACAACCCTAAAACCTAAACCCTAAACCTAAACCCTATAACTATCTATTTAATAACCTAAATAAATATTTATTCGCTTGTTTTCCCCTTTCAAAATCGATTCAAGAACCCCATTTTCCTTTATCATTTCTCCTGGCTGTCGTGAGGATTTTCACTAGTAAGCCTTCCTTGTTCGCCTTTGTATCCTCCTCTCCCTTAATTTTGATGGCTGCCATGGAGTCCGATCTAGCATTTGGCAAGGTTGAACTGACGATTTCTGCTTCTTCCTAGTGCAGATTTTCTGTTGGGTAAATCTAAGGTTGCTTCTTCTAAATCCTTCAAAGATGCCTCATCTGGTAAGGATGCTCCAACCTCTCCTGAATTTTAGTTAATTTTGTTCATATGACCTTTAAAGGCATTCCAGCTATAATGAGTTCAGATTCAGATATTGAGAAACTCGCTGAACCTTATGCCTTTACTCTAATTGGTAAATTTTCTTTGCGTTGGCCTAATATGGAAGATATTCAATTTTTCTTTCATGATTTAAAGCTTTTTGGTGCATTTCCAATTGGTTTGTTCGATGGTTGTCATGTCCTCATTAAGTTATCTAATGATCTTGAATATAGCTAAATTTTCTCTCATCATTCTTATTTTGTTAAAAATTGTGAAATGCGCATTCTTAAATGGACTCCTTTTTTTGACATTCAAGAAGAATCTTCTATAGTGTTGATTTGGATTTTGCCTAATCTTAGGATTCATTTTGTTAATTATCAATTTCTTCATGCGTTGGGTCTATTTTAATAGAACTTTACAAATTGATCAAGCAACTAGGCTAAGTCTCTACCTTCGCCTGTTGCTCATATCCTTGTTGAAATTGATGTTACAAAGAAGTTTTTGAAGGAGATTTTGATAAGGTTTGAAAAGTATGGTTATTTTCAACTAGTTGAATTTGAAAACCTTCCACTTTTCTACAATCACTCCAAACCCATGGCCATGTCATTTTGGATTATTTCATTGCTCATCCTTAACTTACGAAAAAATCTATTAAAATTCCTAAGCTGATTGATCTATCTGGAGATCATTTAACTAATAAAAACAAATTTTCTACTACTTCTGAAAAAGATAAAGAAGTTGTTGATGGTATTCTAAATTTTTTAAATGCTTTACCTTTTGAGAATGGTTTTGAAAATACTATTAGAAATAAAGATGTTGTTTTGGATGAAAACCAAATTTCAGTTGCTTGTGTTCTTTGGATTTTAGGAATTATGTAAGATGATGCTAATCCTATTTTGATTTCTTCCTTTAAAGTTACTTGTGTTTTACAACCTAAAAATTTTAAAGATAATGTTTCTCTTTTCGATTTTCAAAAACTTCTAAAATAAAATGATGATTTAGATTCTTTAAATATGGAAGATGTTGACGGTATGGATATGATGGATTTTTTGCAACTAATTTCTCGCTTGCTTAACAAATCCATTTCTGCTCCTTCTTTAACTGCTAATTCTGATGGTGGTTTGCCTATGCTTTCTTCTCAATTAATGGATAAAAATGCTTTAGTGCCTTTTCAGTTAAAATCTCCTACCAAATCTGTAGTTGTTAAGAGTTCTAATGCTCCTTCTTGTGATGAATCTTTGGGAAATGAAACTAGCTTTCAAACTATTTTTGTGAGAAAGAAAAAATAGTTGAAAAATTTTTCTCCTAAAGTTTTTAGATCGACTCGATCTTCTTCATCTTCTTTATCCAATAAGAATTAATGTTTATTTTTTTTTTGAATGTTAGGGGCATACTCTTACTTAGGAATAGGATTAGAACCTTTGTAAGGTTTATAATGTCGTTATTCGGAACCTCTTTTTTTTTTTCTTCAAAAATTATGCATGCGGCTAGAATGATTGGCATCTCTAAGTATTTTTTTAACAATAGTAATAAGATTTGGTTTTTTTTTTGAATAATTCTTTTTCTATTAATGTCATTAAAGTTTTTCATCAAGTTGTAAATGTGGATATTTCTTTCAGTGATTATCATGCTTTTGGCTCTTTTATTTATGCTACTTATAATAAGATTTATAAAAGGATTCTTTAGGTTCAATTATCTATTTTTGCTTCTACTATTAATGATTCTTGGATTGTTGGTGAGGATTTCAATAAGGTCCTTTCTGTGAATGAAAGGAAAAGGGTTCTTTGCCAAATTTACATTCTATGGAAGATTTTTTGAATATGATCTTGGATTATAATGATGTTGGTTTTATTGGCTCTAGTTTACTTATAATAATCATAGACTTTGGCAATGGATCGCGTGCCTTATTTAATAACCTTTGGTTAAACCGTTGTCCTTTGACTTGGTTGAAATACCATAGTAGAACTCTCTTGGATCATGCTCCTCTTTTAATTTCCATTAAGAATGTTGTTCATAACAATAATGCCATTAAAAATTTTTTTTTATGTGGTTACAAGATAGTAGTTTCTTTATGCTATTGCTTTTAATTGGTATGCTCCTCTTGCTCCTGATGATTTTACTTTTGGTATGAAGATATTTTGGCTTAAACTAAAAAGGCTTAAGCATCATATTAATTGGTGGAATATAAATTATTTTAAAAATATTTTTGATAATATCAAGAATATGGAACAACAAGTGAAAGATTTTGATGAACTTATTATTAATGATTCCCCTTTTTTCTCTAACCTTGCTGAAGCTAAAGATAACCTCACTATGTTTCAGGATATGGTGGAAACCTGCTGGAGATAAAAGGCTGCTTCTAAACATCTTTTTAAGGGGGAAAGAAACAACAAATATTTTCATGCTTTGGTTATGAAAAGGAGAGTTCTTGCAAAAATTCATAAAATCAGGAATTCTGATGGTTCTTGGATCACCAAAAAAGAGGAAATTTTCTCTTCTGCTATTAACTATTTTAAAGATCTTTTAAATAAAAATTGTCAACTTGATCAGTTATCTAACCCCTCTATCATTCTTTCTCTTATGTCTCTTGAGGATAATGATTACTTGGTTGCTCCTCCTTCGGATGAGGAAAATTTTAATATTCTTAATCGTATGAATGCGGATTCTGTTGCAGGGTTGGATGGCTACTCTACTTTATTCTTTCAAAAAGCTTGGTTTACTATTAAATCTTGTTAATGTAGTGCAAGATTTCTTTCTTGGGAATTCTATCCCTAAATAATTCACTTCTATAAATATTCTTCTTATTCACAAGAAAGATAATCTTGACTTTTGGAATAATTTTAGACCTATTAGTCTTTGTACTTTCTTTAATAAATTGATTTCTAAAATTTTGACTTGTAGGCTTGGTAAATTTTTTCCTAAGATTATTTCTCCTAATCAAACTGGCTTTGTGAAAGGTAGGAATATCTCTGACAACATCTTGCTTGTGCAAGAATTAATTCATGAGTTAAATGTGAAAACTAGAGGTGGCAATTTACTTTTCAAGCTTGATATTACCAAAGCTTATGACAACATTTCTTGGGATTTTCTTAACATCATTCTTTGTTTATTCTCTTTGGGATACAACCAAACCACCAAGTCTTCCCAAGGTATTAGACAAAGTGATCCTCTTTCTCCGTCACTTTTTATTATTGCTATTGAATATTTGTCTTGTTGCCTTAATTTTTTATTGAGAAGAATTCTAGCATGTATTTCAAGAATCTTGGTGGTTTGGCTGTATCCCACTTAAGTTTTGCTAATGACTTCTATATATTTAGGAATGGCTCGTTACAACATATCAAAAAACTGAAGGTCTTTTTGAATAAGTTTGAAAAAAAAAGTGGCCTCTTGATTAGTACACAGAAAAGCTATTTTACCCGCTCTGTTTCTATTTTTGCTCATAGAATTAATATAATTAAGGATATTACTGGTTTTCTCATCAATGTCTTTATACTGTGGTCCTAAGAGGTCTCACCTTTTTGATGAGGTTCTCGTAATATTCTAATAAGATTTCTACCCTTGAATTTCATTTTCTATCTTTTGGTGGTAGATTAATAGTTAAAAGTATTCTTTACTCTCTTTCTTTTCTTTGCTACTTAATATTATATTACTGACTTCTCTTGTTATTATGTGGATTGAAAGGCTTTTTAATACATTTTTTTGGGGCTCTAGACTTTCAGCCAAAAGACTTCATTGGGCTTCTTGGTCTAACATCTGTGGTACTTTATTTGAAGGTGGTCTTGACTGCAAGTCCTTGTTGGATTCCACTAATATTTTTTCTTATAAAATTTGTTAGAATTTTAGGAAGAATGTTAGTCTTTGGGCTAATTTTATGAATTACAAATAATTCAAAGGTAAACATCCTTTAACTTGCTATAAGCAGCATGGTGACTTTATTGGTTGGAAACGCCTTTGTGTTGTTAAATGGCAAGCAAAACCTCTCATTTTTTTGGGGTGTTAATAGTGGCTCCACTTCCTTTTAGCAAGATAACTGGATGGGGGAGACCTTTGTTGATTCTATGCTTAATACTCACTCTACTTCTTCAAAAGTTAATCATTTTATTTTAAATGGTGATTGGAATCACTCTCTTTTGTATGACTTGATTCCTGATTCTATTTGTAATAATATAATCAAGATTCCTATTAAAGGTATTATTTTTAATCGTTCTTTACAACATTTTAGTAATTGTAATTTTTCCTTTGAAGATACTTGGCACCATATTAGAGATAATAAACCCTCTTCGCCTATCTTTTTTAAGATTTGGAATAACATTATTCCAACCTCTTATTCTATTCTTATTTGGAGGATTTTAAGGGGGTTTATTGTTGTTGATTCTTTACTTTTGGAGTAAGGTTTTTATCTTGCTTTTAAATGCTTATGTTGTTTTCATATTGAGAATGTTAGTCATGTATTTGTTAATGGTGCTATTGCCTCCAAAGTTTGGAATTGGTATGAGGACTTATTCAACCTTAGTTCTTTTAATGGTAATTTTAATTTAATGCAGCTCTTTAGCTCTAACTTTCTTAGTACTATCAAAGGGCATATCAAAATTATTATGGCTGTTACTTTGATTTGGTTTATTTGGCTTGACAGAAATGATGTTAAACATCGTAATGTGCTTATGAATCAAAAGAGGATTTTTACTAAGACTAAAGAAAAAATTATATCTTTACATATGGTTGCGGTTCTTAATGGTACTAATTTTAGAGGTTACAAGTTTTGTTGCTTCTAAATTGGGTATTAAGTTTCCATATTTTGATTTGCCTCCTTCTTATAAAATCATTTATTGGATTAAGCCTCTTAATTGATGTATTAAAATTAATATAGATGGCTCTGTTGCACTTAATAAGTCTGGCTTTGGTGGTATTTTTTGTAATAATTGTGGTAGTATTGTCTTGGCCTTTTTGACTCCTCTCTCTACTACTTCTGTTATTATGGCTGAACTGATGGCTATTTATCATGCTCTTAAGCTTTATTTGGAGAGGAATTTTCTTTCCATTTGGTTGGAATTTGATGCTGAGATGGTTGTTAGAATAATCAACTCTAATCACAAGGGTAATGCTAAACTTTTCTATTTACTTAGGAATATTAAAGATATTGTTTCTAAATTGTCTTTTAAGATGATTCATTTTGAGAAGGTATTGTTTGACTTTTAGTTGGCTTGGGGAGTAATCTTTCTGATTTACTTTGTTTTCCAATGATAATATTCCAAAGCAATTTAGTGGCCTTTCTAACTTAGATAAAGTTGGTTTGCCTTATGTTAGATTTACTTAATTTTTTTTCTTCTTCTATGATGGTGGTTGTTATCCCATATTCTTGGATGACTTTGCTGCTTGGACTGGTGCATTTTTTTAGGTTTGTTGGTAATGATGGCTAGGATGTTTTTTTTCTACTTTTTGTTGGTAGCCTTTTTTTGTGACTGTAACCCTTCTTTTGGAGTTTGTCTACTCACAAAATTTGGTTGCCCCTTTTTTTCTATACTAACCCTAGGCCTCTTTCGCTTTCCCCCCCTTCCTCTTCTTTTATTTCTTGGTCTTTCTCTTAATTTCCTTTCTACAAATTTTTTTTTCTTTTCTTTGTAGGTTTTGACTACTACTTGTGGCTTCTACTGCCCTCCCTCTCCTGCCGTTCTCTTTGTGTCTTTGGCTACTTGTTTTTGCTTTTGTTTTGTTACTCTTTTTCTTAGGTTTCCTTTTCTTTTTCTTGCTTTTGGTTGTAATAGTTTGGGGATTTTTCTTTTAGGTTGATTGTAGCCCTTGGAGCATTAGTTTTGAGACTTTCCCCTCTTAAGGACTTTTGTCATCCTTCATTGTGGAAATAAAATTTCTCCCTGCTGTGGGTTTTATAAATAAATTAAAAAAAAACTTAAACCCTAAACCCTAAACCCTAAACTAACCCTAAACCCTAAACCTTAAATAAAGATGTCATTAGGAGTAGATATAAAGAATGACCTAATCCTAACATAGTTATGGTAGCTAAGGAAAATGTCTTCAAGAGACTTTCCCTTGACTATTAGAGATTTGAATACCCTAAACCCTAACCTTAAATAATATTATAATACCATATGTTTTAGTATAATGTAGCATCATATATTTGAGCAAGTAGTGATGTCTTTTTGGATGTTATAATATGTTTTGAAATGTTTTAGTATATTATGGTATTGTGCCCTATAGTTTATATTAATACAAATCCTAAAAATATTGATTTAATAAATTAGATGATGAAATTTGATAAATTTGAAGTGGAAATTAGGTTGTAGTACCAAAGGTGTGCTACGCCACTTATAGTCTAAAAAGTAAGATTTTATGTTCAAAATGAATATTATATGTTGTAGCATAGTATAAAATAATATATCATAATATATTATTCTGCACATTTTAAATTCTTTTAGTATTTTAAAATCAATACACTAGCATTATTTATAAAAATGTTGATTTAGACTTTAAAATAGTTGAATTTGGCCAAATTCATAATAGGTAGAGCATGGCATCATAATATATTATATCAATTTAAAATTTGTAAGTGATATGACTAAAATATATAGACTTTTATTGTTTAGACTAATTTTATTATTTTTTATTTTAAGAAATCCCTTGTGATATGATATGCAATATAATATAATATAATATGTTCTAGTGTATTATAATATAGGATGCCATAACATAGTGTAGCATCATACATTATATCGTACTTTTGTTTATCACTACTTATTGTTTGGCATATTCTAGTTTGTTATAGTATGATGTCGTAGAGTTTATACTAGTATAATTCATAAAAATACTGATTTATAGCCTTAGATGATGGGATTTGGCCAAATTTAAGGTAAGCTTTAGGAAACATCATTCGGGTGTGCTATGGTGTGTCATTTAATCAAAAGAATGGAATTTTGCATCCAAAATAAATGTTCATTTTTCAACTAAATTTTATAAATTTTTTGCTTAAAGTGATTCATTTAAATGTGTAATGTAAGATATTATATTATATGAAAGCATATTAAAATATAATGTACATAACAATATAACTTCACATATATATGAATGTGGTGTTGGCTTAATTAGCCTCATGTTCAATTTGATTAATTTTGATGATAACAAACAAATGCTTAGATGTTCTAATGAATATTTTTATATGTTTTAGATATATCAATTGCTAATTACATATCCAATATATCTCACAAATTGTTAGAAGAAATTGCAAGAATAAAAGAATGAAAGGGATAATGTGAAGCTCATGATTTTAGGTTATATGACTAATCATATGAGTTCTTTGGCATGAATCAATTTGCTCACAACCTAACATACTATTTTAATGAGGTTAATTTATATAAATCTTTATTTAATTAACATTCAATTATATGTTTTTCTACATAGCAATAAAAATTGTCAAAGTAATAAATGATCATAACTATTAAGTATAATTATTTTATTTACTTAATGTAATTAGGTATTTTAATTTAATTTGCTGGTTATATGATAACTAACATATTTATGATTATATATAAATTATATTATAATTTTTAAATGTCACATGTCAAAATTAACAAAAATATATAAAATTTTGTATTTTAGCCAAAGTCATTGTTTAATCAAATAATTCATATCTGATTTTATCTCCATCGGATTCCTTGGATTTTTTTCATTTAAAATAAGTGGTTACATGACCCACTTTGCATTAAAATTGAATTTATTATGATTTTTTAAACATTACCTGATTTTAATAATGGATGCATGCTACATGCTTTGAATATATTAAGAGCTACATTTGATTACTTTTGACTTTCCCATGTGAATAGCCGAATTTTTGCTGCTAAATTTAATATTTGTTTAATATAAATTATATTTTTATTGAATATTAAATTATCACATGATAGCATGAGGTTTGTATAATAGATTTCTTTGAAATAATTTTTAAATGACCTTTTTGCCTATAAATAGCCCTCATTCTCTTCATGAAAGCATCCCTCATTCAAAATTAAAAATCTCTCCAGCAAATCTAAGAGAAAATCTCTTAAATGTTCCTTCCAAGTGTTCTCCAAATATTGCAAGACCAAATCCTTGGTTTAGAAGCTTCAACATCTTCAACGAAGCAAGCCTTTTTAAATTACTTGAGTTTGTTTTCTTGATCTTAATACTTCTTAGTTGTTCATGCTATTTTCACCATCTATTTCTTCTTTCTAATTTATACTTTTTGGTGGATTAGTCTTTGAACATTGGTTTTCACATCAAAGTTTCTCAATCATTTTTTTGGTGAAAAACTCTTGTGATAATTTGTAGGATCTATTTCAACTTGCTGAAATTTTTAGCTTCCTACAAATTTCTTTTGGTTTCTTGAAATATTTCTTCTTTGGTCTTATTTTGAAAGATCATTTATTCTTAGATCTATTTTAGAAGTATATTTTAAGCATTTTAAAATAAATTATTGTGCTGAAATTATTTTCATATTTGCTAGATCTCTCTTTTTAATTGAAAGCTTACTAAGCAACTTAGATCTATCATATACTTATTTTTTTTATTTTGTGATCATTAGCATTAATTGAAAGAATATTTTTGGTTAAAATAAATTACTACTTGCTGAAATTTATTTTATTATGAAAAAGAATATTGTGAATTTATTTTGAAATCATTTTGTATTATTCTACAAATTATAATAACATAAAGATCCTAGTAAGATCACTTTAAGATATTTATTTTTATTAAGTGAGCATTTTGCATTGCCAAATTTTATAAGTTGTAAAGTGATCATTTATAAGTTGTGAGATCACTTTTTGAATTTGATTGCTTGGTATATTTGTGAGAGATTTACTTTATCAAAATTTATTATTTTGTATTTTTTTTGTGTTGTAAAATTTATTTTGGGGTTGTACTCGCCCCTTTGTAGGAGAGTACATATTGTTGGGTTGTACTACTATAGAGAGAGTACTTTTGTAAACCATTTTTATTTAGTGGATTCTAGCTGGGGTGGCTAGGCATGGAAGGGCGGTTTTGGGGTTTCAACCACGTAAAAATCGCCTCTTGTCCCTATTTACTTTATTGTATTTTTATTTTGCTGCATTTAGAATTATATCTTATCATTATAAAATCAAAATCTAATTTTCTATTTAAAATTAAAATTTAAGTTTTGAAAATTTTAATATTACCCAATTCACTCTTGGGTGCTATAGTGTCTCACATGTGGTGGTGTGTTACTAAATGTTATTATACATTTTAGTATGTTTTACTTTTGTTATAATGCATTGGGTCAAAACTCACAAAAATGTTAATTTAAAGGTTGAGATGGAAGAATTTGACTAAATTCATAGCACACACACCAAGAAGCAAAACCAAAAATATTTTATTTCGTATAATTTCTAATAGAAAAATAACAATTTTACATCCAAAATGAACATTATTCATATTTTGAAGAAACTTTGTTATTTGTTCCTTTTAAGTGATTCTAATGCGGTGTAATGTTAGACAATATATTATATTATAACAAATTAAAATATAACATCATATATTATAATATAATATACTGTGTTAATTTCCACTATAATATTTTCAGCATGACATTGTATAGTTAGTTTGAGCTTGCACCATTTCAAATCACAAAATGTTGATAACAATGTTAAGATGATGTAATTTGATTGATTACTTTGTTAGGCCTTTGGTTGAAGTATTAAAGGTGTGCATAAAAGAAGAAATAAGATTTGATGAGAATTCCATGTCAAGGACATGGAGGGAGATCCGCTAGGGGATCACACATGCATTGGACATGACATGTGAGGGGTCTATATTGAGGGCATAGAAGAAGAAAATATGTTGGGGATAAGATTTGAATTTGATTTGATTACATGTTTTATGGAAAGGAGATCTGTTGGGGTTAAAAATCAATAATCCACCATGGATTAAGATCAAATCAACTTTAATTTATTTTCTTTTAATTGATGAGGAGGCACATCTGCTAGAGATATGGGCTCGAGTCCCCTGGGGATCGGGTATATGAACCTTCCACTAGGGAAGTAGGTTTAGAATATCTATTGGGGATTGAGATTTGAGTTTTATTTCTTAGATTTGTTTGGAGATGTATCCGCTGGGAGTAAGAGTTTGGTTGGATTTCTATGATTTAGACTCTACTGTGGGAGTTGGTCCAATTTGGCTTCATTGGAGAGGTTGGTTTTAAATTTGATTTGTTTGCTTTACTTATTTATATTTGATTTGGGGCACCATTGAGGAGAAGGGTGTGATTTAACTCCACTAGGAAAAATTAGATCGGGTTGAATTTAATTTGAGTTAATGTATGGACCCTGTGGGTGTGTAATGGACCCACTGAGAAGGGGCTATATCAGCCTTGACCTACCTTAGGTTTACAAATCCAAGTGGATAGTCTATCGGATGTGGGGTAAAGCTAGCCAACCTAAGGGGTTGCCTTTTAGTGTGCAATGATTATGCTAGGAAGAAGACATAGCAGACATACATCTTCCAAAGTGAGGAACAACTGCTGGGGTGACCTATTGGATGCACAATAAATTGAATCTGACTTAGTAACTGCTGAGTGAAAGTTGTGGGGGATTATGTCAACTCAAAAGTAGTCAAGATTAATATTATCTTAATTTCATGTGATTTGATATGGTTTTTTTGGTTTAGTTTGATTTTGAATTGAGGGCATAACAGCTAGGGATGTGAGGTTGGTCAAATTTGATAGATTCAATTTATGGACCATGCTGGTGTGCGATGGACCCAATAAGAAAGGGCTATGTCATACTTGTCCTCTCTCAAATTTACAAATCCAATGGGATAGTCTACTAACCATGGGGTAGAGCTAGCCAACCTAAGGGGTTGCCTTTCAGTGTGCAACTACTGTATTAGGAAGTAGACACAACAGACTTACATCTTGTTAAGCAGGGAACAATCGCTAGGGTGACCTGTTGGTAGCACAACAAATAGAACTCGACTTAGGGGCAACTTCTGAGTGAATGTTGTTAGGGACTTATATCAACTCAAGAGTAGTCAGGTGATTCCTATAGGGAGTTTTGCTGACACAACCCTAAAGATAGGATGTCTGCTTGGGAAAAGGTACCGCTAGGGTCCTCCTAATCCACAGGTGAATATATATTTTGTTTATATGTTTGTGTGGACCCTGTTGGTGTGTGAGGGACCACACTGAGAAGGAGCTATGTCATCCTCAACCTATTTTAAATTTACTAGACCAAGGGGAATCTGCACATCCACAGGATAGATTCTCCAACCACAGGGGTGGATACTAGGAAAGGGGAACTGTCCAATCCAGTAGTAACCCAGATAATTTCTAAACAGGGTCACAAAGTACGTGATCCAAATATAGTTCCCACAGGGGAGATGCTATTAGGTATGTTATCCTGAGCCATAAAAAAGAAATCCTATAGGTGTACGGTGGCCAACTCAAGGAGAAAGCATAGCAGACTTACATCTACCATGAGTGGTGTATCCTAAGGTCCGAGATCCAACCAACCTAAGGTGTATCCGTTAGCATGAGTGGTGTATCCGTCAGCATAGTGAGAGCCAACCAACCTAAGGTGCCATCAGTGTGCACTGATCAATCAGGAAAGAAAGCATGTAAGCTTACAACTTTCCAAGTTGAACTATTCATCGAGATAGTCTAACATCAGCAGGATAGATGGTGTCTAACCTAGAGCGATTACTAAGCGGGGAGCCCCGAGGTAGTACTGGGCCTAGACTTGAAGCAATCAGGAGGGAAGAACCTACTATGGGACTTATCCTAAACCTCAAATATACTCGACCCAGTCAATGCATGAAGGCTAATCCAAGAAGAAAGTGTAGCAAGCTCACATCCTCTTAAATGAAGCTAACATAGGGTAGCTTACCGGGCATGCAGTAAGGATTTCCAAACTAACAAGGTGCTCATCATTGTGCAGTGGCCAAGTAAGGAAGGAAAATGTAGTAGACTTACATCCTCCAAAGCAAGAAGACCACTGGGGTCACACACTAGTAGGGTAGCACATCAGCCCGACCGAGAGAAACTACTGAGTGAGTGTCGTTAGGGGCGATATCTCAACTCAGAATAAATTGAGATAAAAGATATGTGTTTATTTTATATGTTTGTGTGTAGTTTATGTTTGTGTTGTGTCAATGAAGGATAGGACGCCGCTCAGGTTCCGTACACCTACCCTAAACACATCATGGTGGATTCACAAAAAAGAATATTTTCAACATGGAAGAGATTGAATTTTAAATGGAATTTTTATTGATGATAATTATTTTCAGACATAATTTATAATATTTCTTTAAGTAGATCCCATTGATTCGAAGCATTGGGTGCTTTCCCTTATGATTAATATGCTAATTAGATCCTCCTTGGTAGGCCTTCTCTATGGAAAAAGGGCCTTCCCAAGTGGGTTCAAACTTACCTCCCATCTTACGACGGGCAATAATCAGTCTCCTTTGAACTAAAATAAGCTCTCTTACTCAGAAAGCTCTAGGATAGACCAACTTTTTGTCAGCTTGAATTATTTTAGCTTTGTATAACTCAAGGTTTTGGCATGCCTACAGGCGTCCCTCCTCCAAATGTTAAAGTTGTTCTAACCACAACTTGGCATTCTACTCTATTGTGATCTTGCTACCCACATCTATTCTTAGTGATGGGAGTTGGACTTCTAATGGTAGAATAACTTTGGACTCATACACTAAGGAGAAATAAGTAAACTGAGTTGGAGTTCTATATGTGTTGTGGTAGGCCCACAAGGCTTCAACTAACTGCTCATGCAACTGTCGCTTGTTGTTGAGTGTCTTCTTCAGTATTTGGATAAAAGTTTTGTTGAAGGCTTCTGCTAAGCCGTTTGCCCTCGGGTAGTTAATGGTAGAATATCTCCAACATATGTCATGTATCTAGAAAAAGTTATTGATATCGGTGCTCTTAAATGCATTACCATTATCAGATATTATTCATCAAGGTACTCTGAACCTATATACAATATGGTTCCTAAAACTGGAGCACATCCTGAGATCTGACCTCTGAGTGGAATCACCTTTGCATATTTGGAAAAGTAGTCAGTAGCAGCTAAGATGAATTGATGGCCCTTCGTCATGATCTTATAGTCTTCGTGCTTGTATAAACAACGTAACCACATATGATCGAAAGATCGCCAGTACAATACACCATCCACAAAAGCATAGGAAAGTACTCTTTGCTTCATCTAATGGGCATGGGACTTCTCTTAAGGCAGTTTGCCTTTATTTAGGTAATCTATGAATGGTTGCCTCTAATCTAACTCCTCATATTTCTTGGCAATGGTAAGCTCCCCTTTAAGAGAGTACTTTTTGATGATTTCAATATCAATAAAGGAAGAGACTTATCTATTTTGGATATTTATTGATATAGACTAATCCTCTGAACATGCCAACTCCTTGGCAAGCTTGGATAAAGCATATTCTATGATGTTATCTCCTCGTGGAATCTTATGAATGATAACTTCTGGGATTTGGGCCAACAACTCCATGGTGTACTTGTGGCAGTCATGGAGCTTGGGCTTTATAACCTTATAGGACCCAACGATTTGGTTCATAACTAGTTAAGAATCCCTAATGATGTTGATGTTCTGGATGCTTAGAGTAATGGCTAACTCCAGACTTGCAATTAGTGCCTCCTATTCAACTATTGTTGGTGCAAGGATTGGACAGATGTTATGATAATCTCATCACATTACGGTCTGGAGTTAAGGGAACTATACCTACCTCTACCTTTCTTGGAATAGTATATTATGATTCTGCTCCTCTTTGAGAGGAAGCCTCGCCATCAAAGTACATCACCTAGTGGTGAATGCTAGTATCCCCTAAGTTCATGATTTGTTCATCGGAGGGATCATCATTAAGCAGAGAGTCAGCAGGAAGTGGGTGTGCTGCTAAGAAATTCGCTAGCACTTATCCTTTCACTGTATGGAGGGGTATGAAGATAATTTCAAACTGTGAGAGGATCATGGACCATCATGCTAACCGTCTAGATAGTGTCAGCCATGTCATGAGATACTGTAGTGGATTGAACTTAGAGATTAAGTTCACCTTATGAGGAAGCATGTAATACTGTATCTTTTGAGATGCCAAAATTAAAACTAGGCAATGCTTCTCAAGGGGTGGATAAGTAGCCTCAGCATGGATTAGATGATGGCTGAGGTAGTAGAGTGCATTTTCCATCCCTTCATCATTGGCTTGGGCCAACAAAGCACCAAGGGAGTCATCTAACATAGTAGTATAAAGTATGAGCAGCTTGCATGGGATAGGGGATACTAAAATCGGTATCATTAGGTAATGCTTGATGTCTTCGAAGGCATGCTCACACTTGTCATCCCACTTGAACTTGGCATCATTTTTGACAAGTGCCAATAATGGCTGACATCTTCCCAATAGGTTGGATATAAAGCATCTTAGATATGCCAACCACCCTTAGAATGATCTGAGTTGAGTTAAACTTTTAAGGGCGGCATTTCTAATACCCCCTTGGTCTTCTTTGGATCGATTTCAGTTCTCTGGTGTCGGACAACAAACCCATGAATTTTCCTTGAAGCTACTACGAATGCACACTTCAAGGGGTTTATATTGAGATTAAATTATCTTAACTATTCAAAAACAACTCTCAAGTCAAAGAGATGGTCTTCCTTTTCTCTATTTTTGACCACGAGATCATCGACATAGCACTCGACTTAATGATGAATGAGTTCATTGAAGATTAGAGTCATTGCTTGCTGGTATATAGCAACAACATTTATAAGGATGAAAGGCATGACCTTATAGCAATAGATTCTGATTGGGGTTCTAAAAGCAATGTTTCTTTCATCTTTAGTAACCATCTTTATTTGGTTTTATCCATATGAGCCATCTATGAAAGAGAAGATTGCATAAGATGAGGCAATGCCCACCATCAACTCTGGGATTGGTAGTAGAAATTCATCTTTTGGACATGCCTTATTTAAATCCCTAAAATATGTGAATTTTGCCATTCCTTTTCTTAACTAGGATGATGCTAGCTAACCAAGTAAGGTATTTTTCTTCTCGGATGAAGCTAGCATCGATCAGTTTCTTGACTTGATAAATGACATGTTGTTCTATGTCTAATCGCATGCATCTAGGTGCTTTCTTGACAGGATTAGCAGTAGGCTCTATTGCTATTTTATGGACCACTACGTCAAGAGCCAATTCGATCATCTCTTTATAACTCCATGCAAAGTAGTACTTAAACTCAATCAATAGTCTAACTAACTCATTGGTTTCAATTTCATTCAATAAAGAACTAATGTATGTCAAGTGTGTGGATCTTCTTAAGTTCGTAAGTTGATTTCCTTGAGCTCATCGATGGTTGACTTGATTTCTTCTTCAAATTTTGTCAGTGCATTTATGACTCTAAGATCATCTAGATCATCTGAAGTTTTTAAGCATAGCTCCTCATATGAGTTAATGTGATTTTGAAAGAACCTATCAGATTCCAAATGATTAGTGATGACTAAGCAGTAATCGTCATCATCGACTGGACCCACTGTACTGAATCCTAGTCCCGGTCTTGATTGAGAGCTTTTGCATTTGTTCTTACATATTCTTTTAAAGTAGTATGACCTGTGCTTTGACCAAGTATGAGAGATTAACCCTTTCTTTGCTAAATTATGAACACAAGACAAGTACCAATGAAAAGGTAATTATATTAAATCTTTATATGAATCATCCTCAAGTTCTATATCAACTTCTTTACTTGAGGATGATGCTTCCAGAAATAACCTCTAATTCTTCACACATGTGGATGACATAGGGCCTTCCTTAACTACCAAACCCTTAGCTTTTTGAGATGAATGTGGGATAATAGCTAAGGTTCCCAACTGATGCCTAATTACTTCATATTGACTTGGATACATTTATGCTTTGCTTTTGAGCCATCTTCATCACTATCTAGCTCAAGTGTCACCTCCAAGGGAATCTACTACTGAAAAGAGTTGGCTAGTGTGCTAACCATATAAGACTCATCCTATGAACTAGATTCTATGTCTATATGGATAGTTAGTGTACACCTGGTAGCTGGGACATATTTTCTACTAGATGGCCAATAATGAGGTTTTCCACCCTTGGGACTGCCTTTGAACTAGCATCATCCTCTTCCTGGTGGAGGTCAGGTCATCCCATATGTATGTTCGAATGGAGTAACGAACTATGGGTGGAATCTAATGTTAGGCTCCAATTCCTCCTCCAAGTCTGTTTCCACTCCCTTTTATTTTTTTCAATTTGTCTTTTGTTTTCTTTTTTATTTCTCTTTCTTTTTCTTTTTCTTTTTGTTTTATTTTAAAACTTTGGCCAAGTTCACTAAAATAAACTTGTTGATTTTGAGGGAAGTAGTATGCCATCCTCATATATGCCAACCTTGTGAACTATAAATGGTTTCAGATCTCCTTCGACACAGTGGACAATCCCACCTCTCATAAATTTCATACACTGATGTAGAGAGGATGAAACTATGTTGTTCTCATGTATCCATATTCACCCAACCAAAGAGTTAAAAGATATATCCGAGTCTATAATGTGAAACTTGGCTTCGGTCCACCAATCATCTATCTCCAAAGGAAACACTATGGAGCTTAAGGCCTATTGACCTCACTTTTGGAGTGCGAATTCAATCTTCCCATCTTGGACTTAAGATTCTTTTAGACACTAAGAGTTCCCTATTCATAAGACACTTCTAACAATTATGTAAACACTTAACCTAAGCCTAAAGACTTATAAGGGTTAACCATTAGATTAGGTTATGCCTTAAGGATTAGGATAATCCACTTACCCTACAACCCAAATTCAATCCATGTTCACCTTCTCAAACCAAATCTCAAGTTCAATTCAAACATCAAATTCAAATCCAAACCCAAAGTCCAAAATCAAATGATTGAATCCCATGTTCAAATACAAACTTGAAACCCTTCTTAAGCCATATGACCTATGCTATGGACTTAGCTAAATCTAAATCCAAATCAATCCAAAATAATTGATTTTCTCATAATAAATTTATATCTTCAATCATCTTACTAAATATAAATTAAATCTACATTCAAATGAACAAAACTAAATCAAACTAAATCAAATTAAATGAAAACCCTTCCTATGCCATATGACCAATCACATGGACTTAGCCAAATCTTAATCCAAATTAAGTCAAACTCAGTGATTTTCTCACAAATCAATCATATTTTCAATCATCTTCACAAATTTAAATGAAATATACATTTAAATCATCAAAACTAAATCAAACCAAATCAAAATCCAAACCTAAGTCACATGACCCAACTCAATGGAATTAACCAAATTCCATCATTCTAAAACTCAAATTCAATTGATTTTCTCATGAATCAATCATACATTCAATCATATTCACAAATATAAATGAATTCTACAATCATCAAGCGAAACCAAGATCAAGTCAAACCCAACTTAACCCTTTTGACATGAAATGTACAAATAAACCAAAACCCATTTGAACCCAAGCCAATTGCAATTGAATTCATATATCAATCCCAAATCCATATATAAACTCAACCCAAAATCAAGCCAACTAAATCCAATTGGTCCACTTGACCCAAAGTGGGCAATTTGACCAACTTGAGCCAAGTTCTAATCCTACCCAAATTAGATTGAACCAAGCCCATCAAAACCTCCCATCATGATTGTTGATCACCCTAGGTTGATCAATTATCTCAAATTAGGTCAAACCAAGTCAACTTCATCATTTGACCAAGTCAACCCCTTAACCCATATGAACCCAAACTAGCCAAATTGTAACCTAAGCCAAATCCCTTAAAACTAATGATTCATACCAAATCAAAATCAATATTTGAATATGACTTGACCTTCAATTGAGTCAAACCAAATCCAATTGGCCTTCTTGACCCAAGTTGACCCAAATTGATATAAAAGACCAAATTGAGTCAAATCAAAATATAAACTAAATTGATTGCAACCAATTGTTCAAGTTCATTCCTAATTGATTGTTGAACTTGACCAAAGCCATGATTGGACCCAATTAAACCCAATTGACCTAGTTAGCCCAATTTTGCCTAAAGGTTCAAGTTGGCCTATATCAAAACAAAATCCAAAGTAATTGAAACCAAAGCCTACAATCATCTTCAATTGGTCAACTAAACCCAAACCAACACCCAACCTAAGCCAATTTGGCCAATTTGGTCAAATTGGTCAACTTAACCCATTTGACCCAAATGAGCCAAAATCAAATATAAGCCAAACTAAACCATACCTATTGAACCAAAACATACCAAATGATCATATGAATTTGACCCAACCCTTGGTTTGACCCAATTTGACCAATTGGTCAACTTGACCTAACCTCACCCAATTTGACCTAAATGAGTCAAATTGAGCCAAACCTAACCAAATCAACTCAAATTGACTTGAAATTTGGGCTAACTAACTTTTGGATCATTTCAGATATGCCTAAATAAAATCCAATGCCAAATGATCATTCTACCCTTGGGTCAAGGGCATCACATAGGACAAATCACCCATTCCTTGGCCACTTATTAATCTCCCAATGGTCCACCTAGGCACCTAGGACACTACCTAACCTTATCCAAGGGGTGGTTGGGTTAGCCATGACTTATGGGAGGTGAAATCACCTCACCCTCCCTATTGTAGCATTTGATACCCATAGGACACCTATGATTCCTCATTGGAAGCCACCTCCACACCTTCAACTAACCATGCCAAGCCAACTCACCTCCTCCCTTCCACCCATGACTCCTTGAGATGGCAAGGCCTAGAAGCCAAACCCGATCCCACTGTCCGATCAAGATGAAGGGGTTATACACCCCCTCATTTCCACTCAAACACATGCACAAAAATAATTCCTTAGAGACCAAGATACCCAAGATGAGCCATTAAAGCCAATTCTCAAGCTCCCAAGCTCGTTCCTCAATTGAAAAATGCCATTCCCGTCCATCCTGAAACATGACAATCCCATTTTTGACCTAACTTCCTCATTTCTCCATCAAACTCAAATTACCATTGCACACACCTTCTCTAGGCCTCATTGAACAAGAATGAATCATCTCCCAAACTTCTTGAGCACCGGAGGTGGGACTTCAATCAAAGCTGAGCTCCAATTCATCAGTTCATGGCCTTCCAAGTGAACTACAAGGCATTGATCCAATTATTTCTCAACAAGACTTCATCTTTACTAGATAAAGCTTCCTTAATCATTCAAGCTGCCAGTCTTGAGCTCTGGCAGGTAGGCTACCAATACTGATCCTTAGCCAAAATTGGGATGGAGATTTTTGAAGAAAACTTGCATCTCATGTGATCTTGAATGTTGGATCGCCTCCGATCAATGTTGTGAAGGTGTGAAAGAAAACTTGCATCTCATGTGATCTTGAATGTTGGATCGCCTCCGATCAATGTTGTGAAGGTGTGAGATCCTTTGGAGTTGATCCATGATCGGGTAAGCTCGGATCAAGTGAGCAATGGTGGATGGACTCCATTCTCCCTCACTTGCATGATGTTAGATCTGGCATCATCCATTCTGCATGGCAAGAACTGACAGTTGTGATTAAATCTGCTAGATTGATCTGATTTAATCCTATTAAGTACTGGGATTAATCGTATCCATCTAATCTTAGATCGGATGATGAGAAAATGCGTTCTCCACCACCACATAAAGTGAGTCGATAATTTTAAGTAGCCAAACCTACCACACACGGAAAGCAGCACGCAACATGGCCAATAGGATAAAGCTTTAATTAGGCTTAATTAAACATTTTTAATGGCTGAAATATTTAAACATCATAAAAAATTATAGAGAAATAAAACACTGCAAATAAATACTCATTTTAAAGGTATTTCAGAGGAGAAATAATTAAAAATGTTTTAACTAATTTTGAATAGTAATTAAAGTTTACTTAATGTTTAATTATTAAATTAATTAGCTTAATTACTTTTTAATTACTTGAGCAATTAGTCCCAAATTTTGTGGGTTAATCTAATGGGATGACCAATGCCTCCCATGATTTTCTTCGGATTTATTGCTCACTTAATTAAGAAACTTGACTAATTAAATATTAACTACTCTTTTAAGTTAATTAATGATTTATTAACCCATGAACAGTAATAAACTAGTTAATTAAATTTATTAATCAATGTTATGAACTAAGTGAACTAGGGTTGGGACCCTTTCCCTAAGTTCATTTCACACTTTTTAAAATGAAATTAATTAAGATTTAACTACTTAATTAAATCACTTAATCAAATTGAAATCATAATCACATCAGACCTTAATTAATTAAATCATGGGGTAGATCTTTAAGTGTTTAATAACCCAAAGGAGTTTAATGAAATTATGGTTAGTCAACATGTGTGGGAAAACTATAAGAGTAATTAATTAAGTTCCTTAATCAAATTAACTATTAATCATGCACCAATTGCATTAGGCCCCTTTTATTTCCTAGGATCATTGCAAGTTTATTTTCCATGCATATCATGTTGGCTCATAATTATTTAGTTAATTACTTTAAGGTGACATAGGTAAGGGTAATTAATTCATCTAATTAAGGGTTCAACTTAATTAACTCATAAAATCAACTTAATTACATTTCTTTAAATTAAATCAAATCACTAATGTAGGAATTGGTTTAAAACAACAAGTGATGATTTCTCTTCTCCTCTTTAAATCAAATCAAATCCAAAACGTAATTAATAAAGAAGCTTTGGTTTGCTTTCAATAATCTTATTTGATTTGATTATCCTTAAGAACTAGTTTGGTTGAATGAATCACATGCTTATATTTGATTGTCCTCTTTCCAATCATGTTAAATTTGGTATGTCATTTGAATTCATGCATCCATCTTTTCAAAGTCATGTAAAATAAAATTGATTTCCTCTATGTAAGCTTCCATATGTTGATTTAATTTAATATATGCATTGCTATTATCACAATTAAATCCAAATGTATTATTCAAAAGTTTATAAATGAATAATAATATGTGTATGATTCTAATTCTAAATAAATAAGAAATGCATGTGCTTATAGGCTAAATAAATGAAAATAAAATATAAAATAAACTAAAATAAATAAAAAATAAACTAAATAAGCTAAATAAACTTAAACTATCAGTTTACTTAATTTGAAAAAAAAATCCTAAACCCTAAATCCTAAACCCTAAAACCTAAACCCTAAACCCTAAAACTAACCCTAAACCCTAAACCCTAAATAAAAAAAAATAAAATAAAACCTAACCCTAAACCTTAAACCCTAAAACTAATCATAAAACCTAAATCTACCTAAACTAAACCCTAAACCCTAAACCCTAGGCCCTTAAACCGACAACCCTAAACCCTAAACCATAATCCCTAAACCCTAAACCCATAAACCCTATACCATAAAACCTATACCTTAAACCCTAAAACCTACAACCATAAATCCTAAACCCTAAACCCCAAACCCTAAACCCTAAACCCTAAACCCTAAACCCTAAACCCTAAATCCTATAAACCTAAAAACCTAAACCTAAACAAAATAAAAATTAAAAATTAAAAATTAAAAAACCTTAACCTAAATAAAATAAAAAAGATAAAATATAATGGAAATCTAAACTAAAACCTAAACTTGAACCTAAACCTAAACCTAAAATAAAAAAAATAAAAATAAAACTAAACAAAAATAAAATAATTAAAAACTTAAACTAAAAAAAAAATTAACCTAAAAATAAAAATCCTAAATAAGAAAAACTAAACCTAAAATAAAAATAAAATAAACCTAAAATAAAATCAAATAAAAACTTAAACCTAAAAAATAAACCTACAAAATATGACCTAAAAATAAATAATAAATAAAACCTAAACACTAAACTAAAAAAAAATCATAAACCTAAAAAAAAACAAAATAAAATAAACCTAAACCTTAACTAAAATAAACTACTAAAATAAATAAAACTTAAACCTAAACCTAAAATAAAGTAAACCAAAATCCTAAACTAATAAAAATAAAATAAACTAAAAATAAACCAAAACCTAAACTTAAAAATAAAACTTAAAAATAAACCTAAAATAAAAAACTAAAACCTAAACCTAAAAAATAAAAATAAAAAATTAAACCTAAACCTAAAAATAAATTTAATAAAAACAAAACCTAAAAAATAAAATAAAAATAAAACTAAACTTAAAAATAAACATAAACCTAAACCTAAACCTATAAAATAAAAGAAAAAAACCTAAACTAAAATAAATAATCTTAAAATAAATAAATTAAACTAAATAAAAATAAAAAATAAACCTAAATAAAAATAAAAAGTATAATGAATTAAAATAAACAAAAATAAACTAAATAAACTAAATAAGCCTAAACCTACCGGTTTACTTAATTTTTTTAAGAAAATCCTGAACACTAAATCCTAAACCCTAACCTCTAAACCCTAAACACTAAAAAATCTTAAACTCTAAACCCTTAACCCTTAACCCTAAATAAAAAAATTAAAAATAATAAAACCCTAACCCTAAACCTTAAACCCTAAAACTAATCCTAAACCCTAAACCTACAACCCAAAACCCTAAGCCCTACCTTCTAAACCCTAAACCCTAAACCCTAAACCCATAAACCCTAAACCCTAAACCTTAAACCGTAAACCCTAAAACCTACAACCCTAAACCCTAAATCCTAAATCCCAAACCATAAACCCTAAACCCTAAACGCTAAACCCTAAAACCCAAAAACCAAAAAATCTAAACCTAAACAAAATAAACCATATAAATAAAAAATAAAAAAAACTAAGCCTAAAAAAATAAAATAAAAATCTAAACTAAAACCTAAACCTGAACCTAAACTTAAACTTAAAAAAAAAATAAAAATGAAAAAAATGAAAACTAAACTAAAATGAAATAAATCAAAACCTAAACTAAACTAAAAATTAAAATAAACCTAAAAATAAGAAAAATAAGAAAAATAAATATAATAAAACACAAACATAAAATAAAAATAAAATAAAAACTAAACGTAAAATAAAAATAAAATAAACCTAAAATAAAATAAAATAAAAACAAATAAAAACTTAAACATGAAAAATAAACCTAAAAATAAATAAAAAATAAAGCCTAAATACTAAACTAAAAAAAATCCTAAACAAAATAAAATAAAATAAAATAAATGTAAACCTAAACACTAAACTAAAATAAAATAAATCTAAACCTTAACTAAATTAAAAAATAAAATAAACCTAAAAATAAAAAACATAAATATAATAAAACCCAAACATAAAATAAAAATAAAATAAAATAAAAACTAAATAAGAACATAAACCTAAAAAATAAACTTAAAAATAAAACCAAAATATAAATAAAAAATAAACCCTAAACTAAAAAATAACCTAATCCTAAAATAAACAAAATAAAATAAACCTAAACATAAAATAAACTAAAATAAAATAAATAAAACCTAATCCTAAACTTAAAATTAACTAAACCTAAACCCTAAACTAAATAAAAGAAAATAAACTAAAAATAATCCTAACCCTAAATTAAGAATAAAACCTAAAATAAACACAAAATAAAAACCTAAGGCCTAAACCCAAAAAAAATAAACTTAAACCTAAAAATAAAAAATAAAACCTAAACTTAAAAATAAAACAAAAATAAAACTAAACTAAAAAATAAACAAAAACCTAAATGTAAATCAAAAAAATAAATTAAAATAAAGAACCTAAACTAAAATAAATATTCCTAAAATAAATAAATTAAATTAAATAAAAATAAAAATAACCTAAATAAAAATAAAAATAAAATAAACTAAAATAATTAAAAAATAAACTAAATAAACCTAAACTATTATTATTTAATTTTAAACCTAATAAACCTAAACCTAAACCTTAAATTCTAAACCCTAAACCCTAGACCCTAAAATCAACCCTAAACCTTAAACCCTAAACCTAAAACCCTAAACCTATATCCCTAAATCCTAAACCCTAAACTCTAAAACCTAACAGTAACCCTAAACCCTAAATCCTAAACCTAATCCCTAAAACCCTAAACCATAAACTCTAAAGTAACCCTAAACCCTAAACCCTAAAACCCTAAAGCCTAAAGCCTAAAGCATAAAGCCTAAAGAAACCTAAACTAACTAAAACTAACCCTTCCCTAAACCCTAAATGAAATCCTAAACCTTAAAGTTTTAAAACTAAACTTAAACCTAAACTAAACCCTAAACTACACCTAAACCTTAAACTAACCCTAAACTCTAAACCCTAAACCTAAACCCTAAACCCTAAAGTTAACCCAAACTAAACCTTAAAATCACTAAACCCTAAAACCTAAACCTAAACCTAAAAAATAAATTAAAACAAAAAACCTAAAAGAAATAAACTAAACTAAATAAAAAATTATACCTAAATAAAAATAAAAAATAAAATAAACTAAAATAAATAAAAAATAAACTAAATAAACCAAAGCCTATAGGTTTACTTAATTTAAAATAATTCCTAAACCCTAAATCCTAAGCCCTAAACCCTAAACCCTAAACCCTAATCCTAATCCTAAACCATAATTGCTAAACCTACAACCCTAAACCCTAAAACCTAAAAAAACATAAACCATAAACCCTAAACCCTAAACCCTAAACTCTAAATAAAAATAAATAAAAATAAAATAAAATAAACCCTAATCTTAAACCCTAAACCCTAAACCCTAACCCCTACACCCTAAACCCTAAACCCTAAACCCTAACCCTAAGCCCTAAACACTAAACCCTAAATCCTAAAACCCTAAACCCTAAAGGCTAAACTAACCCTAAACCCTAAGCCCTAAAACCTAAAAACCCTAAATCGTAAAACCTAAACCTAAACTTAAAAAATAAACTAATATAAAAAACCAAAACTAAAATAAATAAACCTAAAATAAATAAACTAAACTAAATAAAAATAGACCTAAATAAAAAAATGAAATAAACTAAAATAAATAAAAACTAAACTAAATAAACCTAAACCTACTGGTTTACTTAACGAAAAAAAATCATAAACCCTAAATCTTAAGCCCTAAACCTTTAACCCTAAACCCTAAAACTAACCCTAAACTCTAAATCCTAAACCTATAACCCTAAACCCTAAACCCTAAAAAAATTCTAAACCTTAAACTCTAAATAAAAATAAATAAATAAAACCTAACCCTAAATCGTAAACCCTAAAACTAACCTAAACCCTAAACCCTAAACCTACAATGCTAAACCCTAAACCCTAAACCCCAAATACTAAACCCTAAACCCATCTAAACCCTAACCCTAAACCCTAAACCTAAAACCTACAACCCTAAACCTTAAACCTTAAACCTAAACCCAAAACCCTAAACCCAAAACCCAAAACCCTAAACCCTGAAAACCTAAAAACCTAAACCTAAACTAAATAAAACCTAAAAATAAAATAACATAAACCTAAATAAAATAAAATAAGATAAAATCAAATAAAAACCTAAACTAAAACCTAAACCTAAACCTAAAAATAAAATAAAATAAAATAAAAATAAACTAAAATAAAATAAATAAAAACCTAAACAAAACTAAAAAATAAAATAAAACTAAAATTTTAAAACCTAAATAAAATAAAACCCAAATGTAAAATAAAAATAAAATAAAATAAAATAATAAAAAATTAAACAAAAACCTAAACCTAAAAAAACCTAAAAATAAAACCTAAAAAAATAAAATATAAAACTTAAACCCTAAACTAAAAAAAAACTAAACCTAAAATAAAATAAACCTAAATCTAAACTAAAATAAATAAAACTTAAACCTAAACCTAAAATAAACTATAAAAAAAAACTAAACCTAATCTTAAAAATAAAACCTAAAAATAAACCTAAAACCAAAATGTGAAACCAAAACCTAAGAAAATAAAACAAAAACCTAAACCAAAACCTAAAAATAAAAAATAAAACCTAAAACTAAAACCTAAATAATTAAATAAAAATAAAACAAAATTAAAAATAAACATAAACCTAAACCTAAAACAAAATAAAATAAAATAAAATACCTAAACTAAATAAATAAACCTAAAATAAATAAACTAAGCTAAATAAAAAATAAAAAAGATCTAAATAAAAATAAAAAATGATTAAAAAATAAGCTTAAGAAATCTAAAACTATCAGTTTACTTACTTTATAAAAAAATACTAAACCCTAAACAATAAGCCCTAAACCCTAAATCATAAACCCTAAACCCTAAACCCTAGACCCTAAAACCAACCCTAAACCTTAAAACCTAAACCTACAACCGTAAACCTATATCCCTAAATCCTAAACCCTAAACCCTAAACCCTAAACCTAAAACTAAACCCTAAACCTAAATCTAAACCTAAACCCTAAACCTAAACCCTAAACTTAAACCTAAACTTAAACCTAAATCCTAAACCCTAATTTCTAAAGCTAAACCATCTAACCTAAACCTGTTAACCTAAACCCTAAACTCCTAAACCTAAAACCTAAAACCCTAAAGTTTAAAGTTAAACTAAACCTAAACCCTAAACCCTAAACTCCTAACCTAAACAAACCCTAAACCATAAAACCCTAAACCCCAAAATCCCCTAAATCATAAACCCTAAACCCTAAACCCTAAACTAAACCTAAAACCTAAAACTAAACCTAAACTAAATAAAACTTAAAAAAAAATAAAAACCTTAACCTAAATAATATAAAAACATAAAATAAAACTAAAACCTAAACCTAAACTTAAAAATAAAAAATAAATAAAAAATAAACTAAAATAATATAAATAAAAACTTAAACTAAACTAAAAATAAAATTAACCTAAGAATAAAAAAACTTAAATGAAATAAAAACTTAACATAAAATAAAAATAAAATAAGCCTAAAATAAAATAAAACAAAAACTAAATAAAGTCCTAAACCTAAAAAAATAAACCTAAAAATAAGTAAAAATTAAAACCTAAGCCTAAAAGAAAAATAAAACCTAAACTTATAAATAAAACTCAACTAATAAATAAACCTAAACCTAAACCAAAACCTAAAAAATAAACAAAAATAAAAAACCTAAACTAAATTAAATAAACCTAAAATAAATAAACTAAACTAAATTAAATTGAACGATAAACCTAAATAAAAATAAAACATATAGAAAACTAAAATAGATAATATATAAACTAAATATACTAAATAAACCTAAACTAACTTGTTTACCTAATTAAAAAAAACCATAAACCCTAAACCCTAAAACCTAAAAAAGCCTAAACCCTAAACCCTAAACCCTAAACCTAAACCTTAAAAGCATAAACCCTAAAACCCTAAACCCTAAACCCTAAACCCTAATGCTAAACCCTAAACCCTAAGCCCCAAACCCTAAACCTAAACTTAAAGTCACTAAATAAATTAAAAAGTAAACCTAAACCCTAAAACTTAATAAACCTAAACCTAAACCTAAACCCTAAGAATGGGCAGAACCTTGACAGCAGGAACATCACCATCAACAAGGCCTAGTCTAGATATGGCGGTGGAGGCGAAGGCAGGAGGTGGTTATCGCAGTGGTGGTGTGGGATATGGAAGTGCTGGTGGATATGGAGGTGCTGGTCAGAGTAGAGGTAGTTATGGTGGCAGGAGGAGCGATGAAGGATACAACCGTGGTGGTGGCAAAGGGAGAAATCGAGGATATAATGGTGGATCCCGCTACTCGAGAGGTCGGGGTGGTCTTGATGGGAACTGGAGAAATTGAAGAATGGCTGATCCGATCTACTGCTTATGGAACTGTCTTTACATTCGAGACGGTTCTAGTTATCTAGGAATTTTTATTTGCTCTATGCAAGCTCATTTTTGATCTATGTCATCACTTATGTCTCATAAAACTTGGTGTGTTGCTTGGTTGATGAAATTGAAAAGAAGAAATATTGAATATGAATTTGTTCTCTTTTAGAAAGAAAAACCAAAACCCTAAACCCTAAACTAAAAAAACCTAAACCTAAAATAAAACTAAAATAAAACTAAACGTACACTAAAATAAACTAAACTAAAATAAATAAAACCTAAACCTAAACCTAAAATAAACTAAACCTAAACTAAATAAAATTAAATAAACTAAAACTAAAATAAACATAAACTAAAAAATAAAACCTAAAATAAAAACATAAAACCTAAACCTAAAAAAATAAAATAATAACCAAAACCTAAACCTAAAAATAAAAAATAAAACCAACACCTAAAAAATAAAATAAAAATAAAATAATACTAAAAAATAAACATAAACCTAAACCTAAACCAAAAAAATAAACTATTATAAAAAACCTAAACTAAAATAAATAAACCTAAAATAAATAAGGTAAGCTAAATAAAAAAATAAAATAAGCTAAAATAAATATAAAATAAACTAAATAAACCTAAACCTATCAGTTTACTTAATTTTAAAACCCTAAACCCTAAACCATAAACCCTAAATCCTAAACCCTAAACCCTATACCCTATACCCTAAAACTAACCCTAAACCTACAACCCTAAACTACAACCTAAACCTATAACCTAAATCCTAATCCCTAAATCATAAATAACACTAAACCCTAATCCTAACTATAAACCCTAAACCTAAACCTCCTAAATGCTAAACCCTAAAACCCTAAAACTTAAACTATAAACTAACCCTAAACACTAAACCCTACAGCTTAAACCCTAAACCCTAAAACTTAAACCCTAAACCCTAAACACTAAAAACCCCAAACCTTAAACCCTAAACACTAAACTCTAAACCCTACACCCTAAAACCCTAAACCTAATGCTAAACCTTAAACCCTAAAATGCTAAACCCTAAAACCTTAAATCCTAAACACTAAACCCTATACCTTAAACCATAACCCAAAACCCAAAACCCTATATCTCAAATCCTAAACCTAATTCTAATGTAACTAAATAAATTAAAAAATATACCTAAACCCTAAAACCTGATAAACCTAAACCCTAAGAATGGGTAAAACCTTCACAACAAGAATAATCTAGATATGGCGATGGAGGCGAAGGAGGAGGTGACAATTATCATAGTGGTTGTGGGGGATTTGAGGTGCTGGTGAATATGGAGGTGGTGGACAGAGTAGTGGTGGTCATGGAGATGGGAGGAGCGATGGAGGATACATGGTTGTGGAGAGAGAGATCGGGATATGATGGTGGATCCTACTACTCGAGAGCCAGGTGGTCCTGATGGGAACTAGAGAAACTGAAGAACTCGATCCGACCGATGGTTATGCTTGTCTTTACAAGATGTATAGACAATTCTAGTTATCCAGGGTTTTTGATTTACTCTATTTATGCTCATTTTTTATCTATGTCATCACATGTGTCTTAGAAAACTTGGTGTGTTACTTGGTTGATGAAATCAAAAAGAAAAAATGTTGAATCTAAATTTGTTCTTTGTTAGAAAAAAGAAAAACCAAAAACAAAAACCCTAAACTAGAACATATACCCCAAACTAAAAAAAACCTAAACCTAAAATAAAAATACAATAAACCTAAACCTACATTAAAATAAACTAAACTAAAATAAATAAAACCTAAACCTAAACCTAAAATAAACTAAACCTAAACCTAAACCTAAACTAAATAAAATAAAATAAACTAAAAATAAACCTAAACCTAAATAAAAAATAAAACATAAAAATAAACCTAAAATAAAAACCTAAAACCTAAACCTAAAAAAATAAAATAAAAACCTAAATCTAAAACTAAAAATAAAAATAAAAACTAAATCCTAATCCTAAAAAATAAAATAAAATTGAAACTAAACTAAAAGATAAACATAAACCTAAACCTAAACCAAAAAAATAAACTAGAATAAAAAACCTAAACTAAAATAAATAAACTTAAAATAAATAAACTAAACTAAGTAAAAATAATAAACCTAAATAGAAATAAAAAATAAAGAAAAACTATAATAAATAAAAAATAAACTAAATAAACTTAAACCTACAAGTTTACTTAATTTAAAAAAAAAAACTTAAACACTAAACCCTAAAACCTAAACCCTAAGCCCTAAACCCTAAACCCTAAACACTAAAACTTACCCTAAACCTTAAACCCTAAACCCTAAATAATAATAATAATAAAAAACCCTAACCATAAAACAAACCATAAACCCTAAACCCTAAACCCTAAACCATAAACCTACAACATTAAACCCTAAACCCAAAAAAACCCTAAACCCTAAACCATAAAACCTACATCAAAAAAATAAAAAAATAAAAAAACCTTAACTCTAAACCCTAAACCCTAAAACTAACCCTAAACTCTAAACCCTAAACCTACAACCCTAAATCACAATCCTAAACCCTATCCTAAACCCTAAACCCTAAACCCTAAACCCTAAAACCCTAAACCCTAAACCTTAAACCCTAAACCCTAAACCCCAAACCCTAAAACCTACAACCCTAAACCCTAAACCCTAAACCCTAATCCCTAAACCTAGACCTTAAACCATAGACCCTAAACCCTAAAAACCTGAAAATCTAAACCTAAAAACAAAATAAATAAAAAAACTTAAACCTAAATAAAATAAAAAATAAAATAAAACCTAAAATAAAACATAAACCTAAACCAAAACCTAAACCTATACCTATAAATAAAACAAAATAAAAAATAAAAACTAAACTAAAATAAAAGAAGTAAAAACTGAAACTAGACTAAAAAATAAAATAAAACTAAAAATTAAATAAAACCTAAACATAAAATAAAAATAAAGTAAACCTAAAATAAAATAACATAAAAACTAAAAAACAAAATTTAAAAAAATAAGCTTAAAAATAAATAATTAATAAAACCTAAACCCTAAACTAAAAAAAACATAAACCTAAACTAAAATAAATTAAACTAAAATTAATAAAAACCTAAACTTAAACCTAAAATAAAATGAACCTAAACCCTAAACTAAATAAAATAAAATAAACTAAAAATAAAACTAAACCTAAACTAAAAAAAACTAAAAAAACATAAAATAAAAATGTAAAATTTAAACCTAAAAAAATATAAACCTAAACCTAAATCTAAAAATAAAAAATAAAACTAAGAACATAAACCTAAAAAATTAAATAAAAATAAAACTAAACTAAAAAATAAATATAAACCTAAACCTAAACCTAAAAAATAAACTAAATTAAATAAAAATAAAAAATAAACCTAAATAATAATAAAAAATAAAATAAACTAAAATAAATAAAAAATAAACTAAATAAACCTAAACATTCCACTTAATTTTAAAAAACCCTAAATCCTAAACCCTAAACCCTAAACCCTTAATCCTAAACCCTAAATCGTAAACCCTGAAACCTAAACTAACCCTAAACCCTAAATCCTAAACTCTAAACCCTAACCCTAACCATAAACCCTAAACCCTAAATCCTGAACTCATAAACCGTAAACCCTACACTCTAAACTAACCCAAAACCTAAAACTTGAACTCTAAAAATCCTAAACCCTAAAGCCTAAACACTAAACCCTAAACCTTAAACCCTAAACTAACCCTAAACCCTAAACCCTAAAAACTCTAAACCCTAAAGCCTAAACCTTGAAACCCTAAACCCTAAACCCTAAACCCTAAACTCTAAAATCCTAGAAACCTAAACCTAAATAAAATAAAAAACAATAAAACCCTACACTAAAACCTAAAAATAAAATCTTATAAAAAAGTAAAAATAAATAAATAAAAAGTAAATAAAAACCTAAACTAAATTAAAAAATAAAATGAACCTAAGAATAAACCCTAATAAATAAAATAGAAACTACATGTAAAATAAAAATAAAATAAACTTTAAATAAAATAAATAAAAAACTAAATAAAAACATAAAGCTAAAAAATAAAAGCCAAACCCTAAACTAAAAAAAAAACTAGACTTAAAATGAAATTAAAATAAACAAATTAAAATAAACCTAAACCTAAACTAAAATGAACTAAACTAAACTAAATAAAACCTAAAATAAACTAAACCTAAACTAAATAAAATAAATAAACTAAACATAAATAAAAAATAAATAAAACTTAAAAATAAACCTAAAATAAAAATGTAAACCTAAGCCTAAAAAATTGAAATAGAAACCTAAACCTAAACCTAAAAATTAAGACTAAAATCGAATCCTAAAAAATAAAATAAAAAATAAAACTCAACTAGAAATATACTTAAACCAAAAAAAAATAAACTGAAATAAAAAATCTAAACTAAAATAAATAAACGTAAAATAAATAAACTAAACTAAATAAAAGTTAAAAATAAACCTAAATGAAAATAAAAAATAAGAAAAACTAAATTAAATATAAAATAAACAAAATAAACCTAAACCTATCTCTTTACTTAATTTTTTTTAAAAACCCCTAAACCCTAAATCCTAAACCCTAAACCTTAAACCATAAACCTACAACACTAAACCTATAACCCTAAACCCTAAACCCTAAACCCTAAACCTAAAAAAAACCCTAAACCCTACACCCTAAACCTTAAACTCAAAACACAAAACCCTAAACCCTAAACCATAAACCATAAACCCTAACCCTAAAAGCATAAACCCTAAAACCCTAAACCCTAAGCCCTAAGTCTTAAACCTTAAACATTAGACCCTAATCCTAAACCCTAAACCCTAAACCCCAAACCATAAACCTAAACCTGAAGTAACTAAATAAATTAAAAAATAAACTTAAACCCTAAGAATGGGCATAACCTTGATAGAGAACATCACCATCTACCAGGCTCAGTCTAGATCTAGTGATGGAGGCGAAGGCGGATGCAGTGGCTATTGCAATGGTGATGGGGGATCTAGAGGTGTTGGTGCATATGGAGGTTGTGGTTGGAGTAGTGGTGGTTATGGAGGTGAGAAGCGAGGATTACAACCATGGTGGTGGTGAAGGGATAGACCGGGATATGATGGGATCCCACTACTGAGAGGTCGTGGTGGTTCGAGGGGAACCGAGAAACCAAAAATCCTCTACTTAAGAACTGTTTTACATTAGAGATGATTCTAATTATCTAGGGGTTTTTATTTTCTCTATGTGTGCTCATTTTTTATCTATGTCATCGCTTGTATCTTAAAAAACTTGGTGTGTTACTTGGTTGATGAAATCAAAAAGAAGAAATGTTGAATATGAATTTATTATTTATTATTAAATAACCAAAATCCCTAAACCCTAAACCCTAAAATAAAAATAATAATAAAAATAATAATAAAACCCTAACCCTAAACCCTAAACCTATAACACTAAACCCTAAACTCTAAACCCTAAGCCCTAAGTCCTATACCTTAAACACTAAACCCTAAAAACCATAAATCCTAAAGCCTAAACACTAAACCCTAAATCCTAAACCCTAACCCTAAATCCTAAATCCTAAAACCCTAAACCCTAAAACCCTAAAGCCTAAAGCCTAAACCCTAAACCTTGAACCCTAAACCTTAAACCTAAATCCTAAATACTAAAACACTAAACCCTAAAACCCTAAAGCCTAAACCCTAAACCCTAAACCTAAAATATAAACTAAACTTAACCAAAACCTAAACTTAAACTAAAACAAATAAACCTAAAATAAATAAATTAAACTAAAAAATATAAACCTAAATAAAATAAACAAAAATAAATAAAAAATAAACTAAGTAAACTAAATAAACCTAAACCTAAGAGTTTACTTTATTTTATTTAAAAAACCCTAAATCCAAAATCCTAAACTCTAAACCCTAAACCCTAAAGCCTAAACCCTAAACCCTAATCCTACAACACTAAACCTACAACCTTGAACCATAAATCGTAAACACTAAACCCTAAAAAACTCTAAACACTAAACCCTAAAACCTAACCCTATACCCTAAACCCTAAAAGCATAAAGCCGAAAACCCTATACCCTAAACCCTAAACCCTAAACCAAAAACCCTATAAACCTTAAAGCCTAAACACTAAACCCTAAACCCTAAACCCTAAACCCTAAATACTTAAACCCTAAACCCTAAAATTCTAAACCATAAACCCTAAACCCTAAAAACCTAAAAGCTTAAACCTAAAAAATAAAATAAAAATAAAACTCAACTAAAAATAAATGTAAAGGTAAACATAAACTTAAACCTAAAAAATAAACTAAAATAAAAAATCTAAACTAAAATAAATAAACCATAAATAAATAAACTAAACTAAATAAAAATAAAAAAAATAAACCTAATCAAAAATAAAAATTAAAATAAACTCAAATAAATAAAAAAGTAAACAAAATAAACTAAATAAACCTAAATCTATAAGTTTACTTAATTTTTTTAAAAAAAACCCTAAACTTACAACCCTAAACCTACAATCCTAACCCTAAACCCTAAATCTTAAATCCCTAAATCCTAAACCCTAAACCCTAAACCCTAAACCCTAAACCTAAACCCTAAACCTAAACCCTAAGCCCTAAACCCTAAACCCTAAAACATACAACCTTAAACCCTAAACCCCAAACCGTAAACCCTAAACCTTAAATTAACCATAAACATTAAACCCTAACCTAACCATAAACACTAAGAATGGGTAGAACCTTCACGATAGGAACATCACAGTCAGCAAGGCTCAATCTAGATCTAAAAGTGGAGGGAAGGGATGCATTACACAAAGTGGTGGGGATCTGGAGGTGCTAGTGGATTTGGAGGTGGTGGTTAGAGGAATGGTGGTTAAGGAGGTGGGAGGAGTGACGGAGGTTACCATCGTGGTGGTGGCAGAGGGAGAGATTGAGGATATGATTCCAGAACTCACTACTAGAAAGGCGGGTGGTTTTGATGGGAATTGGAGAAATTGAAGAACGACGATCAGATCTATTGCTTATGGAACTATCTTTATAATAGAGATGGCTCTACTTATCTAGGGTTTTTAATTTTCTCTATGGATGCTCATTTTTTATCCATGTCATCGCTTATGTCTTAGAAACTTTGGGGTGCTACTTGGTTGATGAAACCGAAAAGAAGAAATATTGAATATGAATTTATTCTTTGTTAAAAAAAATCTTAAACCCTAAACAAAAACTTAAACCATAAACTCTAAACCCTAAACTAACCCTAAACCCTAAAAAGCTAAAAACCTAAACTTAAACTAAATAAAACCTAAAAATAAAATAAATAAAAACCTAAACCAAAAATAAAATAAAAAAGTAAAATCAAATAAAAACATAAACTAAATCCTAAACCTAAACCTAAACCAAAACCTTAACCTAAAAAAGAAAATAAAATAAAAATAAAACTAAACTAAAATAAGATAAATAAAAACCTAAATTGAATAAAAAAATAAAAACTTAAATAAAATAAAAACTAAACTTAAAATAAAAATAAAATAAACCTAAAATATAATAAAATAAAACTAAATAAAAACCTAATCCTAAAAAATAAACCTAAAAATAAATAAAAAAACCTAAACCCTAAACTAAAAAAAACTAAACCTAAAATAAAAAATAAATAAATAAAATAAAATAAACCTAAACCTAAATAAAAGAAACTAAACTAAAATAAATAAAATCTAAACCTAAATCTAAAATAAACTAAACCTAAACCTAAACCTAAACTTAAAAAAAGAAATTAAACTAAAAGTAAACCTAAACCTAAACTAAAAAATAAAACCTAAAAGTAATCCTAAAATAAAGACCTTAAACCTAAACCTGAAAATAAAAAATAAAACCTAAACATAAAACATAAAATAAAAAACAAAACTCCACTAAAAATTAAACCTAAACCTAAATAATAAACTAAAGTAAAAGTACTCTAACTAAAACTAAAACATAAACCTAAATAAAAATAAAAAATAAAATTAACTCAAATAAATAAAAAATAAACTAAATAAATGAAATAAACCTAAACCTATTAGTTTACTTAATTTAAAAAAATACTTTAAACCCTAAATGCTAAACCCTAAAATTATCCCTAAACCCTAAAACCCAAACCCTAAATGATAAATACTAAACCCTAAACCCTAAACACTAAAACCCTAAAACCTAAACCCTAAACCCTAAATCCTAAAACACTAAACCTTAAACCCTAAACCCTAAACCCTAAACCCTAAACCCTAAACCTAAATCCTAAAAACTTAAAAACTTAAACCTAAACCCCAAACCCTAAACCCTAAACCCTAAACCCTAAAGCCTAAAACCCTAAACCCTAAATCCTAAACCTTAAACCTACACCAACCAAAACCCTAAGAAGAATTTGATGGAACATCACCATCTAGTCAGCCTAGGCCAAGGTGGAGGCAAAGTCGAGGTGGCAAATATCATAGTGGTGGTGGGGATCTAGATAGTGGATGGATGGCAGCAAGGTGGTGGAGGCAAGAGGAGTGATGGAGGTTACATCTATGGTGAGGGAGAGATCAGGCATCTACTGAGAGGGGGTGGTTCTGATGGGAATTATAGAAATTAAAGAATGATCTATCCGATCTGATGTTTATGGAACTATGTCTTTATAGTAGAGACCATTATACTTATCTAAGTTTTTTGATTTGCAATTTGCTCAATGTTTGTATCTTAGAAACTCAGTGTTACTTGGTTGATGAATACAAAAAAAGGAAATATTGAATCTGAATTTGTTCTTTGTTAAAAAAAACCTTAAACCTTAAACCCTAAACCCTAAAACCCTAAACCCTAAACCCTAAACCCTAAACCCTAAAACCTACAACCCTTAACTCTAAACCCCAAACCTTAAACCTTAAACCCTAAACTCTAAACAAACCCTAAACCTTAAACACTAAACTCTAAACTAACCCTAAAACCAAAGAATCGGCAGAACCATGATGGGAGGAACATCACCATGAATTAGGATCTATCTAGATCTGGTGGTGGAGGCAAAGTTGGAGGTGGTTGTTATCACAATGGTGGTGGAGGATCCAAGGTGGATATGGAGGTGGTGGTTGGAGCAAGGGTGGTAATGGTGGTGGGAGGAATGACTGAGGCTAGATGTGGTGGTAGCAGAGGAGAGATTGGGGATATGATGGTGAACTACCACAAGAGGTGGGGTGGTTTTAATGGGAACTAGAAAATTGAAGAACGCCAATCCTACCCGCTATGGAATTATATATTTATAGTAGAGATGGATCTACTTATCTAAGGTTTTTTATTTTCTCTATGGGTGCTCATTTTTAATCTATGTCGTCGATGGGGTCTTAGAAAACTTGGGGTGCTACTTAGTTCATGAAATAAAAAAAGAAAGGTTGAATCTAAATTTATTCTCTGTTAAAAAAAACTTTAAACTCCCCTCCTAAACCTAAAACCTAAACCTTAAACCCTAAACCCTAAAGCATAAAACCCTATACCCTAAACCCTAAACCCTAAACCCTAAAACCCTAAACCCTAAACCCTAAAACCCTAAACTCTAAACCCTAAACTCTAAACCCATAAATCCTAAATAGTAAAACTTAAGACACTCAACCCTAAACCCTAAACCCCAAACCCTAAACCCTAAACCCTAAACCCTAAGGTAACCCTAAACCCTAGCCTTAAACCCTAAACTCTAAACCCTAAACATTAAATAAAGATGTCATTAGGAGTATCTAAAGAATGACCTAATCCTAACATAGTTATGGTAGCCAAGAAACATGTTTTCAAGAGACTTTCCCTTAACTATTAGAGATTTGAATACCCTAAACCCTAAGCCTAAAACTTATTATAAAACCATATTAAAGTAAAGTATCATATATAGCATAAAGTTATGTGTTTTGGATGTTATAAGATGTTTTGAAATGTTTTAGTATATTATGGATATTATAGGTTATATTAATATAAATCATAAAAATATTGATTTAATAAATCGATGATGAAATTTGTTAAATTCCAAAGTTCCAAAAGGTGTGCTACTCCACTTGTAGTCTAAAAAAGTAAGATTTTATGTTCAAAATAAATATTATATGTTGTAGCATAGTATAACATCATATATCATAATATATCTTCATGATTTTAAATTCTTTTAGTATTTTACAATCAAGTAGTTGAGCCTACACTAGTATTATTTATAAAAAATGTTGATTTAGACTTTAAAATGATGGAATTTGGCCAAATTCATAATAGGTAGAGCATAGCATCATAATATATTATTTCAATTTCAAACATGTAAGTTGTATGACTAAAATATATAGTTTTTTTATTATTTAGGCTAATTTTATGATTTTTTTATTTTAATAAATTCCTTGTGATGTGATTTCCAATATAATATAATATAATATGTTATATATTATAATATAGATGCCATAACATATAGCATCATGCATTATAGCATACTATTGTGTATTACTACTTATTTTGTATATATTTTATTATTATAGTATGATGTAGAGTTTGTACGGGTATAATTCATAAAAGTATTAATTTAAAGGCTTAGATGATGGATTTGGCCAAATTTAAAGTAAGTTTAGGGAACATCATTGGGGTGTGCTATGGTGTGTCATTTAATCAAAAGAATGGAATTTTGCATCCAAAATAAATGTTAACTTTTCAACCAAATTTTATAAATTTTATATTTAAACTGAATCATTTTGAAGTGTAATGTAAGATAATATATTATATGAAAACATATTAAAATATAATGTACATAATAATATAACTTCACATATATATGTGGTGGTGTGTTACTAAAAATGTTATTGTACATTTCAAGATGTTTTACTTTTTATAGTATACATTGGGTCAAAACTCACAAAAAATGTTAATTTGAAGGTTGAGATGGAAGAATTTGTCTAAATTCAGGCACACACCAAGAAGCAACACCAAAATTATACTATTTTGTACCATTTCTAATAGAAAAATAACAATTTTACATCCAAAAAGAACATTTTGATATTTTGAGAAAATTTTATTATTTGTTTGTTTTAAGTGATTCTAATGAGGTGTAATGTTAGACAATATATTATATTATAGCAAATTATAATATAACATCATATATTATAATATAATATACTTAATTCACACTATAATATGTTTAGCATGATATTGTATAGTTAGTTTGAGCATGCACCATCACAAATCATAAAATGTTGATTACAATGTTAAGATGATGTAATTTGAATGAATACATTGTTAGGCTTTTGATTAAAGTATTAAAGGTGTGCATATGAGAAAAAATAAGATTTGATGAGGGTTAATGTCAAGGACATTGAGGGAGATCCACTAGGGGATCACACATGTATTGGACATGACATGTGATGGGTCTATGCTGAGGGCACAGAAGAAGTAAATTTCTTGGGGGATAAAGTTTGAATTTGATTTGATTATATGGTTTATGGAAAGAAGATCTACTGGGGAGAAGAATTTATAATCCACCTGGGATTAAGATCGAATTGACTTTAATTTGTTTTGTTTTAATTATTGTGGAGCCATATCTACTAGAGATATAGGCTCGGGTTCACTGAGGATTGGGTATATGAACCTTCCACTAGGGAAGTAGGTTCAGGCTATCCGCTAGGGATTAAGATTTGAGTTTGATTTCATAGATTTGTTTGGATATGTATCCACTAGGAATAAGCATTTGGTTGGATTTCTTTGATTTAGACTCTACTGGGAGAGTTGGTTTAAATTGGCTCCACCGGGAAGGTTGGTTTCAAATTTGATTTGTTTTCTTAACTTGTTCATATATGATTTGGGGCTCTAGAGGGGAGAAGGGTGTGATTTAACTCCACTGGGGAAAATTAGATTAATTTAACTGAAGTTAATGTATGGACTCCGATGCATGAACGACCGAGAAAGGGTTATATCATTGACTTACCTTAGGTTTATAAATCCAAAGGGATAGTCTATGATTATGGGTAGAACCAACAACCTAAGGGGTTGCCTCAAGCAGTAATAGGTGAGAAGAAGGCATAGCAGCACTTACATCTTCCAAAAGGAACAACCACTAGGCAATCTATTTGATGCACAATAAATCAAACATGACTATTACCATGAAAGTGAACGTCGCTAGGGACCTATGTCAACTCAAAAGTAGTCAGGATTAATTTTATCTTAATTTCATGTGATTTGAAATGGTTTGTTTAGTTTAGTTTGCTTTTGAATTAAGGCCATATCCACTAAGGATATGAGATTGCTCAAATTAAATAGATTTAATTTATGAACCATGTGCGATGGACCCAATAAGAAGGGGCTATATCGACTTGTCCTATCTATTTACAAACCAAAAGAATTTTCTATTGGCCATGGGGTAAAGCTAGCCAACCTAATGGGTTACTTTAGGTGTCAATTGGTGGAAAGAAGGCATAGCAGACTTACATCTTCTAAAATAGGGAACAACTATTGGGGTGACCTTTTGGTAGCACAACAAATCAAACCCGACTTAGGGGAGACTATTGAGTGAATGCTACTGGGACTTATATCAACTCTAGAGTAGTCAAGCAATTCTTATAGGGAGTTTTGCTAACACTGCCCTAAAGATAGGATGCTTGCTTGAAAAAAGGTACCATTAAGGGTGTCCTCCTAATCCACAAGTGAATATATAATTTATTTATATGTTTACATAGACCCTATTGGTGTGCGAGGACCACACGAAAGGTGCTATTTTGACCTATCTCGATTTATCGGGAGAATCACATCCATAGATGGATTCTCCAACCGTGGGTGGTTACTAGAAAGGGGAACTATCCAACTGATAGTAACGGTAGTGTATGGGATAATGGGATCGAAGGATGTGATCCAAATATAGTGCCCACCGAGGAGGTAAAGGCGGCATTATCTTGAGCCTTGGAATAGAAAGCTTATCGGTGTATGGTGGCCAACTCAAGGAGAAAGTGTAGCAGACTTACTTTTGCATGAGTGGTGTATCTTAAGGTGTGAGAACCAACCAACCTGAGGTGTATCCATCAGTATGAGTGTTGTATCCATCAGCATAGTGAGAAACAACCCACCTAAAGTGCCTCAAGGTGCAATGATCAACTGAAAGAAAGTGTGTAGGCTTACAACTTTCCAAGTGGAACTAATCATCGGATAGTCTCATCCAAGAATGGTATCCACCTAGAACAACTACAAGAAAAGAAAGAAGGATGGGACCTAGACTTGAAGCATTCAAGAGGGAAGGAGCCGCTAGGAGACTTAGCCTAAACCTAAAATATACTCGATCCAATTAGTGCACGAAGGCTAATCTAAGAAGAAACCATTGAAGACTCACATCCTATTAAACTAAGCCAACATGAGGTAGCTTACCGACCATGCAGTAAGGCCTACCAAATTAGCAAGGCACTCATTAGTGTGTAGTGGCCAAGTAGGGAAGGAAAGCGTAGAAGACTTTCCTCCTCCAAAGTAACATGTTAACCCGACCTAGAGCAACTATTGAGTGAGTGTCATTGGGAGCATTATCTTAACTCAAAGACATAAGATATGTGTTTGTTTTATATGCTTGTGTGTAGTTTGTGTTTGTGTTGTGTCGATGAAGGATAGGACGTTGCTCGGGTTCCTTACACCTACCCTAAACACATTGTGGCGGATTCACAAACAAGAATACTTTCAACATGTAAGAGATTGAATTTGAAATAGAAATTTTATTGATGATAATTATTTCTAAACATGATCTATAATATTTATTTAAGTAGAGCTTGTTGATTGGAAGCATTAGATGCTATCCCTTATGATTAACAAGTGATAAGATCATCCTTGGCCTCTCTATGGAAAAGGGCTTTCCCAAGTGGGTTCAAACATTCCTCCCATTTTATGGCCAATAATCGCCTCCTTACAACTAAAATAAGCTCTCCTAAAAAGCTCTATGGCACCAACTTATTGTGAGCTTGAATCATTTTTTGCTTTGTACAACTCAAGGTTTTGGCATGCGCAGCATCTCTCCTCCAAACCATCGAGCTCTTCTAACCTCAACTTATGCTATATTATTATGATCTTGCTACCACTATCCTTATTGATGGGAGTTAGACTTCTAATGGAATAGCTTTGGACCCATACACTGGGAGAAAAGAGACTAAGTTGGTGTTCTATATGTGTGGTAGGACAAGGCTTCAAATAACTACTCATGCCACACGCTATTATTATCGAGTATCTTCTTCAAGATTTGATAATGAGTTTTGTTGAAGGCTTCTAAGTCATTTTCCTATGGTAGTTGATGCTAGAATATCTCCAATCTGCTGCAAAGTGTTATTGATCTTGGTGCTCTTGAATGTAGTATCATTATTAGATATAATTTATCGAGGCACTCAACCTATATATGATATGGTTCCTAAAAACTATAGCACATGTCGTGACCTCTAAGCGTAATTCACCCATTTGGAAAAGTGATTAGTAGCATCTAAGATGAACTAATGAACCTTGGAAGGAGGATCAATCGACCAACTATGTCCACCCTTGAATGGCCATGAAGCCAATGTAATGTTGGGTGGTTGGTTGACCACACCGTATTTGACATTGCATCGCCCATATCCATGCAATCTTTGATCATCGACGCCGTAGTATCCTAGTCTTGATCTTGGCTTCCATCTTCGGACCAGATTGTTTGGCTCCACATAATCGGTGTGCCTCATGATCTTATGGCCTTCATTCTACAAACAACGTAAATCTAAAGGATCAAAGACCGCGATACAAGACACCATCCATAAGAGTGTAGGAAAGTGCTCTCTGCTTCCTCTAATGGGCTTGGGAATTTAGATGTAGAGAGGATGGAAATATGTTGTTCTCATGTATCCATGGTCTCCCAAGCAAAGCATTGAAAGATGTATCTGAGTCTATAATACAAAAATTGGCTTCGGTCTTCCAATCACCTCTCTCCAAGGACAACACTATGGAGCCTAAAGCCTGTTGACCTCACTTTGGAGTGTGGATTCAATCTTCCCATCTTAGACTTAGGATTCTTCTAGAAACTAAGACTTCAATCATAAGATCTTCTTAGATAAATAGTTAACCTAAGCCTAAAGACTTAGAAGGGTTAACCATAGGATTAGGTTATGCCTTAAGGATTAGGATAATCCACCTACCCTACAACCCAAATCCATTCACCTTCTCAAACCAAACCTCATGTTTGATTCAAACATCAAATTCAAATCAAAATCCAAACCCAAATTCCAAAACTAAATGATTGAAGCCCATGATCAAATCCAAACTTAAAAACCTTCCTAAGCCATATGACATATCTCATGTACTTAGCCAAATCTTATTTCAAATAAATTCAAAATCAATTGATTTTCTCATAATCAATTTATATCTTCAATCATCTTCCTAAATATAATACAAATCTACATTCAAATGATCAAAACTAAATCAAACTAAATCAAATTAAATCAAAACCCTTCCAAAGCCATATGACCTATCCCATGGGACTTGACTAAAGTCATGATTAGACCCAATCAAACCTAATTGACCTACTTAGCACAAATTGATTAGACCCCTTCTTCCTCCCTTATGCCCTTAACATGAGTGGAGTTTCATAAAGATCTTGATTCCTTCAACATTTGTAGATCATTTTGTTAGTGTTGTTTATCTTTTCATGGTGATCACGGTGTGCCTTGTTAGTCATACCACACCTATTGGGCATTATTTGTTGACCTCACTTTTAGAGTGAGCTCTAAACTTCCTCATCATAAATCTAGGACTCTTATAGACACTAAGAGTTCTTTAGTCTTAAAAAACTTCTACTGATTAGGTGAACACTTAACCTAACCCTAGAGACTTAGAAGAGTTAGCCATAAGAATAGATTGTGCCTTTAGTATTTAGGAGGACTTGCCTACCCTATAAATTAAACCCAATCCTTAGTAGCTGAGCCAACTCACCTCCTCCTTTCCACCTATGACTCCTTGAGATGGCCAGATGGCCACTAGAAGCCAAACCCAATCCCACCATCTAATCAATATGATGGTATACACCCCCTCATTTCCATTCAAACACACACAAAAATCATTCCTGAGTGCCCTAGCTACCCAAGATGAGCCACTAAAGCCATTCCCTAAGATCCCAAACTCATTCCTTGATAAAAAAATGCCATTCTCGTCCATCCCAAAATAGGACACTCCCATTTCTGACCTAACTTCTCCATTTCTCCATCAAACATAAATTAACTTTGCACGCACATTCCCTAGGCTTCATTGAGTAAGATTGAATAATCTCCCAAGCTTCCCAAGCACCAGAGGTGGAACTACGATCAAAGTGAAGCTCCAAATCATCAATTCATGGCCTTCCAAGTGAACATTAAGGAATTGATCCAATTATTTCTTAATAGGGCTTTGTCTCCACTAGATGAAGCTTCTCAATCATTCGAGCCACCGGTCTTGAGCTTTGATGAGGTATGCTTCCAATACTGATCCATAGGAAAAAATGGGTTAGAGATTTTTGAAGAAAACTTGCATCTCGTGTGATCATGACCATTGGATCCCTCTGATCAATTTCAAGAAGGTGTGGGATCCTTTTAGTGTTGATTCAAGCTCAGGTAAGCTCGAATCAAGTGAGCAATGGTGAATGGACTCCATTCTCCCTCACTCGAATGACATTAGATCATGCACCATCCATTCCACATGATCGGAATGGACGACCATGATTAAATATGCTAGATCAACCGATTTAATCCTATTAAGTTGTAGGATTAATCATAGTTGTTCAATCTTGGGACTAATGAGTAATCCGCCACCAATGAAAACCGAAGTCTAATAAGTTTTAAGTGTGCCACATCAGCGTGCCATTTGGCGCCAATAAGATTAGGCTTTAATTAGGTTTAATTAATCATTTTTAATGGAATAAACTTCTAAAAATCATAAAAAATCATAGAGAAATAAAAAATACAAATAAATACTCATTTTAAAGGTATTTCAAAGGAGAGTTAATTAAAAGTGATCTTCACTAATTTTGAACAGTAATGAAGATTTAGTTATCAAATTAATTATCTTAATTACTCATTAATTACTTGAGCAATTAATCCCAAAATTTATGGGTTAATTTAATGGGATGACTTCTACCTCCCATGATTTTTTTAGGATTTATTGCTCACTTAATTAGAAAATTTGACTAATTAAACCTTAACTACTATTTCAAGTTAATTAATGATTAATTAAGTTCATGAACAATAATAATCATTCTTCAGAGTCCTAGCTACCCAAGATGAGCCAAAAAGCCATTCCCTAAGATCCCAAGCTCATTCCTTGATAAAAAAATTCCATTCTCGTCCATCCTGAAATAGGACACTCCCATTTCTGACCAAACTTCTCCATTTCTCCATCAAACTTAAATTAACTTTGCACGCACATTCCCTAGGCTTTGTTGAGTAAGATCGAATAATCTCCCAAGCTTCCCGAGCACCAAAGGTGGGACTTCGATCAAAGTGAAGCTCCAAATCATCAATTCATGGCCTTTCGAGCAAACATTAAGGAATTGATCCAATTATTTCTTAATAGGGCTTCGTCTCCACTAGATGAAGCTTCCTCAATCATTCGAGCCACGCCTTGAGTCGGCGAGGTATGCTTCCAAAACCGATCCATAGGCAAAATGGGTTGAGAGATTTTGAAGAAAACTTGCATCTCGTGTGATCATGACCATTGATCGATCAATTTAAAGAAGGTGTGGGATCTTGTGTTGATTCAAGCTCAGGTAAGCTCGAATCAAGTGAGCAATGGTGGATGGACTCCATTCTCCCTCACTCGCATGACATTAGATCACGCCATCCGTTCCACATGATTGGAATGGACGGCCATGATTAAATATGCTAGATCAAATTGATTTAATCTTATTAAGATGTAAGAATCAGAGTTGTTCGATCTTAGATCAATGGTGGATGTAACGCATCCGCCACCACGAAAACCGAAGTTGAATAAGTTTTGTGTGCCACATGATGCCACATAAGATTAGGCTTTAATTAGGTTTAATTAATCATTTTTAATGGCATAAACTCTAAAAATCATAAAAAATCATAGAGAAATAAAAAAATGCAAATAAATACTCATTTTAAAGGTATTTCAGAGGAGACTTAATTAAAAGTGATCTTCACAAATTTTGAACAGTAATGAAGATTTAGTTATCAAATTAATCATCTTAATTACTCATTAATTACTTGAGCAATTAATTCCAAATTTTGTGGGTTAATTTAATGGGATGACTTCTACCTCCCATGATTTTTTAAGGATTTATTGCTCACTTAATTAGGAAATTTGACTAATTAAACCTTAACTACTATTTTAAGTTAATTAATGATTAATTAAGTTCATGAACAATAATAATTTTGTTAATTAAGTTTATTAATTATTGTTCAATAGTAATTGAACTAAGAAATATGGTTGGGATTTCCCTAAGTTCATTTCACCCATTTTTAAAATAAAATTAATTAAATCACATAATCAAATTGAAATCATAATCACATCACATCTAATTAATTAAATCATGGGATAGATCTTTAGGTGTTTAATAACCTAAAGGAGTTTAATGAAATTATGGTTAGTTCACATGTGGGAAAACCATAATAGTAATTAACTAAGTCCCTTAACCTAATTAACTATTAATCATGAGCCAATTGCATTAGGCCCCTTTTATTTCTTAGGATTATTGCAAGTTTATTTTCCATGCATATCATGTTGGCTCATAATTATTTCGTTAATTACTTTAACGTGACATAAGTAAGGGTAATTAATTCATCTAATTAAGGGTACAACTTAATTAACTCATAAAATCAACTTCATTACATTTCCTTAAATTAAATCAAATCATTAATGTTGGAATGGGTTTAAAACAACAAGTGATGATTTCTTTTCTCCTCTTTAAATCAAATCAAATCAAAAACTTAATTAATAAAGAAGCTTTAGTTTGATTTAAATAATCTTATTTGATTTGATTATCTATAAGAACTAGTTTGGTTGAACAAATCAGATTCTTATATTTGATTGTCCTCATTTCAATCATGTTAAATATGGTATGTCATTTGAACTCATGCATCCATCTTTTTAAAATCATGTAAAATAAAATGGATTTCATTTATGTAAGCTTGTATTGGTTGATTTAATTTAATATATGCATGGCTATTATCACTATTAAATCAAAATGTATTTTTTAAAAGCTTATAAATGAATAATAATATGTTAGTCATAAATACATAAGAAATGCATGTGCTTATAGCTTTAGTGTATGAATGTTGAGTTCTCTTTTTCGCTATTCATGTGTTGATTTATATAAGATTGAAAGGTAGTATATATACTGACATCCTGAGAACACGAGGTTTTAGCTAGCCCCAAGGAGATCATTTGATTATCTCACTTCCCTGGTTTAACAACGGCACGTACCCATTTGATTTCATTCTTATGTATTTCAACATTAATATTTAGATAGATCTTTAATTGATATATATATATATATATATATATATATATATATATATATATATATATATATATATATATATATATAAAATGATTGGTTTTCTAATTTATGTATACATCGATGTGTGTCAAGAAAAGCAAGTATATAGTTTGGACATCCCAGAATACTGAGGTTTTAGTTAGCCCCAAGGAGTTCATTTGATTACCTCACTTCCTGGTTTAATAACACATTTATATCTTTGTACATGTATATGTATATGTGATTAGTGAATGAAAATCCCATTTTACATTAAAATTGCATGCATTCATAATTGGCTAAGTGGTTGAATTAATTAGCCATATGATTTGGAGCTTACTTCTTATGTTCATGTATACTGAATTTACATATGTTTGAATGCAAATGGGTATATAGTTTGAACATCCCATATATGAGCTTTAGCTAGCTCCAAGGTTGTCATTTGATTACCTTACTGGTTTAACAACACCACATGCTTATTTAATTTCATTCTTATGTCCTTTTTGTATAAGAATTTGGATAAAGTTTTCAATTAATATGTTTAAATAATTCAATCAAATAAAATATAAATTCTAAACATACACATACATTCATCATTTAAGTTCTAAAATATGCGTGTATAGATACACTTAGAATTAAATCATATGCATGTTACATGTGATGGAAAGGAATGATTTAATATATGTCATGTGGTTGTAATTGAATTAAATTAATCTTAAGATGCCTTTAATTTTGAATAAGATTATTTAAAGTGAACCTAAACATAGGATTAATTAAATCATTTAATAAGTTGTTCACTAAAGAGAACTAAATCAAATTATTATACTTTAGAAAGTGACTTAAGGTAGGGATGAAGGAGGCAATCCTTTTTCCTCTCTTTATAACACTTAGTTGCTAAGTATAATCAAATAAAATAAAAAAAAATTCTCAATTCAATTAAACTACTTCAAGTGAAATCAACCTTTCATGTTAAATTGAATCCCTCTACACTTAGAAAATACAACACTAATGCATAATAAGACTTACCACACAAGCCTTAATACACACATTAGAATTAAGTCACCACTTCTAGCTCTAAGTTAGATGGTGTATGTGATGTGATTTATGTTTTATGATGTATTATTTTAGATTGGATGTTAGGGTGTATACTTGTAGAATGGATGATAGGGTAATATTAGCCTAATCATGTTTTCTGCAAGAGATTGTGCTTAAGGGATGCTTAAAAATAAATGTGAATGCTATATTTGCAAGTTGCTTAAATCCTTAAGAATAATCCAAGTTAGGATTGGTGGGCCTAATTTCCCATGTATAGGGTGCTAAGTCCAAATTATAAATACAACTGTTGGGATTATATGTATATTTAGCTAACCTCTATTTTACAGGTGTAGTTAGATTTACTTTTCCCACATAAATATAATTTTTGCAATAGGAATTATGATTAGTGCTATGAGGGATTATGATGAGCAATGGCCAGAAGGCTTTGTCCTAGGGTGCCCTGTGATGCCTTTGAAGTAAGCACCATCCAAATCAAAGAAGGAACCAAATCAAAAATGGAGATATGATGAAAGAAGACCCCCATAGCATTTAATACAATTAAAATTATTCTTTCATATTCCAGGTTGTATAAGGGTAGAGCTGCTACCCATATTTTCTCTCTCTTTGTCAGTGGTACCACCGACCACCTTTTTTATTCTTTTATGATAGTTTATATAATTGTTTGATGTTTTGTTTACATTATGCATTAGGACGGCATGCTTTTTATAGTTTCTTAAATGATTGATGCTTTAATGTGTGTCTTGGATATGATTAGGCTCTTAGGATAAAAATAACTTTTCGACCCAACTAATCACCTATAGTGAAATTTTAAATAACTCATAACCTTATCATAAAGCCTAAGACATAAATAAGATAATTTGAAGATTTAGCAACCCCTTAGCTATATGGTTATATGTTTCACATCATGCATGTATATTCTATCTCTCTTGAACATGACAGATCTCCATCTTTGCATGATAAAGGAATACTTGACTTGTGAGGGCTTTCCTTGTGGTGGACAACACCTTCTTCTAGCTGATTTGACCCATAACCTATTTCATCATGCATTTAAGCATAAGAAATCCTAAAGCCTCTATCAAACTAATGTGTCTAAAATGAAATAAAATTTGAAAAGATTTTGCATCTTTAGATTAAGTCATATGCTCATACCCCTCATGCTCTAGTCTCTTAGGGAGTGTGTTTAAGACTTTAGTCTCTTTATAATTAAATAACTACCCTAACTATCTTGCAATTCATAAGACAGGACTACATGGTTTTAAAATTGTAGGAGGAGTTAGCTGGCATCCACTCAAGGTGGTTATAAGTCCAGAAGTCTGACAATTTATTCTCTCTTGTGGAGGTAAACCCTTATGTTCACTTGTCGCTTAGATTTACGTTGTGCTTTAGCTCATTCTAAAGCTCCTTAGATTTAGGATCTGAGATAGCTATTTCCTTAGGGCTACAAGCATAAATCCTCACCTCTTAGGCATTCCCACAACCTTGTGTTGGTGGATTATAAGCCCTAGTAATCTAATTAAATTTCAACTCAAAACATATAAATCTCCTCAACTTCAAAATTATAAAGCCCAGCCAAAAGATAGATTGGAATGCTCACTAGGCTTCCTAGTATCATGAGCACTTCCTACTTATTTCTTTTGGATTCCAAAAATAAGTCTTCTCCTTGAACTTTCCTAATTCATTTTTAAATACAACCAATCCTTTGATAGGTAACTTTGAAATATTTGGAGATGATAACTGTCTACTTTAATCGAGAGTATTCTTAGAAATTTTATTTTCTAAGATGTAATTAACTATAGAGACTTACCTCCATAGGAAATTAAGAACCTGGTTTAATATAAACCCTATTTTATTCATCCATGTAAAGTAGGGGAAAAATCGTAGGTACACTCGAAGACCCATCATGCCTTAGGAGTCCTTATTACATGATTAGGTCCATTATAAGGTGATGCTTCTATCTTTCAAGATAGTACATCAAACCTCAATGTTGTACTCGATCACCTCGAAAAGTACCCCCCCCCCCTTACATCCAAAAATAAACAACACATGGCCCTCTCGCCTTGTTCATTCAATCCTCTCAACATCATCCTTTCCTTTTGGAGTTTGGAGATGCTGATCCTCAAGTAGGCAAGGGTTCTTAGACTTATAATGTTGATTGATACACCTGGGTCAACTAGAACTCTAGATCGCCTGTATCTTGCAACATCCACTATAATGTAAAGAGGCGGTTGTGCTTAGTCATCCGAAGGAGTAAGCCTTCATCACTGAATGTAACAAAATAAAAACCTAAACCTAATAATAAACCTAAAAATAAATAAAAAATAAAACCTAAACCCTAAACTAAAAAGAAAAATCTAAACATAAAATAAAATAAACAACTAAAATAAACTAAACTAAAATAAATAAAACCTAAAAAACCTAAAAAACCTAAACTAAACAAAATAAAATAAACTAAAAATAACCTAAACCTAAACTAAAAATAAAACCTAAAAATAAATCTAAAATAAAAACCTAAAACCTAAACCTAAAAAAAATAAAATAAAAACCTAAAACTAAACCTAAAAAATAAAAATTAAAACCAAACTTAAAAATAAAATAAAATAAAACTAAACTAGATAAACCTAAACTAAACCTAAATACTAAAATATATAAACTAAAATAAATAAACTAAAATAAATAAATGAACTAAATAAATAAATATAAATATAAATCAAACAATAAAATAAAATAAACTAAAAATAAATAAATATTAAATAAACTAAAACCTATGGGTTTACTTAATTTAAAAATAAAAAAAATTTAAAATAAATAAAATAAAACCTAACCTCAATTAACCCTAAACCCTAAACCTACACAACCTACTGACCCTAAACCCTAAAACCCTAAACCCTAAACCCAAAACCTAAATCAAAACCTAAACCCTAAACCCTAAACCCACACCAAACACTAAACTCAAACCCTAAATACTACCACACTATAAAACCTTACACCCAAAACAAAATCTAATAATAAAAAAAAAAACTTAAACTAAATAAAATTAAAAAAAATAAATAAAATAAAGTTAAACTAAAACCAAAACCTAAACCTAAAAATAAAATAAAATAAACTAAAATAAAATAAATAAAAACATAAACTAAACTAAAAAATAAAATAAACCTAAGAATAAAAAACCTAAATAAAATAAAACTAAACATAATAAAATAAATATATAATAAACCTAAAATAAAATAAAATAAAACTAAATAAAACTAAACCTAAAAATAAGCCTAAAAAATAAACTTAAAATAAAATAAAAAAATAAAACCTAAACCCTACTAAAAATAAACCTAAAATAAAATAAACCTAAACTAAACAAAATAAACTAAACTAAAATAAATAAAACCTAAACCTAAAAATAAAACCTAAAATAAATAAAAATAAATCCCAAAACAAAAAAAAATAAACCTAAGTTAAAAATAAAATAAACAAAATAAAATAAACTAAACCTAAAACTAAATAAATAAAACCTAAAACTAAAATAAAAACTAAAGTAAATCAAACCTAAACTAAATAAAATAAAATAAACTAAAAAATAAAACTAAACCTAAACTAAAATAAAAATAAAAATAAACCTAAAATAAAACCTAAAGCCTAAACCTAAAAAATAACATAAAACCTAAAAAAAAATAAAATAAAACCTACACTAGAAAATAAAATAAAACTCAACTAAAAATAAACTTAAACCTATATCTAAACCTAAAAAATAAACTAAAATAAAAATCCTACATTAAAATAAATAATCCTAAACTAAATAAACTAGAATAAATAAAAATAAATAATAAAATAAACTAAAATAAATAAAAAATAAACTAAATAAACCTAAACCTACCGATTTACTTAATTTTTAAAAAAAAACACCATAAATCCTAAATCTAAACCCTAACCCCTAAAAGCATAAACCCTAAAACCTAAACCCTAAACCCAAACCTAAACCTTAAAATAAACCCTAAACCCAAACCCCAAACCCTAAACCTAAACCTAAAGTAACTAAATAAATTTAAAATAAACTAAACCCTAAAACCTAATAAACTAAACCTAAACCTAAACCCTAAGAATGGGCAAAACCTTAATGACAAGAACATCACTGTAACCCAAGATCTGGTGGAGGCAAAGCGAGGAGGCGTTCTTGCGGTGGTGTTGGGGGATCTGGAGGTGCTAGTGGATATGGAGGTGGTGGTCAGAGCAGTGGTGGTTATCGAGGCAGGAGGAGCGATGGAGGTTACAACCATGGTGGTTGTGGAGGGAGATATCGGGGTATGATGGTGGATCCCACTACTCAAGAGGGTGGTTGGGAACAAGATGGTGAAGACGAGATCACGATCATACTTATAAATTGTCTTTCTGATAGAGATAGTTCTAGCTATCTAGGGCTTTTGATTTGCTCTATACGAGGACATTTTTTATCTATGTCATCACTTGTGTCTTAGAAAACCTGGTGTATTACTTGGTTGATGAAATAAAAAGAAGAAATGTTGAATCTAAATTTTTTCTCTGTAAACAAAAAAATCAAAATAAAATCAAAAACCAAACTAACCCTAAACTTAAAATCTAAACCCTAAATTATAAACCCTAAACCTAAACCCTAAATGGTAAAACCCTAAACCCTAAACACTAAATCCTAAACCCTAAACCCTAAACCCTAAACCCTAAATGCCAAACCCTAATCCATAAACCCTAAACCCTAAACCCAAAAAAGCTAAAAACCTAAATATAAACTAAATAAACCTTAAAAATAAAATAAATAAAAAACCTAAACCAAATTAAAATAAAAAATAAACTAAAATTAAAACATAAACTAAAACCTAAACCTAAACCTAAACCTAAACTTAAAAATAAAATAAAATAAATAATAAAAACTAAACTAAAATAAATTAAATTAAAATCCAATCTAAACTAAAAAATAAAATACCTAAGTTAAATAAAAAGTAAACTTAAATAAAAATAAAATAAACTTGAAATAAAATAAAATAAAACTATATAAATACTAAATAATTAAAAAAAAATAAAAAAAAAAATAAATAAAAATAAAACATAAACCTATAAAAAACCTAAACCTAAAATAAAAATAAAATAAACCTAAAACTAAACTAAAATAAACTAAACTAAAATAAATAAACCTAAACTAAAACTAAAGCTAAACCTAAACTAAATAAAATAAAATAAACTAAAATAAACCTAAACCTAAACTAAAAAATAAAACCTAAAAATAAACCTAAAATAAAAACCTAAAAGTAAACCTAAAAAATAAAATAAAAATAAACCTAACCTAAATAAAATAAAATAAACCTAAACCCACAAAATAAAATAAAAATAAAACTTAACTAAAAAATAAAAAACTTAAACCTAAATAATAATAAAAATGTAATAAAATAAATTATCTAAATTAAATAAAATAAAATAAAACTAGATAAAATAAAAAAAATAAATTAATTAAAATAAATAAAATAGGTATAAACTAAACTAAGCATACTTGGTTTACTAAATTAATAAAATTTAAAACTAAAAAAAATAAAAAAATAAAATAACTTAACCTACCTAAACCCTAACTCACAAACCTAAACCCCAACCATAAACCTAAACCCACAAACCTAAACTAAAACCTACAAACCTAAACTAAACTAAATACAACTAAAAAAATAAAATAAAATAAATAAACTTAAACCTAAATTAAATGAAAAAATAAAATAAATTGAAAACCTAAACTAAAATAAAACCAAACAAAAATATGAAATAAAACCTAAACCATAAAGTAAAAAAAAACCTAAACTTAAAATAAACAAAATAAACCTAAACCTAAACCTAAACTGAAATAAACTTAATAAAAATAAATAAAACTTAAACCTAAACCTAAAATAAACTAAACTTAATCCGTAAACTAAATAAAATAAAATAAAGTAAAAATAAACCTAAATCTAAATGAAAAAAATAAAATCTAAAAATAAACCGAAAATAAAACCTAAAAGAAACCTAAAGAAATAAATTAAAAACCTAAACCTAAAAAAATAAAATAAAACCTAACCTAAAGTAAAATAAAATAAACTAAACTAAAATAAACATAAACTTAAACCATATAAATAAACTAAGATGAAACCTAAACTAAAATAAATCTATAAATAAACTAAATAATAAATAAAAAAATAAAAAAGAAAAAAATAAAATAAATTAATAAATAAAAAAATACTAAATAAACTTAATCTGGGTTTACTTTACAAAAACCACAATACCCAAATCCTAAACTCTCTACACAACCTACTGACCACCTAAACCTACACTAAACCTAAACTCTAGGCCACAAAAAAAGCTTAAACTAAAAACCTAAACTGAGCCCTAAACTAAACCCAAACCCTACTTATAACCCTAAACCTATAACCAAATCCTAAACCATAAACCACTAACCCCAAACCTTGAGCATAAACACTAAACCCAAACCTAAAACCTAAATAAAATAGTAACTAAACCACAAACCTAAACCTAAACCTAAAGTAATTAAATAAATTTAGAGTAAACCTAAACCATAAAACCTAATAAACCTAAACCTAAACATAAAACCTAAGAATGGGTAGAATCTTGGAGAACATCACGTACGATCTAAATTTGGTGGTGGAGGCGAGCAGAGGTGGTGATTATCAGTGGTGGTGGGGGGATAGGTCTTTGGTGGATATGTAGGTGGTGGTCAGAGCAGTGGTGGTTATGGAAGAGGGAGGAGCGATGGAGATTTACAGCCGTGGTGGTGGTAGAGGGAGAGATCGGGGATATGATGGTGGATCCTGCTACTCGAGAGGTCGTGGTGGTTCGGATGGGAACTGGAGAAACTGAAGAATGAACGATCCAATCTATTGCTTATAGAACTATGCCTTTATAGTAGAGACGATTCTAGTTATCTATTGTTTTTGATTTGTTGTATGCGTGCTCATTTTCTATCTTTTGTTGCTTTTATCTTAGAAAACTTGTTGTGTTACTTTGTTGATGAAATCGAAAAGAAGAAATGTTGAATATGAATTTGTTCTTTGTTATAAAACAAAATTCTAAAAACTAAAACTAAACCTAAACCTAAACCTAACAAACCCTAAACCTAAAAAAAAATAAAAAAAACAAAACCACAACCTAAAACTAACCCTAAAACCTAAACCATAAACTTAGAATAGAAAACTACAACCCTAAAGCCAACCCTAAAACACCCCTAAAATAAACCAAACTGAGCCTAAACCCTAAATCGTGACACCCCATGTAAAGCATAAAATCAGCAAACCATGAGCCCTAAATCTAAAGTAAAATTTAATAAACTCCTATTGGTTTACATAAAACTTTACACATCCTAAACCCTAAACCTAAACTTAGGCCTACCTAGGCCAAACTTGTGACCTACCTGACCACAAACCATAAACTAAACTAGGCCATAAACCCTAAACTCTCATAAAACCCACAAACCCTAAACCACAACCCTGACTAAACCTGATCCCTGACCCTAAACCCTAAATGCTAAACTCTAAGCCCTATCCTAAACCCAAACCAAAACCCAAAACCCAAAACCCCAAACCCTAGCACAAACTTAAAGTAATTTAAATTAAAAAAATAAACTTAAACCCTAAAATCTAATAACCTAAACCTAAACCATAAGAATGGGCAGAACCTTGACGGAAGGATCGTAACCATCAACTAGTGACAGCCTGGATCTGACAATGGAGGTGAAGGCAGAAGCAATGATTATCACAATGGTGGTGGGGGATCTAGAGGTGCTAGTGGATATAGAGGTGCTGGTCAGAGCAGTGGTGGTTATGGAAGAGGGTGGAGCGACAGAGGTAACAATCATGGTGGTTGTGGAGGGAGAGATTAGGGATATGATGGGGGATCCTACTACTCGAGAGGATAGGGTGGTTCGAATGGGAATTAGAGAAACTGAAGAACGGCTAATTCGATTTGCTGCTTATGGAACTGTCTTTATAGTAGAGATGGTTTTAGTTATCTAGGGTTTTCATTTGCTCTATGCGTGCTCATTCTTGATCTATGTCATTGCTTGTGTCTTAGAAAACTTGGTGTGTTAGTTGGTTGATGAAACTTTTGTTCTCTATTAAAAAAAACCAAAACCCTAAACCTAAACTAAAGCGAACACTAAACCTAAAACCTAAACCATAAACCCTAAACCTAAAATAAAAAAAAAAATAAAAAAAACCAAAAAACCCAACCCTAAACCACAGGCAGAAAACTTACAACCCTAAACCCCCAAAACCACCAACCCTAAACCTAAACCTAAACCAAAAACCTAAAAACCTAAACCAAAACTTAATAAAACCTAAAAATAAAATAAGTAAAAAAGCCTTAACCTAAATAAAATTAAAAAATAAAACCTAAACTAAAACCTAAACCTACACAAACCTAAACAAAATCTAAACCTAAACCTAAAATAAAATAAAATAAAAGAAACTATAATAAAATAAATAAAAACCAAAAAAAAATAAAATAAACCTAAAATAAAACCAAAATAAAATAAAAGTAAATGAAAAAATAAAATAAATAAAATAAAATAAAATAAAAAAAACTAAATAAACCTAAAAATAAAATTAAAAATAAATAAAAATAAAACCTAAACCTTTAAAACCTAAAAGATAAAATAAAATAAAATAAACTAGCCTAAAATAAAAATAAAACCTAAACCTAAAATAAACTAAACCTACCAAACTAAATAAAATAAAATAAAAAATAAACCTAAACTAAAAAAAAATAAAACCAAAAATAAAAAAAATAAAACCTAAACCTAAAGCTAAAAATATAATAAAACCTAAACCTAAACCTAAAATAGATAAAACCTAATCCAAAAAATAAAATAAATAAAACTAAACTAAAATTGAACATAAACCTAAACCTAAACCTAAGAAATAAACTAAAATAAAAACCTAAACTAAAATAAATAAACTTAAAAATAAAGCTAAATAAAATAAAAAAAAAATAAAATAAAATAAAATAATAAAACATACAATAAAAATATAAACCTACTGGTTAGATTTAAATACCTACACTGGACCCTGACCTGACCTCCTACCCTGACCATAAATAAAAATAAAAATAAAAAATCTTGACCCAACCCTCCCAATACCCCACTGACCCTAACCTTTGGCCTAAACCTGACCCTGGGCCCCCAGACCCAACCAACCACCCTAAACCCTAACTAATAACCTAAACACTCACTAAACCAGGCTTGGACCTAACTACTTTAAACTCTAAACTAGGCCTAAATCCAGCCAGGCCCTACCCTAAAAACCTAAATAAAATTAAACTCAGTAAAGTGAGCTAAGGAACCTAAACATAAAAAAAACTAAAATAAAAACCTAAACTAAAATAAATAAACTAAATTAAATAAAAATAAAAAATAAACCTAAATAAAAATAAAAATAAAAATTTAAAATAAATAATAAATAACCTAAGTAAATTAAATAAACCTAAACCTATTAGTTTGCTTAATTTTTTTCTAAAAACCCTAAACTATAAATCTTAAACCCTCAAACCAGAAACTAACTAAACCTGATACAACCACAAGCAAACTTTAAACCCTAAACCCTAAACTACCCTAAATCTAAATGCTAAACCTAAACCCTAAACCCTAACCCTAGGTTTAGGATTATTAGGTTTTAAGATTTAGGTTTTTTTTTTTATTTAGTTATTTTAGGTTTAGGTTTGGGTTTTAAACATAATAAACCCAAAAAATAAACCTAAACCCTAAATTCCTAGTAAATGTGAGTCATCAGCTCACGTTGACTACGTCCACCCTTTACATGCATGCATACATACCCACCATGCAGCCCTCGACCTCGTGCTCTGGTGATTCTCCTTTTCCCCTCTTATTTTTGGCTTTTTAGCCGTTGCTTGATGACTATTTGGCTTGATTCTCACTTGATTCCTTTTGGAATTGATGGTCGCTGGCCACTTTCATGTTTTACTTGGAGTGACACCGTGCCTTGTCATCTTCCCCGATGATTTTGTGCGGGAAACTGATGGATCTGATGGATCCTACTAGGGCATCAATTACCTTAGCTTTGGCTGCTTTGAAATCATTCAAAGACATCCTCATTGGTAAGGATAGTTGTTCAAGTAAATCCCTGGAACTTATTTTGACTTCTTTTTGAACCATGCTTGCGATTATGTTCTCTATGAGAAAGCTTGCAAAGCCATTTGAATTCACTTTGGTTGGAAAGTTTACTCTTATGAATCAGGAAAACATTCACACTTTCTTCATAGTCTAAAATTTTGGGTGCTTTTAATTGGTTTAGCGATCCCAACCACATTTTAATTTAGTTAATGAATGATTTGGATTACTTGTGTTTTTTCTCATCATTCTTATGTATTTTCAATCAAATGAGGTTGCTTGAAATGGACTCCACTATTTGATATTTGGGAAGAATCCCCAATCATTTTGGTTTGGATTTCTCTCCCCAATATGCAAATTCATTTCATTAATCATCAATTCCACTTTATTGTGGGTGCTTTATTTGGTTAGTCATTGCAAATTGATAGGCAACGGCTACAAAATATCGACCTTCTATGGTTATAATCCTTGTTGAATTGGATATTACCAAGAAACACCCCAAAGAGATTTGTTTGGGATCTAAAAATTATAGTTATTTGTAGAAAGTTGATTTTGAAAATTTTCCTATCTTTTGTTCTCATTGTAAAATCCACGGGCATGATAATTTTGAATATTTCATTATGCATCCTCACATAAAACAAATTCCTGTTAAGAAAATTATTGTTTCTAACCCTAAGTCAACCATTGTTAAATATCAAAAAGTTAATTCAGAAAAAAATAATTCATTGAATGTTCTTAATAAGTCTTTTTAACCTCTTATTTCTATGGAATTGAAGGTTTCTAATGTGGAAAATAATAATTTCTCTAAACTTTTGGATGACAATTCTTTTTCCTCTGAGTCAATCCCTACATCCTTACCAATTTTGATTGACAAAAATGAAGCTTTAATTGAAAATATTAATAAGGATATCAATGTTATGTATCATTTGAAAAATTCAATGGAGAATATGGCCTTGGTTTCTCATGATATTTAGTTTGAAAAACATGACTTTTACTTTAGTTTAGGATGATTTAAATTCTAAAAAAAATTTGGTTTTATCTAATAATCTAGGTATTGAAGAAGAAGGGCTTGATGCTCACACTTGCCTTATTAATAATTTTTTTCAGCTTGCTTGCTTGCTATACCCGGTGCTCATTTTCCTTTAATAAATTCTAATGGATTGGAAGAAGGAGAACTCTCTTCTATATAGGAGATTTCCCCTAAATCTATGACTAATGTTGATAAATCCTTCTCCGATGATGATTCTATGGGAAAAGAAAATGGTTTCCAAACTTATCATTCTAAAAAGATAAAGAATGTTAAAACTTCCCTCCTAAATTTTCCAAAAACACTAGATCTGTTGTGACCTCCCTCTCCTCTCTTAATTAACTTTTTCTTAACCCCTTTTTTATTTCCTTATGTTTAATTTTCTTGTTTGGAATGTTGAGGATCGTACCCTCTCTATTCATAAAGAGCCTCTTATTCATGCAAACAAAATTAACCATGTTGCTAGAATGATCGGTTTCAATAAATGTTTCTCTAATGTTAGTAATAAAATTTGGTGTTTTTGGAATAATTTTGTGGAGGTTTCTATTCTTGATGATTTTCAACAAGTTGTCAATGCTCAAATATCTTATGGTGATTATTGTGTTTTGGGCTCTTTTATCTATGCATCTTGTAATAGATATGGTAGAAATTTTCTTTGGGAAAATTTGAGGAATTTTTCTACCTCTATCAATAAACCTTGGTTTGTTGGTGGGAATTTCAACACTATTTTATTCTCTTCTGAATGAAGTGGTGGTTTCTTTCCTAATATTCATTCAATGGAAGAATTTTTCAATATGATCCTTGATTGCAATTTGATTAATATTAGCTTTATGGGTTCAAATTTTACTTGGCAAAACTCTAGACTTTGGCAAAGGTTGGGCCAGATTCTTTATAATACCCAGTGGATTACTTAATGGCCTATTACTTTTGTCGATCATTTAAGCAGAACCTTATTAGATCATGCTCTTCTTTCGGTTTCTATTAAAGATAACTCTAATAGAATAAAAATTTTCTTTCATTTTTGATTTCAAAACATGTGGATTCAGCATATTAATTTCTTTACTATTGTGGCTAATAATTGGAAACCTCATCTAACAATTTGAGTATGGGATGAATAGATTTTGGTTTAAGCTTAAAGACTTAAACAAAATCTAGGTTGGTGGAACAAGCATTATTTTCAAAACTTTTTGCTAATATCAAAGAAATGGAAAAATTGGTTTGTGATCTTGAAGTCTCTATTATGTATCTTACTAAGATTAAGGACTTCGAGAAAAAATAAACTTGTTAATTTTCAAAATTTGGAAGATACTTATTGGCTCCAAAAAGCTACTAGCAAACATATTACGAATGGTGATAGAAATACTAGATATTTCCATGCTTTAGTTAATAAAAAAGAGCTTTAAATAATATTCAAAAAATTAAAGATGACATTGGAGAATGGATTACGGAGAATAATGATATTAAGGATTCAACCATTAATTACTTTAGAAATATGCTTAATAAGAGTTGCTCTAATGATATTTCTAAATTGCACTTGATTCCTTCTATTATAAATTATAATGATAATGATTTGCTTACTATTGTACTAATGAAGAGGAAATATTTATAGTTCTTAATAGCATGAACATAGATTCATTTGTTGGTATGGAGGGTTTCACTACCCAATTTTTCAAAATGTTGGTCTATTATTAAAAATGATTTGGTTGAGGTATGGTTGATTTTTTTAATGGTATTCCTTTTCCTTGATATTTTTCTAGCACTTCTATTGTTCTCATACCTAAGAAATATAATCCAGACTATTAGAGTGATTTTAGGCCTATTAGTCTTTGCACCTTCTTCAATAAGCTGATTTCCAAAATTTTAACCAGCAGCTCATCCTTTACTTCATAGGATTATCTCTCTAAACCAAACTAGTTTTGTTAGAGGTAGATCTATTTCTAATAATATTCTACTTGCTCACAATTAATTCATGATTTAGATGCTAGGACTAGAGGTTGCAACATTTTATTCAAATTAGATATTACCAAAGCTTTTGACAATATCTCTTAGGATTTCCTTATCCATATTCTGAATTTATTTGGGTTTTTTTGATAAATTTATCTTTCTTATTAAAAATTGTATTAATAATGCCTTGTTTTCTATTTTTCTTAATGGGGATGCCTTGTGCTTCTTTCCTTCTTCCCATGGCCTAAGACAAGGGGATCCTCTATCTCCTGCCTTATTTATTATTATTGTTGAGTACTTATCTAGGAGCATCAATGATCTATTCTTAAACAATCCTAGTATGTATTATAGAACTCTTGGTTGTCTTCCTATTTCTTATTTAAGCTTTGTAGATGATTTCATTATTTTTTGCAATGCTTCTATTCATCATATCAAGAATCTCAAAATTTTTTAAATAAATTTGGTAGAAAGTGGTCTATCTATCAATGATAACAAAAGCTATTTTATTACTTCTTCAAGTATCTCCAATAATAAAATTAATCAAATCACGCATATCACTAACTTTAAACATCAAAACCTTCCTCTTAAGTACTTGGGTGCTCTTCTTTTAAAGGTCCAAAACAATCCCATCTTTTTGATGAGTTAATTCAAAAAAATTTAAATAAAATTTATGTTTGGTGATTTCATTTACTTTCCTTTGGTGGTAGGCTCACTATTCTTAAAAGCACTCTCAATTCAATGCCTCTTTATTTGATTCAAACTATTATCCCCACTAATGCTACTCTTATCGTATTGATGCTTGCTTAATAAATTTTTTTGGGGATCTAATATTCTACTAAAATAATGCATTGGACTTCTAGCATAAATGTTGTGGTCCCTTGGGTGAAGGTGGTCTCGTTGCAAACCAATTTGTGAAGCTATTCTTGTCTTCTCTCATAAGCTCGGTGGAATTTTAGAAAGAATGATAGCCTTTGGGCTAATTTTATGATGAAAAATTTTGCCAAGGTAAACACCCTCTTATCTATGCTTATAAAGTTGGTGACTCTCAGTTTGGAAAAGGCTTTGCTCCATTAAATGGGTTGTTGAACCCTTAATATCTTGGGGTATTATTCAATGGGGTTCTTCTTTCATTTGGCAAGACAATTGGATTGGCAATGGCTCTATTGACTCCCTTTTATCTACCACTCTCTTGCTATCAAAGTTAACTCTTTCTAGCATAATAACACTTGGAATAAAAACAAACTTGAGAATTATATTCCTATTTCTCTTTTAGATAACTTTAGAAATATCCCTATTTTCTCTAACAAACTTGACCAAATTATCTTTAAGCTTTCTTACAATGGTGATTTTGTTCTTAAAGACGTTTGGAATTTTATTAGAGAAAAGAAAAACTCCTCTAATGTTTTCATTAAAATTTGGAACAATATCATTCCCATTTCTTATTCAATTTTAGCTTGGAGGATTTCGAATAACTTTATTCCTGTGGACTCTTTGCTCTGGAATAAAGGGTTTTATTTTCCTTCAAAGTGTTATTGTTGCTTTCATATTGAAAATGTTAATCATGTTTTTGTCAATGGTGCTATTTCTTCTAAATTATGATTATGATTATGATATGATGATTTATTTAATACCAACTACTTCCATGGCTCTCTTTCCAATTATCAACTTCTTGAAGTCTGTTTCCAAAAAATTATGAAAGGTCATATTAAAGTTCTAGTTGCTATTACCCTTATCTGGTTCATCTGGATGGACAAAAATGATGCTAAATATCATGGTATTCCTATGAGCCATAAAAGGATCTAGCTAGAACCAAAGAAAAAAATTCATGCTAATGTTAATCTTATGTAACATTCATTTTAGAGGCTATAAATTTATGGCTAAAATTGGGTATCATTCTACGATGTTGACTCTTATAAAGAGCTAAGATTATCCATTGGATCAAACCCAAAAAAATTTGATTAAAGTGAATCTTGATGGTTCTATTGCTTCCAATAAATATGGCTATGGTGGTATTCTTAGGGATTCTAAAGGCTTGTCATGTGCTTTTGCCTATCCTCTCAAAGCCTATTTTGTTATCTATGTTGGGCTTATGGTTGTCAATAAATCTATTGAAATTTGTTTGAATAAAGGTTTCCTCAACATCTAGATTGAAGTTGATGCACTCTTGCTTCTTGACATGCTAAACTCTAATAGAATAATAATTACTGATTTATTTTATCTTCTTAATCATACTAAAAATCTTCTTTCTCAAGTTTGTTATAAAATTTCCTATATCCTTCATGAAGGTAATGCTTATGCTGATTTCTTGGCTACTTTAGGTACCAACTTATTTGATTTCACTTTATTTGATAATCAAAATTTGCTTAAACTTTTAGGGGTTTAAATCTGGATAACACTAGATTACCTTATCTCAGATAATAATTTTCTTGGCTTATTTTTTTCAGTTTCTTTTTGATGAGCCATTGTTTTTGGTCCCCCTTTGTTAAACCCTCTTTATGTTGTGACCATTTGCTTATTTTCACTCTTGGACCTATTCAAGGTTTAAATTTTGAGCTCTTGCTTTTGGGTTGGCCTGGTGGTTGGTACCGGGTGGTTCCTATTTTTTTTGCCTGGGTTGTTGTGGTTTCTTAAGGTTGGTGGCTAATATTTTTCTAGTGATTATTGTTGCTTGGTTGTTTTGGTGACCTTCATTTGGGTGGAGCTTTTCTGTGTTTTCTATATGGGTTTGCCATATCTCTGGGCCAGTTGCTTCTTTAACTGATTTAGATTTTCAACTACTGTGGTGGTTGGCAAGGTGGCATTATTGGCTAGCTTGGTGGGCTGGCTGGGTTGGTTGTCTGGCTAGCTGTGTTGGCTGGTTATCCGCTTCTGTTGGTGTCAAATCAGAGGGGATGTTGGTGGTCTAAATTTGGATTAGATTTGGAAGGTGGAGGTTATTTGTTGACTATTATTTCTTCTTTTTTTTAGATTAGAATCAATTTTTTGGTTTGGGTTTGTTTCTTTTTTGGTTGTGGTTTTGGCCTCTTCTGTAGTCTTCCTCTCTTGTTGTAGCTTTTTATTTTTTTTTGTTGTTATTTTGGTTAGGGTTGATGGATGTTTAGTGGATGTTTTCTTTGGGATCTGGTGACTTGGTTTGGTGTATTGGTATAACTTGGCTATGGTTATGATGCTTACACTCATTGATATTTCTCCAACTTTTGTTGTTGGCTTTGGTGGTGTTCTGTTGTATTCTTTACTCGATGGATGGCTTTTAATCTATCTTACTAGTCTTTGCTTCATTTGTTTTGGCTAGCTATTCACCTCACCTAGATTTATTGCTTTGGTTGGGTTTGGTGGATCTATTTGCTTCTACACTTTTTGGTTATCTTGGGTGGCTTTGGCATGATGGATGTTGTTGGTCTTTTCACTGATTTGGATTTTCTGCTACTGTGGTGGTTGGCTAGGAGGCTATGTTGGGTAGGTTGGTTGGCTATTTTGGATGGGTTGGATGGATGGGTGGCTATTTTGGCCTTTCTTTCTTGCTCTATTGGTGACATCTTTGGTTGGCATGCTCTGCTATGGTTCTCCTCTCTTATTTGCTCTTCCTATTTAGGTTTGGGTGATAGCCTTGCACTTTTTTGTTTGCTTGTGGAGGACATGAGCTCTTGTGTTTTTCTTTTTGGTCTTGGTTTTTCTAGTTTGTGTTGTTAAGGTCATGATGCTTGCTCCTTTGATGTTCTATTCTCTTTGGTGGTGGCTTTGGTGGTGTTCCTCTTTATACTTGTTGTCACGATGGTTGGTTGATTTTTTTCCTTATTGGGCTTATTTGTTTGGTGGCTTGTGGTTGGCTATTATGCTTGGGAGGAGTTTGCAACCTTGAAAGATGATGGACATGGGATGATGGGCTACAAGAGGTATCGGATGGTAATGATGTGTCCCTCTCTATCTTCTTTTGGCTAGTAGCACTATATATAATTGTAACCCTTCTTGAAGTTTGGATGCTTACATATAGTGTTGCTCCTTGAGATGATTATGGCGAGCACGAGCCTTTTCTTTATTTTGCTCCTTTTCTATGCTCAAACTCTTTATGATGGCTTAAATGTACTCATCCTTTTATTAGTACATTGTAGATTCCATTTATAGGTTGGGAGAATCTTGTAGGAGGATCTTGCTGGTATCAAAAGGACCTAGTGGATGTTGTTGCACATGGATCTTGTTGTCTTGATTTGGTTTTGCTTTTGCTTTTATTTTTTCCTTATATTATTGTAATAGTTAGGGGTTTATCTCTTTAGGACTTATTATGGCTCTTTGAGCATTAGTTTAGAATTTACCACCTCTAAGGACTTTGTACTTTTTTCTTTGTGGCAATAAAATTCCCCTAATTTTGCTTAAAAAAACCTAAACCCTAATAATGGGCATAACCTTGATAGCAAGAACATCACCATCAACCAGACTCAATCGAGATCTTGCGGTGAAGGTGAAGGTGAAGGAAGCAGTTATCGCAGTGGTGGTGGGGGATCTAGAGGTGCTGATGGATATGGAGGTGATGGTTGGAGCAATGGTGGTTATGGAGGCGAGGCGGGAGGTTACAACTGGTGGTGGCGGAGGGAGATCGAGGATATGATGGTGGATCATGCTACTCGAG
>CM038230.1:90466959-90699918 GCA_021442155.1 Cymbidium sinense | reverse complement strand
AGTTCTTGATTGAGGAGAAAGCGGTGGTGGTTAGTAGTGGTGGTGGGGATCTGGAGATGGTGGATATGGAGGTGGTGGTCAGAGCAGTGGTGGTTATGGAGGCTGGAGGAGCAACAAGGTTCCAGTCATGGTTGTGGCGGAGGGAGAGATCGCGAATATGATGGAGGATTTTGCTACTCGAGAGGCGGGGGTGGTTCTGATGGGAACTGGAGAAACTAAAGAATGACTGCTTTGTTCTATTGCTTATGGAATTGTGTCTTTATAGTAGAGATGGTTCTACTTATGTAGGGTTTTTAATTTGCTATATGGGTGCTCATTTTTTATCTATCTCATTCCATGTGTCTTAGAAAACTTGAGGTGCTACTTGGTTGATGAAATTAAAAAGAAGAAATGTTGAATCTAAATTTGCTCTCTGTTTAAAAAAAACCTTAAACTCGAAACCCTAAACCCTAAACCCTAAACCCTAAACCCTAAACCCTAAAAAAATATTGATTTAATAAATTAGATAATGAAATTTGTTAAATTTGAAGTGGGAATTAGGTTGTAGTACAAAAGATGTGTTATGCCACTTGTAGTCTAAAAAGTAAGATTTATGTTCAAAATAAATATTATATGTCATAGCATAGTATAGCTTCATATATCATAATATATTATTCTGCGCATTTTAATTTCTTTCAATATTTTACAATCATGCAGTCGAGCCTACACTAGCATTATTTTAAAAAAAATGTTGATTTAGACTTTAAAATGGTGGAATTTGGACAAATTCATATTAGGTAGAGTATGGCATCATAATGTGTTATTTCAATTTAAAATATGTAAGTGATACAATTAAAATATACAATTTTTTATTGTTTAGACTAGATTTATGATGTTTTATCTTAAGCAAACCCTCATGATGTGATATGCAATGTAATATAATATAATATGTTATAGTGTATTATAATATAGGATGCCATAACATAGTGTAGCATCATGCATTATAACATACTTATTATGTATTACTATTGTTTAGCATATTTTAGTTTGTTATAGCATGATGTAGTAGAGCTTTTATTGGTGTAATTCATAAAAATATTGATTTATAGGTTGAGATGATGGGATTTGGCCAAATTGAAGGTAAGCTTTAGGGAATCATTGGGGTGTGCTATGGTGTGTCATTTAATCAAAAGAATGGAATTTTGCATCCAAAATAAATGTTCATTTTCAACCAAATTTTATAATTTTTTTGCTTAAAGTGATTCATTTTAAGATGTAATGTAAGATAATATATTATATGAAAGAATATTAAAATATAATGTAAATAACAATATAACTTTAAATATATATGAATGTGGTTGTGTTGTTACTCAATGTTATTGTACATTTTAGTATGTTTTACTTTTGTTATAATACATTGGGTCAAAATAAACAAAATGTTAATTTGAAGGTTGAGATGGAAGAATTTGGCCAAATTCATGGCACAGACCAAGAAGCAACACCAAGATTATGCTATTTTGTACCATTTCTAATAAAAATTAAGAATTTTTCATCCAAAATGAACATTATTCATATTTTGAGAAAATTTTGTTATTTGTTCCTTTTAATTGATTCTAATGAGGTGTAATGTTAGCAATATAAAATATTATAGAAAATTATAATATAACATCATATATTATATAATATAGTGTGTTAATTCACACTATAATATTTTTAGCATGATATTGTATAGTTAGTTTCAGATTGCACCATCAAAAATCCTAAAATGTTGATTACAATGTTAAGATGATGTAATTTGAATGAATACATTATTAGGCTTTTGGTTGAAGTATTAAAGGTATGCATAAGAGAAGAAATAAGATTTGATGAGAATTCCATGTCAAGGACATGGAGGGAGATCCGCTAGGGGATCACACATGCATTGGACATGACATGTGAGGGGTCTATGTCTAGGGCATAGAAGAAGAAAATTTGTTGGGGATAAGTTTTGAATTTGATTTGATTATATGATTTGTGGTAAAAGTTTGCTTGGGTTAAGAATCTATAATCCACTGGGGATTAAGATCGAATTGACTTTAATTTATTTTATTTTAATTCATGTGGAGGCATATCTGTTAGAGATATAGTCTCAATTCCACTGGAGATCCAGTATATGAACCTTCCACTCAGGAATCTGTTAGGGATTTGGATTTGAGTTTGATTTCATAGATTTTTTTGGGGATATATCCACTGGGAATAAGAGTTTGGTTGAATTTCTTTGATTTAGACTACTTAGGAGTTGGTTTAATTTTGCTCCACTTGAGGTTAGTTTTGAATTTAATTTTTGCTCAACTTGTTTACATATGATTTGGGGCTCCAGGGAGAAGGGTGTGATTTAACTCCACGGAAAATCATTGGGTTTAATTTAATGAGTTAATGTATGGACCCTATCGGTGTCGATGAACCCATTAGAATGGGCTATATCGACTTAACATACCTCAGTTTACAAATCCAAGGGATAGTCTACCTGGGGTAGAGCTATCCAACTTAAGGGTTGCCTTTGATGTGCAACTATGCTAAGAAAGGCATAGCAGACTTACAAATTCCAAAGCAAGGAACAACCAATGGGGTGACACTTGGATGCACAAATAAACGACTGGGGGCGACTATAGTGAATGCCACGAGAACTTATGCCAACTCAAAAGTAGTCAAGATTATGTGATTTGATAATGTTTATTTGGTATAGTTTGATTTCAAATTGTGGGCATATCCATTGGGGATGTGAGCTTGATCAAATTTGATAGATTTAATTTATGGACCATGTCGGTGTCGTGACCCAGAAGGGGCTATATCAAACTTGTCTTAGATTTACAAATCCAAAGGATAGTCTAGCTATGGGGTAGAGCTAGCCAACCTAAGGGTTGCCTTTTTATTAATGGCTATGCTAAGAAGAAGCGCCTTGGGACAACATGTTTCAATAGAGGTATCTTTGGGCGTTTTGCCCTAAGATAGGATAGCTTGGAAAAAATACCGCTAAGGTGTCCTCTAATCCACAAGTGAATATATATTTTGTTTATATGTTTGTGTGGACCTTGTGTCGAGGGACCACTGCGAGAATGGGCTATGTCGGACTATCTCAAATTTACTAGACCAAGGGAGAATCTATATATCCATAGGATGAATTCTCCAACCATAGGGTGGATCTTGGGAAGGAGAATTGTCAATATAGTAACCCGGTGGTGACGGATCCATATATAATGTCCAGGGAGGTGCTACTAGGCGTTATCTGGAAAAGAAAGCTTATAGGTGTACAGTGGCCAACTCAGCGAAAGTGTAGTAGACTTACAGCCATGAGTGGTATATCTTAAGGTGCGAGAACCCAACTAAGGTGTATCCAACACCATGAGCGGTGTCTCCATCAGCATAGTGAGAACCAACCAACCTAAGGTGCCCTTTGATGTGCAATGATCAATCTGGAAAAGAAAGCATGTAGGCTTACAATTTTCCAAGTGGAACTAATCATCGGGATAGTTTATTATCAACGGGACATATCTTCTAACCTAGAAGCTACTAAGGGAGCCCAGGAAAATGGACGGACTTGAAGCGGTCAAGAGGGAAGAAGCCACTAGGGGACTTATCCTAAATCAAATATACTCTCGATTGATCGGTGAAGGCTAATCCATGAAGAAAATATAGACTCACATCCTCTTAAATGAAGCCAACATGAGAGGTAGCTTACACGCCATGATGAGCCTACCAAACTAACAAGGTGCTCATCGGTGCGTAGTGGCCAAGTAAGGAAGAAAATCATGACATTACATGAAAGTAAGAATACCGGGTGACACACTAGCGAGGGTAGCACTCCTAAAAGCTCTTGAGTGAGTGTCGCAGGGGCATTATCTCAACTCAGTAGCTGATAAAGATATGTGTTTATTTTATATGTTTTGTGTAGTTAGTGTTTGTGTTATGTCGATGAAGGATAGGATGCCACTTAGGTTCCTTTACCTAAACACATCATGGCAAATTCACAAACAAGAATTCTTTCAAGATTTAAGAGATTGAATTCGAAATGGAATTTTCATTGATGATAATTATTTTCAAACATGATTTATAATATTTCTTTAAGTAGAGCCTATTGATTGGAAGCATTGGGCATTATCTCTTATGATTAATAAGCTGATAAGATCCTCCTAGGTAGGCCTTCTCTACAGCAAAAGGGCCTTCCCAAGTGGGTTTAAACTTACCTCCCATCTTACGTTGAGCAACAATCAGTCTCCTTAGAACTAAAATAAGCTCTCCTACTTGAAAAGATCTAGGATAGACAAACTTGTTGCGAGCTTCAATCATTTTAGCTTTGTACAACTTCGATTTTGGCATGCCTTGAGCATCTCTCCTCAAACCTTCAACCTCTTCTAACTATAATTTGGTGTTACCTTTCTGTGATCTTTCACTTATATCCTTGATGAGTCAAATTTGGTAGAATGGCTTGGGACATACACTATGGAGAAGGAGTAGGCGAGTTGGAGTTCTATATGTTGTGTAGGCCCACAAATCAACTAACGCCACTTATCGATTGTTGTAAGTGTCTTATTGTATTTGGATGAGAGTTTTGTTGAAGGCTTCTGCTAAGCCATTTTCCCTCGAGTAGTCGATGGTAGAATATCTCCAATCTATGTTGTGTCTCCGGGAAAAGTTGTTGATCTTAGTGCTCTTGAATGTAGTACCATTATTAGATATAATTCATCGAGGCACTCTAAACCTATATATGATATGGTTCCTAAAAAACTAGAGCACATGCTGAGCTGTGACCTCTTTGAGCAGAATTGCCTTTGGTCATTTGGAAAAGTAGTCAGTAGCAGCTAAGATGAATTAATGACCCTTGGAAGAATGAGGATCAATTGGACCCACTATGTCGGTACCCCAACGCTTGAATGGCCATGAGACCAATGTATGATGTAGAATGTTGGGTGGTTGGTGTAGGACCACACCATGTATTTGACATTGGTGGCATCACCTAGCCATAGCCATTCAATCTTTGATCATCGATGACCAATAGTATCTAGTCTCTCGATCTTGGCTTTCATCTTCAGACCGGATTGGTTGGCTCCACATAATCCTGAGTGTACTCCTATCACGATCTTACAGGCTTCATGCTTTTCAAAACAACATAATCACATATGATCGAAAGACCACCAATACAAGACACCATCCATAAGAGCATAGGAAAGTGCTCTCTACTTCATCTGATGGGCTTGGGACTTCTCTTAAGGTAATTTGCCTTTATTTAGGTAATCCATGAATGGTTTCCTCCAATCTAACTCATCATCCTTCTTGGCAATGGCAACCTCCCCTTCAAGAGAGTACTTTTTGATGAGTTTAATACCAATAAAATATAAGACTTGTCTATTTTGGACCTTTATTGATATGGACTCATCCTCCGGACATGCTAACTCTTTGTAAGCTTGGCTAAAGCATATGCTATGGTGTTCTCTCCTCGAGGAATCTTATAAATGCTAACCTCTAGAATTTGGGCCAATAAGTCCATGGTGTAGTTGTGGTTATGATGGAGCTTGGGCTTTATAACCTTATAGGCCCAATGATTTGGTTGATAACTAGCTGAGAATCCCCAAAGATATTGATGTTCTGGATGCTTAGAGTAATGGCTAACTCTAGACCGGCAATTAAAGCCTCATATTGGCTTGATTTAATGCAAAATATTAGAGATAATATGAGAATCTCATCACATCACAGTCTGGAGTTAAGAGAACTATTCCTACCCTTGCTTTTCCTGGAATAATAGATTGTGGTTCTTCTCCTCTTTGAGATAAGGCCGCACCATCAAAGTACATCTCCCAACGGTGAATGCTACTATCCCCTAAGTTCATGATTTTTTCATTAGAGATATCATCACTAAGAGGAGAGTCAGTTAGAAGTGGGTGTCTCTAAGAAATCTTGCTTATCATTTCACTGCACGAAGGGGTGTGAAGGTAATTTCAAACTACGAGAGGATCATGGACCATGGTGCCAACCATTTGGATAGTATCGGTTGTGATATGAGATACTGTATTGGATTGATCTTAGAGAATAAGTTCACATTATGAGGAAGCATGTAGTGCTGTAGCTTTTGGGATGCAAAGATTAAAGCTAGGCAATGCTTCTCAATGTGTAGATAATTAGCCTCGTGAGATTAGATGACGGTAGTATAGTGCATTTTCCTTCCCTTCATCATTGGCTTTGGCCAACAAAGCACCAAGTGAGTCATCTAACATAGGTATAAAGTATGAATGACTTGCAGATAAGGGGTTAGAGCGGTGGCATCAGGTAATGCTTGATGTCTTCGAAGGCATGCTCACACTTATCATCCCACTTGAACATGGCATCCTTTTTGATAAGTGCTGAGAATGGATGACATCTTCCCGATAAGTTGGATATAAAGCATCTTAGAAATGCATACCACCCTTGGAGTAATTTGAGTTGAGTTAAACTTTTAGGGGTGGCATTTCTAATATCTTGATCTTCTTAGATCGATTTTGATTCCACGTGTCGACAACAAACCTGAATTTTCGAAGGTAATTGAATGCACTTGAGGGGTTCAGTTTGAGGTTACATTGTATTAACTATTCAAAAACTACTCTCAAGTCAAAGAGATGGTCTTTCTTTTCTCTACTTTTGACCACGAGATCATCAACATAGCACTCGACTTGATGATGAATGAGTTTGACAAAGACTCGTCATAGCTCACGGTATGAGGCATCATTTCTAAGGTGAAAGGCATGACCTTATAGCAATAGATTTGATCGGGGTTCTAAAAATATTTCTTTCATCTTTGAGGGGCCATCTTTATTTGGTTATATCTAGATGAGCCATCCATGAAAGAAGAAGGCGCATGAGATGAGACGATGTTCACCATCAGCTTTGAGATTGGTAATGGAATTCATCTTTTAGACATGCCTTATTTAAATCTCTAAAATTGCATATATGAATTTGGCCATTATTTTCTTCTTGGGATGATCTTTGGCTAACCGGTAGGGTATTTTTCTTCGGATGAAGCCGGCATCAATCAATTTCTTGACTTCATAAATGACTTGTTGTTATGTTTAATGCATGCGTTTAGGAGCTTGCTTGATAGGGTTAGCGGTAGGTATATTACTAGTTTATGGGTGCTCGTGAGCCAATCAAGCACCTCTTCATAACTCCATGCAAGCGGTCCTTAAACTTAGTCAATAGCTTAACTAAGTCATTGGTTTCAATTTCATTCAATAAGAAGCGATGTATGGCGTGGATCTTCTTGATTCTAAGTTGATTTCCTTGAGCTTGTCTATGGTTGACTTGATCTCTTCTTCAAACTCTAGTGGTGCATATTTGACTTCAAAATCATCTAGATCATCTAAAGTATCTAAGCACAACTCCTCATATGAGTTAATGTGATTTGAAAAGAACTATCATATTAAATGATGACTAGCGGTAATCATCATCATCAATGGATCCACTATATAGTCGTCATGGTCTTGATTGAGAGCTTTTGCATTTGTTCTTCCATATTCTTTCGAAGTAGTCTAACTTGTGCTTTGACAAAATATGTGGGATTAACCCTTTCTTTGGTAAATTATGAACACAAGGCAAGTACCAATCAAAACATAATTATATTAAATCTTTATATGAATCATCCTCAAGTTCTACATCAACTTCTTGACTTAAGGATGATGCTCCCAAAATGAACCTCTGAGTCTTCACAGCTGTGGATGACTTAGGGGTTTTCTTAGCTACCAAACCCTTAGCTTTTTGATAGGAAAGTGGGGTTAGAGCTAAGGTTCCCAACTAATGTAAGCTATCACATATAGACTTGGATACACTTATGCTTTGCTTTAGAGCCCGGTCATCATTGCTATCTTGCTCAAGTGTCACCTCCAAGGGAATCCACTATTGAGAAGAGCTTTCTGGTGAGCTAACCATATAAGACTCATCTTATGAACTAGATTCTATATATGGATAGTAGGTGTACTCTTGTAGCTAGGACATATCTTCTATTGGGTGGCCAAAAATATTTTCCACCCAGGACTACCTCACAGAAACCTCTTCATGCACGGTGGAGGTCAGTCATCTACCCATATGTTGAATGGAGTAACAAACTATGAGTGGAATCTAATGTTAGGCTCCACTTCCTCCTCCAAGTCTATTTTTGCCTTTTAATTTTTGTTTTCATTTTCTCTTTTCTTTTATTTTTCTTTAAGTTTTTTTTCTTTTTAATTTTCTTTTTCTTTTATTTTTAAACTTTAGCAAAGTTCATGAGAATATACTTGTTGATTTTGAGGGAGGTAGTAAGCCGCATCCTCATATATGCCAACCTCGTGAACTATAAATGGCTTGAGATCTCCTTTGACACAGTAGATGATCCCACATGCCACGAACTTCATACACTCATGTAGAGGATGAAACTATGTTGTTCTCATGTATCCATCATCTCCCAAGCAAAGAATTAAAAGATGTATCCAAGTCAATAATGTGAAACTTAGCTTCACTCTTTCAATCATCTATTTCTAAGGGCAACACGATGGAGCCTAAGACCAGTTGACCTCACTTTTGGAGTGTGGATTGAATCTTCCCATCTTGGACTTAGGAGTCTTCTAGACACTAAGACTTCCCTAGTCATAAGACACTTCTAACAATTAGGTATACACTTAACCTAAGCCTAAAGACTTAGAAGGGTTAACCATAGGATTAGGTTATGGCTTAGGGATTAGGATAATTCACCTACCCTACAACCCAAATCCAATCCATGTTCACCTTCTCAAACCAAACCTCAAGTTCAATTCAAACATCAAATTCAAATCCAAACCTAAATTCAAAAACTAGATGATTGAAGCCCATGAACAAATCCAAACTTGAAACCCTTCCTAAGCCAAATGATTTATCCCATGGACTTAGCAAAATCTTAATCCAAATCAATCCAAAATCAATTGATTTCCTCATAATCAATTTGTTTCTTCAATCATCGTCCTAAATATAAATCAAATCTACATTCAAATGATCAAAACTAAATCAAATTAAATCAAAACCCTTCTTAGTGTATGACCTATCCATGGATTTGCCAAATCTTAATCCAAATCAAGTCAAACTCAGTTGATTTTCTCCCAAATTGATCATATTTTCAATCATCTTCAAAATTTAAATGAAATATACATTTAAATCATCAAAACTAAATCAAACCAAATCAAAATCCAAACCTAAGCCACATGACCCACATGGGACTTACCCAATTCCTTCATTCCAAAACCCAAATTCAATTGATTTTCTCATGTATCAATCATACATTCAATAATATTGATAAATATAAATGAAATATACAATCATCAAGCCAAAACAAAATCATCTCAAGTCAAACCCAACTTAACCCTTTTGACTTGAAATGTTCAAATGAACCAAAACCCATTTGATCCCAATTGCAATTGAATTTATATATCAATCCCAAATCCATATATAAACTCAACTAAATCAAATTCAATCCAAAATCAAGACAACTAAACCCAATTGGTCCACTTGACCCAAAGTGGCCAATTTGACCTATTTGAGCCAAGTTCTAATCCTACCCAAATTAGATTGAAGCAAGCCAATCAATACCTCCCATCATGATTCTTGATCACCCTAGGTTTATAAATTATCACAAATTGGGTCAAACCAAGTCAACTTGGTCATTTGACCAAGTCAACCCCTTAACCCATATGAACCCAAACTAGCCAAATTACCTAAGCCAAATTCCTTGAAACAAATGATTCATACAAAGTCAAAATCAATATTTGAATATGACTTGACCTTCAATTGAGTCAAACCAAAGCCAATTGGCCCTCTTGACCCAAGTTGACCCAAATTGATCTAAAGACAAAATTTGGTCAAATCAAAATATAAACCAAATTGATTGCAACAAACCAAGTTCATTCCAAATTGATTGTTGAACTTGACTAAAAGCCATGATTGGACCCAATTGTGACCTACTTAGGTTCAAGTTGGCGAAATCAAACAAAATCCAAATTAATTGAAACCAAAGCCATCTTCAATTGGTCAAATAAAACCAACACCCGCAATTTGACCAATTTGGTCAATTTGGTCAACTTTATTTGACCCAATGAGTTCAAACAAGCCAAAATCAAATCTAAGCCAAACTAAAAACCAATTGAACTAAAACATCTCAAATGATCATATGAACTTGATTTGACCCAATTTGAGCAATTGGTCATTGACCTAATCCAATTTGACTAAATGAGTCAAATTGAGCCAAACTAACAAATCAACTCCAATTGACTTGAAATTTGGGCTAACCACTTTTGGCTCATTTCAAATCTACCCAAATCAAATCAATGCCAAATGATCATTCTATCCTTGGGTCAAGGGCATCATATGAGAGAAATCACCCATGTAAGTGTCATTTCCATTCCTTGGCCACTTGGTACTCTCCCAATGGTCCACCTAGGAACCAAGGACACTACCCAAGCTAACCCAAGGGGTGGTTGGGTCGGCCATGACCCATGGGAGTTGAAATCACCTCACCCTCCCCATTGGAGCATTTGAAACCCATAATACACCCATGATTCCTCCTTGGCGACCTCCACTTCAACCAACCAAGCCGAGCCAACTCACCTCTTCCCACACATGACTCCTTAAGATGGCTGGGCTGCCAAAGCGAAACCGATCTACCATCGATGAGATCATGGCTCTAGCCTCATTTTACTCAAACACACACAAAATCATTCCTTAGAGCCCTAGCTACCCAAGGCAGAGCTAGAGCCATTCCCTAAGCTCCAAAGCTCATTCCTCAATCAAAAAATGCCATTAATATTCATCATGTGGCGCCAATAAGATTAGGCTTTAATTAGGCTTAATTAAATATTTTTAATGGCCGAAACTTCTAAAAATCATAAAAAATCATAGAGAAATCAAACAAATGCAAATAAATACTCATTTAAAAGGTATTTTAGAGGTGAATTAATTAAAAATGATCTAATAAAATTTTGAATAGTAATTAAAGTTTAATTACAAAATTAATTAGCTTAATTTATTTCTTAATTACTTGAGCAATTAATCCCAAATTTTGTGGGTTAATTTAATGGGATGACCTCGCCTCTCATGATTTTCTTTGGATTTATTGCTTTAGGAAAATTGGCTAATTGAACAATAAATACTCTTTTAAGTTAATTAATGATTAATTAATCCCATTAGTAATAAATTGGTTAATTAAGCTCATTAATCATTGTTCAACAGTAAGTGACGTAAGGAATAAGGTTGGGACCCCTTTACCTAAGTTCATTTCACCCTTTTTTAAAATAAAATTAATTAAATCACTTAAACAAATTGAAATCATAATCACATTAGTTAATTAATTAAATCATGGGTACATCTTTAGGTGTTTAATAACCTAAAGGCATTTAATCAAATTATGGTTTGTCCTTATGTGGGAAAACATAAGAGTAATTAATTAAGTCCATTAATCTTATTAACTATTAATCAGAGCCAATTGCATTAGGCCCCTTTTATTTCTTAGGATCATTACAAGTTTATTTTCCATGCATATCATGTTGGCTCATAATTATTTAGTTAATTACTTTAAGGTGACATAAGTAAGGGTAATAAATTCATATAATTAAGGGTCCTTAATTAACCCATAGAATCAACTTAATTACATTTCCTTAAATTAAATCAAATCACTAATGTGGGAATGGGCTTAAAACAATAAGTGATGATTTCTCTTCTCCTATTTAAATCAAATAAAATCATAAACTTAATTAATAAAGAAACTTTAGTTTGCTTTAAATAATCTTATTTGATTTGATTGTCCCTAAGAACTATTTTGGTTGAATGAATCACATGCTTATATTTAATTGTCCTCTTTCCAATCATGTTAAATTTTGTATGTAATTTCAATTCATGCATCCATCTTTTCAAAATCAAGTAAAGATAATGGATTTTCTTTTATGTGTTGATTTAATTTAATATATGAATTTTTATCACTATTAAATCCAAATGTATTTTTCAAAAGCTTATAAATGAATAATGATATGTGTTATGATGCTAGTTATAAATACATAAGAAATGCATGTGCTTATAACATAAGTGTATGAATGTTGATCTCTTTTCCTCTATTCATGGGTTGATTTATATAAGATTGAATGGTAATGAGTATATAGTTTGGACATCCCGAACAAGCTCTAGCTAGCCCCAAAATCATTTGATTACCTCACTTCTAGTTTAACAATGGCACTTACCCATTTTCTTTCATTCTATGTATTTCAACATTAAAATTTGAATAGAGCTTTAATTCATATATATAAATGATTCAATAAAAATATACAATCTGTGTATGGTTTTCTTTCCCTCATTTATGTTTAGATACATGTGTGTTCAAGAAAACAAGTATATAGTCTAGACATCCCAAGAATATGAGGCTTTAGTCAGCTCCAAGGATGTCATTTGATTACCTTACTTCCCTGGTTTAACAATGATACGTACTTGCCTATATCTTTGTACATGTATATGTATATGTGATTAGTGAATGAAAACCCCATTTTACATTAAAATTGCATACATTTATAATTGACTAAGTGGTTGAATTAATTAGCCATATGTTTTGGAGCTTACTTCCTATGTTCATGTATATGAATTTACATATGTTTGAATGCAAATGGGTATAAAGTCTAAACATCGAGAATATGAGGCTTTAGCTAGCTCAAGGAGGTCATTTGATTACCTCACTTCCACAGTTTAACAATGACACATGCTTATTTAATTTCATTCTTATGACCTTTTGTATAGAATTTGGATAAAGTTTCAAATTAATATGTTTAAATAATTCAATCAAATAAAATATAATTTCTAAACATACACATACATTGATCATTTAAGTTTGCTAAAATATGTTGCATGTATAGATACACTGGATTAAATCATATGCATGTCACATGTGATGGAAAAATGATTTAATATATGCCATGTGGTATTGAATTAAATTAATCTTAAGATGCCTTTTATTTTGAATAGGATTATTTAAAGTGAACCTAAACTTATGATTGATTAAATCATTTAATAAGACATTAAATAAGAGAACTAAATCAAATTAATATACTTTAGAAAGTGACTTAAGGTAGGGATGAAAGAGGGAAATCCTCTTTTCTTCTCTTTATAACACTTAGTTGCTAAGTGTAATCAAATGAAACAAAAGAAAACACTAATTAAAATTCTCAAATCAATTAAGCTACTTCAAGTGAAATCAACCTTTCATGTTAAATTGAATCTTTCTACACTTAGAAAATACAACATTAATGCCTAACAAGACTTACCACACAAGCCTTAATACACTCATTAGAATTAAGTCACCATTTGCTCTAAGTTAGGATAGTGAATGATGTGATGTATGTTTTATTTTATGATGTATTATTTTAGATTGGATGTTAGGGTGTATGCTTCATAGACTAAATGTTAAGCCAATATTAGCTTAATCATATTTTTATAGGAGATTATTCTTAAGGGATGCTTAAAAATAAATGTGAATGCTCTTTTTGCAGTTTGCTTAAATATTTAAGCATAATCCAAGTTATGATGTGGGCTTAGTTACCCATGTGTAGTGCTAAGTCCAAATTATAAATACAATTGTATGAGATTATATGTATATTTAGCTAACCTCTATTTTGTAGGTGTAGTTAGATTTACTTTTCCACATAAATGTAATTTTTCAATAGGAATTAGGATTAGTGCTTTGGGGATTAGGATGAGCAATGGCTAGAAGGCTTTATCACGGGGTTATGATGATGATTGAAGCAATCAAATCAAGAAGGAACCAAATCAGAAATGGAGTTATAAAGAAAGAAGATGACCATAGCATTTAATACAATTATAATTATTCTTTCATATTCTAGGTTGTATAAGGGTTGAGCTTGGCTACCCATCTTTTCTCTCTTCGGGTTATATGGCGGTACCCGACCGCACCAGCCTTTTATTCTCTTATGATAGTTTATATAATTGTTTAATGTTATATTTACATTGTGCATTAGGACGACATGCTTTTCATAGTTTCTTAAATGATTGATGCTTTAATGTGTGGCTTGGATACGATTAGGCTCTTAGGATAAAAATAACTTTTCTACCCAACTAATCACTCATAACTAAATTTTAAACAACTCAAAACCTCATCATAAAGCCTAAGACATAAATAAGATAATTCAAAGATTTAGCAACCCCTTAGCTGTACGGTTGTATGTTTCACATCATACATGCATATTCTTTCTCTCTTGAACAAGAAGGATCTCCATCCTTACATGATAAAGGAATGCTTGACCTATGAGGGCATCCCTTGTGATGGAGAACACCTTCTTCTAGCTGATTTGACCCATATCCTATTTCATTATGCATTTAGGCATAATAAATCCTAAAGCCTCTATAAAAATAATGTGTCTAAATTGAAATAAAATTTGAAAAGATTTTGCATCTATAGATTAGGGACATATGCTTATACCACTCATGCTCTAGTCTCTTAGGAGTGTTTAGGATTTTAGTCTCTTTCTAATTAAATAACTACCTAGCTATCTTGCAATTCATAAGATTGGTCTACATGGTTTTAAAATTAGGAGCTAGCTTACTACACTGGTTATAAGTCAAGAAGTCAGACAATTTATTCTCTCTTGTGGAAGTAAACCCTTATGTCCACCTGTCGCTTAGATTTAGGCTGTGCTTTAGCTTATACTAAAGCTCCCTATATTTAGGATCCGAGGTAGCTATTTCCTTTAGGCTATGAGCATAAATCCTCACCTCTTAGGCATTCCCACAACCTTGTGTTGGTGGATTATAAACCCTACTAATCTAATTAAATTTCAACTCAAAATATATAAATCTCTTCAACTTCAAAATTATAAAGCCCAATCATAGGATAGATTATAATGCTCACTAAGCTTCCTTGTGTTGGTGGAAATCAAAACATATAAATCTCCTCACTTCAAATTATAAAGCCCAATCATGGGATAGATTATAATGCTTAAACTCAGTATCATTAGCATTTCCTACTTATTTCATTTGGATTCTAAAATAAGTCTTCTCCTTGAACTTTCCCAATTGATTTTCCAAATACCACAAATTTTTTGATAGTCTAACTTTGAAATCTTTGGTGAGGTAATTACACTTTAATCGAGTATTCTTAGGAAATTTCATTTCTAAGATGTAATTACTATGAAGGCTTACCTCCATAGGGAACTTAAGAACCTGGTTTAATCTAAACCCTACTTTATTCATCTATGCAAAGTAGGAGAAAAATCTCAGGTACATTCAAGACCCATCATGCCTTATGAGTCCTTATTATGTGATTAGGACCATTGTAGGATGATGCCTCTATCTTTCTAGATAGTACATCATACCTCAATTTTGTACGATCACCTCAAAAGTACCCCCATATGATCGTGTGTCCCATACATCCAAAATAAACACCAGAGGCCCTCTCACCTTGTTCATTGAATCCTCTTAACATCATCCTTTCTTTTGGGTTTGGAGATGTTGATCCTCAAGTAGGCAGGGTTCTTAGACTCATAATGTTGATGATACACTTGGGTTAACAAGAACGGATAGCTGTATCACCAACATCCAATGTAAAAAGAAATGGTTGTGTTGATTAGTCCCTAGGTGTAAGTCTTCATCAGATGTAATTAAATAAAACCTAAACCTAAACAATAAAAAAACATAAAAAATAAATTAAAAGAAAAACTAAACCCTAAACTAAAAAACCTAAACCTAAAATAAAAATAAAAAAAACCTAAACCTAACTAATAAATAAACTAAAATAAATAAAACTAAACCTAAACTAAACTAAATAAAATAAAATAAACTAAAAAATAAACTTAAACAAAAAAATAAAACCTAAAATAAACTAAATTAAAACCTAAAACCTAAACTTAAAAATAAAATTAAAAATTTAAACTAAACTAAAATAAAACCTAAATCTAAAAATAAAATAAAATAAAACTAAACTAAAATAAACCTAAACCTTGGCTTAAAATAAACTAAAACTAAACTAAATAAATAAACCTAAAATAAATAAACTAAACTAAATAAGATGAAATACATAAAATAAATTATTAAATAAAATAAATAAAAAATAAACTAAAAAAACTAAACCTGCTTTGCTTAATTTAAAAATTAAAAAATATAAAAATAAAACCCTGAACCCAGGCCAAGTAACCTAGGCCAAGCTCTGGGCAGATCTACAATGAGCTAGGCCCTGGAGCTAACATGGCTAAACCCAGGCCACTGAGCTAAACCTAGGCAGGCCTGACCACAAGGCCACTGAGCCTAGGCTGAGCCTTAGGCCAGCCAACTGGCGGTTAACTACACAAAACCTGACTACCACAACCTGAGCCCAAAAACTGAGCCACAAAGCTAGCCATAAAGATGTGATAAACCCTGACAGCCCTAGGCCACTAAATCTGACCCTGAGCCCAAACCACAAAGGCCAAAAAAGGCTCTAAATAAAACCTAAAATCAAAATGTAAAATAAACTAAATAATAAAAAAATAAAATCAAATAAAACTGAGCCTAAAACTAAAATGTAATAAGATAAAAATAAGATAAACTAAAAAAATAAAAAAAATTAACTAAACTAAAATTAAAATAAAATAAGAATAAAACCTAAATAAAATTAAAACTAAACCTAAAATAAAAATAAAATAAACTTAAAAATAAACATAAATAAAATAAAATAAATACTAAATTAAAACCAAAACCTAAAAAATCAACCTAAAAATAAAAAATAAAAATAAATTAAAAATAAAACCTAAACCCTAAGACAAAAAAAAAACTAAACCTAAAATAAAAATAAATTTAAAAAATAAAAAACATAAACCTAAACTAAAAATAAAACCTAAATGTAAACTTGAATTGAAAACCTAAAACATAAACCTAAAAAAATAAAATAAAAAACTAAACCTAAATCTAAAAAAAAAAAAAACCCTAAACCTACAAAATAAAATAAAAATAAAACTCAACTAAAAAACAATCATAAACCTAAACCAAAAAATAAAGTAAAATAAAAAACCTAAACTAAAATAAATAAACCTAAAATAAATAAATTAAACTAAATAAAAAATAAACATAAAAAATAAAATAAACTAAAATAAAGAAAAAAACTAAATAAATCAAATAAACAAAAGAAGAAATGTTGAATATGAATTTGTTCTTTGTTAATAAAAAAAACCAAAAACACTAAACCCTAAACTAAAACTTGAACCCTAAACCTAACCTTAACCTAAACCCCAAAGATCTCTAAACCATGAACCTAAACCCTATAAACTAGCCACAAATCATAAACCACTAAACCTAAACTCAAAAGCAAAACTTTAAACTAAACTAAATAAACAGAAATAAAATAAATGAAAATCTAAAACAAAATAAATAAATAATAAAACATAAACTAAAACTAAACCTAAACCTAAACCTAAAGAAAATAAAATAATAAATAAAATTAAACTAAAATAAAATAAATAAAAACCTAAACTAAACTAAAAATAAAACCTAAATAAAATAAAACTAAACCTAAAAGAAAATAAATTAAAAATGAAATAAATAAATAGACAATAAACCTAAAAATAAAACCTAAAAGAACCAAACTAAAGTGAAAAAATATGCAAAAAATAAACTTAAAAGAAAATAAAAAAAATAAAATAAAATAAATAAACCTAAACTAAATAAAAATAAACTAAGATAAAAACTACTAAACTAAAATAAATAAATATAAATAAATAAATATAATAAAATAAATAAATAAAATGCACTAAATAAACCTAAACCTTCCAATTTGTATTTAAAAAAAAAAAAAAAAAATAAAACTAACCCAAACTGACCCTAAACCTCTGACCACTGAGCCCACCCGGCCACTAGGCTGAGCCAAACCTAGGCCTGAGCCCACAGAGCCACTGAGCCTAGGCCTAAACTGGCCTAAACCTGAGCTAATGCAGGCCACCAGGCACTGACCTGGGCCACTGAGCCCCACTGACCCTCTGGGCCACTGAGCCACAGATCCAAAGCCACCAGCCCACACTGACCTCCAGGCCACTGAGCCCAAAAGGTCACAGGCTGGCCACAGGCCAGGCCTGAGCTGGTGACCACAAACCCTGACTAAAGGCCTGTCAGGCACTGACACTGAGCCACAACTAAGTCATAAACTAAAGATCCTAGCCTACTAAACCACTGGCCACCTAAATCTACATAAATTGAAAGATAATAAAATAATAAATAAAAAACCAATAAAAAAAAATAAAATAAAATAAAATGATAAATTAAAACATAAACCTAAATCTAAAAAGAAAATAAAATAAACAAATAAAAATAAACTAAAATAAAATAAATAAAAACCTAAACTAAATTAAAGATAAAATAAACCTATGAATAAAAAACCTAAATAAAATAAAAATAAACATAAAATAAAATTAAAATAAACCATAAATAAAATTAAAATAAAATAAAATAAATAAAATAAAACCTAAATAAATCATAAAATAAAAAAATAAATAAAATAAATAAAATAAACTTAAAATAAAATAAACTAAACTAGAATAAATAAAACTAAACTAAAATAAAATAAAACTAAACATAAAACCTAAACTAAATAAAATAAAATTAACTAAAAAATAATAAAACTTAAACTAAAAATAAAACCTAAAAATAAACCTAAAATAAAAAACCTAAAAATAAACCTAAAAAGTAAAATAAAAACTAAACTAAACCTAAAAATAAAAATCTAAAACCTAAAAACAAAATAAAAATAAAACTCAATTAAAAATAAACTAAACCAAAACCTAAACTAAAAAATAAACTCAAATAAAAAACTAAACTAAAATAAAATAACTAAATAAAATAAACATAAATAAAATGAAAAAATAAAATAAAAATAAATAAAAATAAATAAAATAAAGAAATGTTGAATGATTTGTTCTCATTAATAAAAAAAACCAAAACCCTACCACAAACTAAACTTGAACAAACTAAACTAAACCACAAACCTAAAATCATGACCACTAGGCCCCTGAACCTAAACCCTAAAACCCTTAACCCAAAACCCTAAACCCTGATCCTGAACCTACCACTGACCCTAAAACCCAACCAAACCTGAGCCACAAAAAAACTAAAACCCATACTAAACTAAATAAACTTAAAAATAAAATAAATGAAAATCAAAATAAAGTAAAATAACAAAATAAAATAAAACAAAATATACTTAAAATAAATAAACCTAAACTAAATGGCACAAAAGAAATAAAGAAATACTAAACTAAAATAAAATAAATAAAAACCTAAACTAAACTAAAAAAAATAAAAAACCTAAATAAAATAAAACTAAACCTAAAATAAAATAAATTAAAAATTAAATAAAAACCTAAACTTAAATAATAAACCTAAAAATAAAAGCTAAAAATAAATAAAAAATAAAACCTAAACCCTAAATGTAAAAAATAAAATAAAATAAAGCTGAACCTAAACTAAAATTAACTAAACTAAAAGTAAAACTAAACCTAAACTGCACTAAAATAAAATAAACTAAAGAAACTTAAACTTAACTAAAAAAAAATAAATAAACCTAAAAATAAAAAAAAAAATAAACCTAAACCTAAAATATAATAAAACTTAATCTAAAAATAAACTAAAATAAAAATAAACCTAAATAATAAAATAAAATAAACTAAAATAAATAAAATTAACTAAATAAACTAAATCTGGGTTTACTTAATTTTTTTTTAAAAGGTTAAATTCTAAATCTTAAAATCTAAACCAAACCATAAACCAAAAAAAATAAAAACTAAAAACAAACCCTAAATCCTAAACCATAAAAACAAAAACCCTATAAGCTAAACACTAAACCTAAACCCTAAACCCTAAACAATAAACAACCAACCCTAAACCCCAAACCCAAACTTAAACTTAACTAAATAATTTTTTTTAAAAAAAAACCTAAACCACAAAACAATAAACTAAACCTAAACATAAATTGTAAAATGAGAACCTTGATGACAATAACATCACCATCAAGGCTCTCTAGATGCGGTGGAGGCAAAGAGAGCGGCGATTATCATGGTGGTGGGTGATCCGGAGAGGAGGCAGATAGGTAGTGGTGGGTAATATGGTGGTTATGGAGGCAGAAGGAGCGACGGAGGTTACAACCATGGTGGTGGTGGAGGAAAAGATCGAGGATATGATGGTGGGTCCCGCTACTCAAGAGGTCAGGGTGGTTCTGATGTGAACTGGAGAAACTGAAGAATGGTCGATCCGATCTACTGCTTATGGAACAGTGTCTTTAAGGTAAAGACTGTTATTGCTCTATACATGCTTATTTTTTATCTACCTCATCGGTTATGTCTTAGAAAACTTGGTGTGTTATTTGCTTAATGAAATTGAAAAGAAGAAATGTTGAATCTGAATATGTTCTCTGTTAAAAAAATACTAAAAATACTAAATCGTAAACTAAACCACAGCAAACCTAAAACCTAAAACTAAACCACAAACCCTACTAAAACCACAAACCACAAACCCTAAAATAAAACCCTAAACCTAAACTCTAAAACCCTAAAAACCCAAACCCCAAACTAAACCCTGAGCCACCTTAAACCATAAACCATAAACCCTAAAAGCTAAAAATCTAAACTATACTAAACCAAAAAAAATAAATCTGAAAATTGAAAAAATTAAAACAAAATAAATATAAAAAACTAAAACCTAAACTAGCTAAACTAAGAAAACAAAAATAAAATTTAATAAAATAAATAAAAACCTAAACTAAAGATAAAAAACCTAAATAAAATAAAATAAACCTAAAATAAATTAAAATAAAACTAAATAAAACCTCACCTAAAAAATAAACCAAAATTAAAATAAAATAAAAAAATTTAAACTAAATAAAAGTAAAAAAAAACTAAACCTAAAAGATAAATAAACATAAACATAAACTAAACTAAAATAAACTACTATAATAAAATAAACCTAAACCTAAACTAAAATGAAATCCTAAACTAAATAAAATAAAACAAACTAAAAAAAACATAAACCTAAACTAAAGTTGATAAAATAAACCTAAAATAAAACTTAAAACTAAATCTAAAAAATAAAAAAAAAACCTAAACTATGAAAAATAAAACTTAAAAAAAAAAATAAAATAAAATAAACTAAAAGATTAAACCTAAACCTAAATAAAATAAAAAAAAAAATGTGAACTATAATAAATAAAAATAAATAAAACTAGATAAAATAAAATAATAAATAAAATAAAATAAAAATAAAATAAACTTAAACTTCTGGTTCATTAATTTAAAAAATAAATAACCCTAACCCTAGGCAAATCCTAAAATAACCTAACAAACTGCAGGCCACTAATCCCAAACCTGACCCAACTAACCAGGCCTGAGCCTTCCCAACCACCATAGCCCAGGCTTTAAACCATTGCCACAGATCTGTACCCACTTACCCACTGAAACTTAAGCCCCCAACTACCACACAGAGCCTGAAAAAAACCTGACTTAAATAAACCTAATAAAGATAAATAGAGGCTGACCTATAATAAAGATAAAAACTAAACTAAACTGAGCTAAATGATCAGATTAAAACTACTAAAGATAATAAATAAAAACTAAAAATAAAATAAACCAAAATAAAATACTAAAATAAAACCTAAATGTAAAATAAAGATAAAGTAAATAAATAAAATAAAGATAAAATAAAAATCTAGGCTAAAATAAGTTAAACTGATCCCACCTGAACTAATCCTAGGCTCAAAAGCAAACACTAAGCGTTAGGCCATAAACCTAAACCCTAAACCCTAACCCTAAACCTAAACCCTGACTCTGGATCCAAACCTAAAACTTAAACCACTAAACTAAAAAAAACCTAACCTAAAATAAAATAAAACTAAAAGAAATAAATTAGAAAACCTAAATAAAATATATAAAATAAAATAAAATAAAACTAAAACTAAACTTGAACCTAAACCTAAAAGAAAAAAAAAAACTAAAATAAAATAAATAAAACCTAAAAAAAATTAAAAATTAAAATAAACCTAAGAAAGAAAGCTAAATAAAATAAGATAAAAATAAACATAAACCTAAAGTAAAATATAAAACCTAAAATAAACCTAAAACCAAAATAAAACGAAACCTAAACTAAAAAAAATAAAATAAAATCTATAAAACACAAAATAAAAATAAAACTAAACTTAAAAATAAAATAAAACTCAACTAAAATGAACTAAACTTAAAATTAAACTAAAATTAAAACCTAAAATAAAATATAAATCCTATAACAAATAAGCTAAACTAAATAAAAATAAAAAATAAAAATAAATGAAAATAAAAAGTAAAATAAACTAAATTACATAAAAAATAAACTAAATAAATCGCATAAACCTAGACCTACCGGATTACTTGATTTTTTTTTAAAAATCCTAAACCCTAAAAACCCTAAACCATAAAGCCTAAATACTAAACCCTAAACCCTAAACCCTAAACCCTAAACACTAAACCCTAAAACTTGAAACCAAAATCTACTAAATAAAACCTAAAATAAAATATATAAAAAAAACTAAGCCTAAATAAAATAAAATAAAATAAAATAAAAACTAAACTAAAACTTAAACCTAAACTTGAAAATAAAATAATGAATAAAAACCTAAAATAAACTAAAAAATAAAATAAACCTAAGAATAAAAACATAAATAAATAAAAACTAAACGTAAAATAAAAATAAAATAAATCTAAAATAAAATAAAAACTAAATAAAAACTTAAACCTAAAAACTAAACCTAAAAAAAAAATATCCTAAAAATAAATAAAAAATAAATCCTAAAGTTTAAATTATAAAAAAACATAAACCTAAAAAAATAAACAAAATAAAATAAACCAAAGCTTAAACTAAAATAAACTAAACTAAAATAAATAAATAAACCTAAAATAAAATAAACTAAACCTAAATCTACTACCTATATTATAAATAAACCTAAATAAAATAAAATAAAATAAACCTAAAACTAAACCTACTAAATAATTTAAATACCTAAACTAAACCTAAAATAAAATAAAAAACTTAAAAAATAAAATAAAATAAAACTCTAAAAATAAACACAAAAATAAACTAAGTAAATCTAAAATAAATAAACTAAACTAAATAAAAATAAAAAATAAAATCAATTAAAATAATTAAACAATAAACTAAATAAAACTATGGGTTTTATTTTCTTTTTTTAAAAAACACTAAATCACCACTAAACCTAAACCTAAACCATAAATCTAAACCCTAAACCTAAACACAAACCACAAACCCTAAATCATAAACCATAAACCACAAAACCCTAAACACAAAAACTGTCATAAACCCTAAACTTAAACTTAAAGTAACTAAATAAATTAAAAAATTAACGTAAACCCTTAAACCTAATAAAGCTAAACCTAAACATAAACCCTAAGATTGGGCAGAACCTTGATGATAGGAACATCAGTCAACTAGGCTCATTCTATATCTAGCGGTGGAGGCGAAGGCGATGGTGGAGCGAAGGTTATCATAGTGGTGGGGAGGATCTAGAGGTGCTAGTGGATATGGAGGTGGTGGTCAGAGCAGTGGTGGTTATGGAGGCTGGACGAGCGATGGATGTTATAGCCGTGGTGGCGACGGAGGGAGAGATGGGGGACATGATGGTGGATCCTGCTACTCGAGAGGCCGAGGTGGTTCTAAAGTGAACTATACAAACTAAAGAATGGTCGATCCGATCTGCTACTTATAGAATTGTGTCTTTATAGTAGAAATAGTTCTAATTATCTAGGGTTTTTGATTTGCTCTATGCGTGCTCATTTTTTATTTATGTCATCGCCTATGTCTTAGAAAAGTTGGTGTGTTGCTTGGTAGATGAAATCAAAAAGAAGAAATATTGAATCTGAATTTGTTCTCTTAAAAAATACCTAAACCTTAAACTAAAACCAAAACCCTAAACCTAAAACATAAACCCTAAACCTAAACCTAAAATAAATCCTAAACCATAAATCCTAAAAAAAGTCTAAACCCACTAACCACACAAACCTAAACCCTTAAAAATAGCCTAAACTTAAGTAAATAAAACCTAAAAAATAAAATATATAAAAAACCTAAACCTAAACCTAAAATAAAAATAAAATAAAAAATAAAAACTAAATTAAAATAAAATAAATAAAAACCTAAACTAAATTAAAAAAATAAAAGCCTAAATAAAATAAAAATTGATCCTAAAATAAAATTAAATTAAACCTAAAATAAAATAAAATAAAATCTAAATAAAAACCTAAACATAAAAAATAAATATAAAATAAAACCTAAGACTGAACCTATAAAAAAAAACTAATCCTAAAATAAAAATAAAATAAAACTAAACCTAAACTAAAATAAATAAAACCTAAACCTAAACATAAAATAAACTAAACCTAAACCTAAACCAAAACTAAACAAAATAAAATAAAATAAAAGTAAACCTAAACTTAAACTAAAAAATAAAACCTAAAACTAATCTAAACATAAGAAAATAAAATAAAAACCTAAACTAAACTTAAAACAAAAACAAAACCTAAACCTAAAAAATAAAATAAAAATAAAACTAAAAATAAAACTAAAAAAACCTAAACCTAAAAAAAAATAAACTAAAATGAAAAAAAACCTAAACTAGAAATAAATTTAAAACATAAAACTAAATAAAGTAAAGCCTAAATAAAAAAAAAAAAATAAAATAAACTCAATTAAATAAAATAAACTAAATAAACCTAAACTACTTAGTGATTTAAAAAATAAATGAATAAAAACCCTAAACCCTAAAGTAACCCTAAACCTTAAAACTCTAAACCATAAGACCAACAACCCAGCCATAAACCCTAAATCCTAAACCACAAATGCTAAGCCCTAAATTGTAAACCAAAAGCCAAAACTGAACTAAATAAACTAAAAATAAAATAAATGAAACCTAAACCTAATTAAAATAAATAAAATAAAACCTAAACTATAAACCTACCTAAACCCAAACCTAAAATAAAATAAAATAAAAGGAAAATTAAAATAGATAAAGAAAACTAAACTAAAAATAAAATAAACCTAAAATAAAATACTATATAAAAATAAAATTTAGACATAAAATAAAAAATAAGATAAACCTAAGATTAAAATAAAATAAAACTAACTAAAAAACCTAAACCTAAAAAAAACCTAAATAAATAAATAAAAAATAAACTAAAAAAAACTAAAAAATAAAAAAATAAAATAAACTAAACTAAACTAAAATAAAAGTAAACTAAAATGGATAGAACCTAAACTAAACTAAAATAAACTAAAGCTAAAATAAACCTAAACTAAAATAAAGTGAACTAAACTAAAAATAAAACCAAAATAAATCTAAAATAATAAAACTAAACTAAAACCAAACATAAAAATAAAATAAAATGACACTAAACTAAAAATAAACATAAATCGGACTAAAAAAAACTAAAATAAAATACTAAACTAAAATAAACATAATAAAATAAACTAAACTAAATAAAAAATAAACATAAATAAAATATAAAATAAATTAAATAAAATAAATAAACTAAACCTGGTTTACTTAATTTTAAAAAAAAAAAGATGCTAGGCCATGACCCTAAAACTAAATCCTAAATCTGACCCTAGGCCCTAAAGCCAACAAAAAACCCTGCACCTAAAAAAGAGCCACTAAACCTAAAACCCAGGCAGCTAAACTAAACCCATCCTGACTGGCTAAGTGACACAACCTCGACTAATCTGCACTTATGCCCCTGAGCCCCTAGTGTGGAGCCACAACAGGCCCAGGCCCCAGCCTGAGCCACTGAGCCTAAACCACAAACCCTGAAACCAAAAGACCAAGGCCTGAGCCACAGGCTGAAACCTAGGCTGGCATCTGAGGCTGAAACTAAGCTGCTGGTAACCTGAGCCCTAGGCCCTAAAAGCCCTAGATCACAGGCTGAGCACTGGGCCCTGGCACTGAGCCACACAAACCCCTAACCACTAAATCTGAGCTGAGCCACTGGGCCACAAGAAAGATCTTGGGCCACTGAGCCCTAAACAAGAGCCTCTAAACTTAAACTAAATAAAACCTAAAAAGATAAAGATAAAAAAAAACCTGAGCTTAAAATAAAATAAAACTATACTGAGCCTAAAATGATAAAGATAAAAATAAAACTAAATTCAAATAAGTAAATAAAAACCTAATAAATAAAAATGGACACATAAAAACCTAAATAATTAAAACAAAATGTAAAATAAAAAAATAAAATAAATAAAATAAAATAAAATAAAATAATAACTGACTAAAATAAATATAAAGCAAAAACTAAACTAAACTAAAAAAACTAAATCCAAAATAAATAAAATAAAATAAACCTAAATTAAAATAAATAAAAATAAACCTAAACTAAAATAAACACTAAACTAAATAAAATAAAATAAATTAAAAATAAAATACTGCCTAAACTAAAAAATAAATCCTAGAAATGACCCTAAAATGGTAACCTAAAACCTTAACCTAAAAAGAGAAAATAAAAGCCTAAACCTAAAAATAAAAAATAAAACCTAAACCTAAAAAATGAAAAAAATAAAAATAAAAGTAAACTAAAAAAATAAACATAAATCTAATCCTTGAAAAAAAACTAAACTAAACTAATATAAAAAAACTTTAATTAAAATAAATAAACAATTAATTAAATAAAGTAAACTAAATAAAAAGATGAAATAAAATAAACTAAAATGAAAATAAAGTAAATAAACTAAACTCTTGGTTTACCTAATTTAAAAAAAACCCTAATCCTTAAAAGCCTAAACCCTAAACCTTAAACCTACAGGCGCTAAATCCAAACCCTAAAATCCTAAACCACTGAGCTGAAGCATAGGCACCAAACCTAAACCTAAACTAATGATAACCCTAAACCCAAAAACCTAAATACAACTAAAATAAATAAAACCTAAAAAAAATAAACTAAAACATAAACATAAATAAAATAAAATAAAATAAAATAAAATAAAAACCAAAACTAAAACCTAAACCTAAACCTAAACCTAAATAAAATAAAATAAAATAATAAAACTAAACTCAAATAGATAAATAAAACTAAATAAAATAAAATAAATCTAAAAATAAAAATCCTAAATAAAATTAAAATTACATAAAATAAAAATAAAATAACCTAAAATTAAATAAAACAAAATTAAATAAAAACCTGAACCTGAAAAATAAATTTACAAAAAAATAATAAATAAAACCTAAACCCTAAAAAAAAAAACCTAAACCTAAAATGAACAAAATAAAATAAATCGAAACCTAACCTAAAATAAACTAAATGAAAAGAAATAAAACCTAAACCTAAACCTAAAATAAACTAAACATAAAACCTAAATGAAATAAAATAAAATAAACTAAAAATAAACCGCTAAACTAAAACAAACTTAAAATGAACCTAAAATGAAAACCTAATACTTAAAACTAAAAATAAAAATAAAAACCTATACCTAATAATAAAAAATAAAACCTAAACATAAAAAATAAAATAACAATAAAATTAAACTAAAAAATAAATATAAACTAAAACCTAAACAAAAACTATCTTAAAATAAAAACCAACTAAAATAAAATAAAATAAATAAATAATACGTAAATAAAATAAAATATAAACCTAAAATAAAAAAATAAAATAAACTAATATAAATAAAATAAAACTAAATAAACTGGACTGCTTTTTTGATTAAAAGATCCTAAACTGAGCCCTAAATATAGACCTAACTCTAAACCTAGCTTATGACCACTGCAGCTAGGCACCCATCCAGAGCCAGGCCAGACAGACCTTAAACTGGCCAGTTATACACCCAGGACCCACTGAAACTGAAACCCAGGCCTACAGGCCTAATCTAAACTGATCCCCACACTGACTCACAAGACACTAAAGCTTAGGCATAAGCCACTGCCATGAAAACCCTAGGCCCTGAGCCTAGACCCAGGCCAATGAAGCCTGCCATGAGCCTAAACACTAACCCGATCACTAAGCCCTACAAAACCTTGTGAGAAACCTTTAACTGACCAAACCACTAAACTAAACCCTAAACCACTAGGGGCAGATCCACAGAACCTAAAAACCTAACCTAATAAAAATAAAAAAATAAAATAAATAAAAATCTAAACCTAAAATAAAATAGAATAAAATAAAATAAAAATCTAAACCTAAACTTAAAAATAAAATAAAATAAAATTGTAAAAATAAATGATAATAAAATAAAAATAAAACTAAACTAAAAAATAAAGTAAACCTAAGAATAAAAAACATAAATAAAATAGAAACTAAACATTAAAAATAAAATAAACTTAAAATAAAATAAAATATAAACTAAATAAAAACTAAACCTAAAAAATGAACCTAAACTAAAAAAAAGTTTAAACCTAAAATAAAATAAAATAAACAAAATAATATAGACATAAACCTAAACTAAAATAAACTAATCTAAAATAAATAAAACCTAAACCTAAACCTAAAATAAACTAAACCTAAACCTAAACCTAAACTAGATATAATAAAATAAAGTAAAAATAATCCTGAACCTAAACTAAAAAATTAAACCTAAAATAAACCTCAAATAGAAATTTAAAACCTAAACCTACAAAATTAAAATAAAAACATAAACCAAAAAACTAAAAATAAAAATAAAACATAAACCTAAAAAGAACCTCAACTAAAAAGTAAACCTAAACCTAAAAAATAAAATAAAATAAAAAACCTAAACTAAAATAAATAAAATTAAAATAAATAAACTAAACTAAATACAAATAAAAATATAACTAAATAAAATAAACTCAAATAAATAAAAAATAAACTAAATAAACTAAATAAACCTAAACCAATAAGTTTACTTAATTTTAAAAAAAAAACCTTAACCTTAAATCCTAAACCCTAAACCCTAAACTCTAAACCCTAAAACTAACTCTAAACCTATAACCCTAAACCTATAACCCTAAAGCTATAACCCTAGACCATAAACCAAACCCCTCCTCTCTGCGCTCCCTCTCTGGCGATTTGGAGTTCCCCTCGGTGGATTGGCCGTTCTCGAGTATTTGACCGCTTGTCTGCGTGCTTCTCTCTACCTGAGCATGCATTTTGGGCTCTCCCATATGGTGTGACGTCCTTGGATTAGAGCAATGGCGGAGGCTCTGGTCTCTGCGAATCCGTTTCTACCGACGGCGGCTTTTCTCGACTCTGGGTTTTAATTGATTGCTCTGTTACTTTGTTATTAAATCATTCAAAGATGCCTTATCGGTAAGATCCCTAGAATGCTTGTTAATCTCATTTCGACTTCTTATGGATTGCATAATGTGTTGGTCGGGATGTTGAGAAACTTGCTAAGCCCTTTGAGTTTACTTTGGTGGGTAAATTCTCCGTCGATGCGGACTCTTGATAATATTAAGCTCTTTCTTTCATAGTTTAAAATTATCACTTTCAACGTCGGCGTCGATCCCGTCACATTCTTATTCAACTCTCAAATGATTTAGATTATTCGTGGGTTTTTGCTCGTCGTTCTTATTTTGTGCATAATTGTCATATGCGGTTATTGAAATGGTCTCCCCTCTTTGATGTCAAAGAGGAATCTCCCATTGTCACTCTTTGGCTTGCTTTCCTAACATGTGCATACATTATGTCACTCATCAAGTTTTGTTTGCTGTTGGCTGCCTTTTTGGTAGGCCTCTCCAAATTGACCAAGCAACGACCACTAGATCTAGGCCATCCATCGCTCGTATTCTCATTGAGATAGACATCACAAAAAATATCCCAAAGAGGTTTGGATTGGCTCCAAAAAATTTGGATATAGTCAAAAAGTTGAATTCAAGAATTTTCCTATCTTTTGCACTCCGCAAGATTCAGAACGCGACCACTCGAATGCTTTGTGCTTCATCCTAATCTCGAGAAAAAATTTACCACAATATGACTATCATTAGGGCGGAAAACCACTAGTCTAGCATATGTGCCTAAAGATACTCAAAAAGAACCTCTCCTCCACACACCTCCTACTGATCTGTCTAGTGGAAAACACTCTGACCTTGGTATTAAAATGCACATTGAGGGGTGTGACGATACCAATGAAAATTTACCTAACCTCACCCCTGCTTGTAATAATCTGGTTTCCCATGATAGCCCTTTGCTGCATTTAAATCCTATTAAAAATCGAATGGTAGCCTTATATTGGACACCCAACTAAACAATTTGAATGAGAATCATATAATGGACCAAAACAATGATGACCCTATGGCTTCAGAACATATTGAGAAAGATATTTGTATTACGAATGGTGCTAGAACTTCTCCATCTATTTCCCTTCAGAGTGATAATCAATAATTGAACCCAATTTCTCACACTCTATCTGATAGGGAAGAAGGTGAAATCCCCTCTTCTAAAACATTGATAGATCCTTCTACTATTCCAGAACACAAAAATCAATCTCTTTCTGATGGAGATAATTTGGATTCTGATAGACCCTTTCAAATTGTTAAAAATAAAAAACCCTACAAAGCAAAAATTTCTAATAATAACTTCATTAGAACCACTCGCTCTTCTTCCACCCCACACAAGTAATGTGTCATCATTTTTTTTCCTCTCTCTCCTTTCTCTCTTCTTTTCCCTTTTGGTTGTCCCCTTATGATTAATTTTCTTATTTGGAATATATCGGGTTGTGGGTCTCTTCTGTCCATGTCGTGTTAGAGTCATTATCGTGTTCATAATATCAAGTTACTTGTTCTTATTGAACCTCTCATTAATTCTTCTAAGATTGCTTTTGTCGCTAGATCCCTTGGTTTTCATAATTTCTTTTTCAATCTTAATAATAAAATTTGGTGCTTTTGGCACAACTCCATCATCATTTCCATCATTGATGATCTTGACCAATTGGTTAATGTCAAAATCTCCTTAGGTGACTTATCGCTCTTGGCTCTTTTATCATGCTTCTTGTAATAGGGTAGGAACATCCTTTGGAATCACATGCACCTTGCTTCCTCGGGTAACCTACGGTTGGTTGGAGGTGATTTCAATACTATCATAGCTAGTTTGGAAAGAAGGGGAGGATGTTCTCCTAACCTTCATTCCATGGAGGACTTCTCAAATATGATCCTTGATTGCAATCTGATCGACATTGGTTTCACTGGGTCTAATTACACGTGGCACAACTCTAGACTTTGGCAGCGTCTAGATAGGACCCTATTTAATTCTCTTTGGATCAATCAGTGGCCCACTACTGTTGTTGAGCATTTGAGCAGAACCTTGTCTGACCATGCTCCTCTTTTGATTTCCTTCAAAAATCCCCCCCTACCCCGTCTACTCCCTCTCCTTTTAGATTTCAAAATATGTGGACCCAACATAGTGACTTCACCAATGTCGTTCTCACTAATTGGATGGCCCCTATTTTCCCGGATAATTCTGTTAAAGGTATGACTTGTCTTTGGCTTAAGCTCAAAAGACTTAAACAAAATCTCAATTGGTAGAACAAACACATTTTCAAAAACCTTTTCACAAATCTTAAAGCTATGGAATAAGAGGTTTGTTCTCTTGAAGAAATGTCTCCAGATCCGATGTGAAGAGTTGAACATTGCCAAGAATACCTTGGCTAATTATCAAAACATGGAAGAAACCTATTGGTCAAAAAATTAAGCAAGCATATTGTGATGGTGGCGAAACACCGTATTTTCATGCCATTTATAATATAGGAGAGCCTTAAACTTCGATTAAGAAAATTAAGAACTCTAATGGTGAATGGATAATAACAATGATATTAAGGATTACTCATACATCATTTCCAAACTTTATTAAACTTCTTTGGGAACTTTATCTAACACTCATCTTATCCCCTCTATGATTAACAGTGAAGATAATCATTTACTCACTATGTGTCCTTCCGAAGAGGAGATTAGTAATACTCTTAAGAACATGAACACTGACTCTGTCGCTGGGCCTGACGGCTATACGACCCACTTCTTTCAGCATTGTTGGTCATTTATCAAAATTGACTTAGTTAATGCTGTTATTGATTTCTTTGATGGCAATCCCATTCCCAAATACTTTTCTAGCACTTTATTGTCCTTATTTCCAAAACTAACAATCCTGAATCTTGGGGCAATTTTAGACCGATTAGTCTTTGCACCTTTTTTCAAAAACTCATTGCTAAATTAATAAACAATAGACTTAGCCCTTTGCTTCCTAAAATCATCTCCCCAAATCAAATTGGTTTTGTTTAACACAGAGTAATATCGGATAATATTCTTCTTGCGCAAGAGCTGGTTCATGACATTGATGTCCCTTCTAGAGGTGGCAACATCTTATTCAAATTGGACATCGCTAAAGCCTTTGACAATCTCTCATGGGATTTTCTCTTTCAAATCATGAATTTGTTTGGTTTTTCTGATAGTTTTATCCGGATTATAAAAAGGTGTATCACGAATGTCTGGTTTTCGGTTATCTTGAATGGTGAGTCCATCAATTTCTTTTCTTCTAGCCATGGTTTGAGGCAAGGTGACCCACTATCACCTTCTCTTTTTATCATCGCTATTGAATATCTGTCTAGAAGCCTTAACGATCTTTTCACTAATAATCCTAATATGTCTTTTAAAACTCATGGCAGCTTCCCTATTTCTCATCTTAGCTTTGTAGATGATTTCATTATCTTCTGCAACGGCTCCCTTCAACATGTTAAAACCATTAAGAACCTTCTAAATGATTTTGGTAAAGTTAGTGGCCTTTTTCTTAATGAAGGAAAATGTAGTTTTATTCCTTCAACTAAGATTCTACCTAATAGACTTAACCAAATATCCAGAATTACTAATTTTAAGCAAAATCAACTCCCTCTTAATTACCTTGGGGCTCAGCTTTTTAAAGGCCAAAAAAGATCACACCTTTTTAATGATCTAATTCAAAAAACTTCTAACAAAATCTCGGCTTGGGAATTTCATTTACTCTCTTTCGGTGGTAGGCTTACCTTGATCAAGAGCACTCTAAGTTCCATGCCTATATACCTTCTCCAAACCATTGTGCCTATCTCATCATCATAGAATTGAGTCTATTAAACAAATTCTTGGGAACCAATACCTCCTCTAAAAAAAAATGTCATCTTGGTCCAAAATGTGGTACTCTTGAAGAGGAGGTGGGTTGTAAATCCATCAAAGAAGTTATCAATGCCTTCTCCTACAAACTTTGGTGGAATTTTAGGAGCAAAAATAGTCTTTGGGCCAATTTCATGACTTCTAAATATTGCCAGGGTAAACACCCTCTCATTTGTCCCTTTAAATGGGTGATTCTCCGTATGAGAAGACTTTGTTACTCAAATGGGATCGAGAATCCTTAATTTTTTGGGGCATAAACTCGCAATTCCTTCTTTTGGCAAGACAAGCTGGAGTGGTTGTGGATCCATTGATGACTTACTCTACACTCACTCCACTTCGCTCTTAGAGTTAATTCATTACGGCAAAATTACAAGTGGAACACTAGTAAGATTCGATTCTATTCCTTCCACTTTCTTAAATATGATTACTAATATTCTATCTCCTAACAATCATGATCAGTTATCTTTAAGCTATCTCATAATGGGGATTTCAACCTTAAAATGTGTGGCTTCACACTAAAGACACTCAGGATTCTTCTATTGTGTTCTCCAAAATTTGGAATAACAATATCCCCTCTTATTACTCTGTTCTAACTTGGCATATCCTAAAAACCTTTATTCCTGTTGACTCTTTATTGTGGGGTAAAGGGTTTTACTTACCTAAATGTCAATGTTGTTCTCATATTGAGAATGTGAACCATGTTTTTTGTTAATGGAGCTATTGCCTCTAAAATTTGGATTTGGTATGAGACCTATTCAACACTCAATTTTAATTGTTCTTTTAATTTATATCAACTTCTTGAAGTTTACTTTGACAATGCAATTAAAGGTCATATTAAAATCATAATCACCATTACTCTTATTTGGTTCATATGGATGGACCGAAATGATGCTAAACATCGTGGGATTCGTATGAATCACATGAGGATTATTGCTAGAACTAAAAATAAAATTTGTGAATTATTTAAAGCCAACTTAATTCATCACAAACATTTTAAAGGCTATAAATCTATAGCCAATAAACTGGGCCTCAACCTTCCAGACCAGACTTACTATCGAAATGATAGAATGGTTTTTTGGAAAAAACCTCTTGATCATATTATTAAAATTATCTGACTCTCTCTAATAATGGGTGTGGAGGCATTTTGAGATTCTAAGGGTATAGTCCTATGTGCATTTGCTTATCCCCTTATTTCCGGCCGTCCCTTATACTGAGCTTATGGCAGTCCACAAAGCTTTAGAAATTTGTATTCAAAATGGTTGGCTCAATATTTGGATAGAGGTGGGCGCTCTTCGATTGATCTTTTGACTTCTACCAATATGAGCAATGCTTGTTTGTTCTACCTCCTCAACTAGGGCTCTTCTCTCTCTGAATTTCACCATCACTCATGTTTGGCGTGAAGGTGGCCGTTTGCATATCATCTTCTTTGATCAATTTACATTACCCAAATACTTTGCGTGGTAGTTAACTTGGACAACTCGCTTCCTTACCTCGAATCTAATTCTCCTCTTTGCCTCCCTTTTTTACGGTTTTGTTTCCTATGTTCTTTATGGATACTCTCATAGATATATCGATGTCTTGTGCTCTTTGCCATGACTTGCTACCTTTACCCCTTCTCCTTTAGTTGGAAGCTTTCTGTTTTTGGCTGGAGGAAGTTATCTATTTTGATGGGCTTAGACTATTATACCAACTCCTTTAACCAATTTTTTCTCACTGATAATATGGCTTGGAGCATTGCTACTAACTATGTTGATTCTAGGCATCGGATTAGTGTGCATTATGTTGGATGCAGTTTTTATTTTGATGATTATAGTACTTCTTTGGCTGATGCTTACATTCCTTGGGACTCTCTACTCCTTAAAGGCCTTATTCATAAGGTTCCATCACTTATCTTTGAAAGGATTTTGGTTGGTTGTTGAGACTTTCACATGCATATGTCCCTTATATCTTGCATAACCTCGGCATGCTTTCTGCAAGGAAGAAATTGTAATACGGTCTCTTTTAATGGTTATTTTGGTGCAAATCCTTATCTGGAATGGATTGGGTTTAATTGCTTTTGGGTTTTGGAGGTTTCTTTGCCATGGTTGTTTGTTGATTTGTTTGTTGATTTGGGTTTTTTTTCATCAGGTTGGTGCGACTTTTTTCTTGCTTCTCCCAGTTTTCCTCCTGCTATTTTTTGCCGTCTTGCCTGTTACTATCTTAGCAATTTCTGGTTTTGGACCTTTATTTTCTTAAAACTCTTGATTGGTATTGATGTCTCCACTTGGAATCATCTTCTTATTTTATATTCTAGTGGCTTACAATGTTGCATTAGTTGCTCTGATGGGAGTGACTTTCTGATTGCCTTATTTTTTGGTGGATTCGCTCATTTTGGTGGTGAATCATATTTACAATCATTATTTTTATTGTAATCCTACATCTAATGGGTTTGTGCTGTTACCTTCTTGGATTGGAGTGTCATTTCTATTTGAGAAGTACTATAGTCTGATGTTGCCTGTTGCTGTTTTAAGATTTTGGATGTTTGTGGATTTGATTTATCTGATTAATTGTCACTGGGCTACTGTCGTAAACTGCTATAGTATCCCTTTTACTGCTGCTAGTATTGTCTACTGGCTCTTAACCTATGTTTTGTATACTCTCAATGATTGTTCTTATGGCAAGCTTGTGGGGTATTTCTCCAAGGATTATGGGCTGAATTGGGATAGTGTTGCTGCTGTTATGTATGTTCCTTATGTGGTAGCTTTTCTAATTTTCACTGATCAGATTTGGCTCTGCTGGGGTGCTGACATGATCTATTATCTCTTAATCTACTACGGTACTTTAATCTGCTATAAGTTCTATGGTAATTTAGTGGACTTTCTTGATTTACCTTTCCTGGTTTCTTAATCACGAATGCATGAGGGAACTGTTTGCTCTTAGGACTACTATTGAGCACCTATTGGTTGCGATTTTCTTTATTGTTGTTATTTTGCTGATTGGGATATCCCATCTCTACACTAATATCTCTTCTGAGAATGGAATTGCGTTATTTTTTTCAATACTAGTCTTCTTTGTTTGGTCTTGCTTCCCCGGTTTGGTGTTTTTCATGGGATTATCATTCTGCATCTGCTGGGATTGTGAGCATTGCTTACTCTGATGGAAAATCCTTGAACTCATACAATTTTTACTTTAGCAAGCTCTTTCTGGAATCCATTTCCTATTTCAGCAGGATCTCTTTAGTGGGATCTTGCTGTGGGGTGCTTACTTCTTTTCTTCCACCTGCTTCGGATGTTCTTTGTAGGCTTTCTCATAGCTCTGATCCTTGGCAGATCTGGATTAATATGACTAATCATCCTGCTAATGCTTTGAATGTCCCTTATTAGATTGTCTTGCGGTGGGGAGTTTTCTTCCCCAACCTATCTTTATATATGCTTTTGGGGTGGATTCTTGGCCGACTTGTTATTGTCTTGCCTTGCTTATGCTTGGATTAATACTCCACCTTTGGGTTTTGGTTTGTTTTGTTCAGCAAGATGTTCTTGCTTGGTTGGTTTTGTTTTGAACCCGTTAAAGCGGTATCAATTACCTTGTTTATCCCGGATGGGTGGTTTTATGGCAAGCTAGGGTTTTGTTGTCTTGATTGTCTCAAGTTTTTTTGGTGTTCTTTTCGGATTGCACTCAAGATACTTATTCCTATGTTATATCTTCTTGGCTATTAACTATGGCATTGTCTATTCTGATTGAGAGGCTTGGATGGTTTTGCCCTATTTGTTCTCTGGATGGTTTTGCCTTGGTTTTACCTTTTTTGTTATATTATTTTGTTGCATAATGATATTTTTCATTTGAATACAATTTTGATCCTTTTGATGGTGGGTTCCAATATGATAATAACCTCTCTCTTGTTGGGGATTGGCTCGATTACTGTCTTTGTTGCTCAACACCGTAGTTTTCACGTGTTGATTATCTTTCACGGATATGATTAAGGGTTTCAAGGCGTATGCTTGCCCATTATCTTGTCTCTGTTTGTTTTGGTCATTGGTGTGTACGTGGCTTTCTCAATTATGGTACTATGTTGTCCCTTCTTTGTCTTGGCGTATTTTGTCTTGTCTATGCCTTGGCTATTTTTTTTGTCTTGACTATTTTGTCTTGCTTTTCTAGATCCTAATGTGGATCCTAATTTGTATTCTGTTACTAGCATTTTGTTGTTGAGTCTCTTGCTATTATTTGGGACACGAATGGCTTGTGCTCTGCTACTGTCTTTTTGTCTTGGGGATCTGTCCTGGAATGCAATCTTTATGCGGCCCTTTCATGTATTGGCTTTGGATGTCTTGGCTGCTACTATCTTGGCTGCCTTTTACTCTTGGTTACATGTTGTTTTGTTTTTCTGGATTCTCATATGGAAATTATTTGGCCTCCCAGTTTTCCTAATCTGGGACCGGTCAGCTGTTTGTCTATTGGGGTTGGTTTTCTGTTTGCCCGTGCAATTTATCTTAATAAGGGGATTGTTTCGGTTGTTTTTTTGAAAGATTCATTTACATATCATGATGATTGGGATGGTGTTATAGGCTCATTGACTTATTTAAGTTTTAAAGTTGTCTCCTCTATAATTTTCTTATGGAGGGATTATATGCTGAACTAATTTCCTTCCTGAATATGGCTATTCATGAGATTCTGGCTAAGATGGCTTACTCACTTATGTTTATGTATTCTCAACCCAAGATGGCTCTATTGATGATAATTTTCTTGAATGACACTCCTTATCCTTCTGCTCTTAGCAATTACCTATATATTTTAGATATGATTTTGCTTAGGTTTGCAGGTAATAAGGCTCACAAGAATATCAACAACTGGGTGCTTCCTTCTCACAGGTTTGTTGGCTATGATGGTGATGTTCTCACTCCTTTTGGTTGGTAGTAGCTCATGTGATGTAACCCTTCTGAAGTTTGGATGCTCATATTTGCATCGCCCCAACATGGTGTGATTGAGCCAGCCTTCTCTATCACATTTCCTTATTATCATACTCATATTATATTGTTTCCTTCTATCTTTTGGTCGGTATTACCTTAACTGTTCTAATCTCTCTCTCATTATCACTTTGCGTGTTTCTCTCTTTTTTATCTTGAGTTTGCTCTATATTACCAAGCACTCTTACAACCATCAGAGCATTGGCCCTATCCTTTCTTTAGCCTATTATGTTAATCAAATTGTATCTTTTGATTGCTTTAATGTTTTCTTTTGCTCTTGGATGTACTTAGATGGGAATTTACTAGTGATTGTAGCTCTTTGAGCGATAGTTTTAGTTTATCCCCTTTAAGGACCTTGTAACCCATTTTTTGTGGCAATAAAATACCCCCGTATCATGGGGTTTCCCTAAAAAAAAAAGAAAAAAAAAAAAACCTAGACCATAAACCCTAAACCCTAAACCCTAAACCCTAAACCTTAAAACCTAAATAAAAAATTAAACTTAAACCTGGAACTAAAAAAAAATTGAACCAAAAATAAACAAAATAAATTAAACCTAAACCTAAATAAAAAAAACTAAACTAAAATAAATAAAACCTAAACCTAAACCTAAACTAAATAAAATAAAATAAACTAAAAAAACTCTAAACCTGAACAAAAAAAATAAAACATAAAAATAAATCTAAAATAAAAATCGAAAACCTAAACCTAATAAAATAAAATAAAAACCTAAACATAAACCTAAAAATAAAAGATAAAACCTATACCTAAAAATAAAATAAAAATAAAACTCAATTAAAAAATAAACCTAAACCAAAACCTCAACCTAAAAAATAAACTAAAATAAAAAACCTAAGCAAAAATAAATAAATCAAAAATAAATATACTAAACCAATAAAATAAACCTAAAAATAAAGTAAAAAATAAATAAAATAAATAAAATATGCTAAAATCCTAACCTGTTTAATTAAAACCATTAAACCTCCTAAACCCTAAACCAACCAAACCTAAAACCCTAAACCTAAACTCTAAACTAACCCTAAATCTAAACCTTAAAACCACAGCCAAAGCTAAACCCTATACCTGATTCTAAACTAAACTAACCCCTAAACTAACCATAAACCCTAAACCCTAAATCCTAAATAATAAATATAAAATATACTTGACCTTCCTAAACTACCCTGACCTAATAGCCTAAAACTCCCAAACTAAACCTCCTACCACTGACACTCCACCCTACTATTAAATGTGCTAAATAAATAAACACCTAAAAATAATAAACCCTAAAACCTAAACCTAAACCTCTAAACCTAAATAAATAAAATAAATAAAAATAAACTAAATTTAATAAATAAAAACCTAAACTAAATAAAATAAACCTAATAAAATAAATAAATAAATAAAATAAAATAAATAAAATAAAATAAAAATAAAAAAAAAATGAACATAAAATAAATAAAAAAATAAAACCTAAACTAAACTAAAAATAAAACCAAAATAAACTAAAATAAAATAAATTAAGATAAAAACCTAAACAAAATAAATAAACAAAAAAATAAATAAATTTAAAAAATAAAATAAAATAAACCTAAATAAAAATAAAAATAAACTAAACAAAATAACTTTAAAATAAATAAATATCTAAATAAACATAAAATGTCGGTTGATTTTAAAAAAAAAACTATTAAATACAAATCTAAACACTAAACCTACAATACTTACTGACCCTAAACACTAAACCCTAAAACTAAAAAATAAAAACCTAAACCCTTTATTTTTAAACCTAAATTAAAAGAAATAAACCTAAATAAAAATAAAAAATAAAGTAAATAAAAATAAATAAAAAATAAATTAAGTACTAAATATTTCTAAACTTATAGATTTACTTAATTTTAAAAAACATTAAACCCTAAATCCTACCCTAAACCCACTAAACCTAAAACCACTAAACTCCTGGGCCTTAAACCCTGAGACTAAACCTAAACCACTAAACTCACAGCCCTAAACCACATGCCCTATTCTAAAAAACTAAAAAATAAATCATAAACTCTAAAATTAACCCTAAACCCTAAACCCTAAACCATAAATACCAAATAAAAAATAAAAAATGAAATAAAACCTAACCCTAAACCCAAAACCTATAACCCTAAACACAAAACCCTAAACCGTAAACCCTAAACCTTAAACCTAAAATCCTTAAACTTTAAATCCTAAACCCTAAACCCTAAACTCTAAACCCTAAGCCATAAAACCTGCAACCCTAAACCCTAAACCCTAAACCTTAAACCATAAACCCCAGACCCTAAACCCTAAACCCAAACAAATTTTTCTGGGGATCTAATAATTCCTCTAAAAAAATGCACTGGACCTCTTGGTATAAAACCTGTGGCACTTTTGCTGAAGGTGGTCTTGGATGTAAACTAATCAAGGAAACTATCACTGATTTTTCTTATAAACTTTGGTGGAATTTTAGGAAAAATAATAGTCTATGGGCTAATTTCATGATTGTTAAATACTGCTAGGGAAAGCACCCTCTCATTTGCCCTTATAAAGCAGGAGACTCTCCTATTTGGAAAAGACTTTGTTCCGTCAAATGGGAGGCTTAATCCTTAATTTCCTGGGGGATTAACTCTGGCTCCTCTTTCTTTTGGCAAGACAACTGGACTGGAGGTGGGTCCATTGATGACTTACTTTGTACCCATTCCACTGCTGCTATTAAAGTGAACTTTTTCTGGCAGAATAATATATGGAACAATAGTAAGCTTATTGATCATATTCTTCCCTCTCTTTTAAATTAGCTTACTTATATTCCTATCATTCTTACCAATCAAGATCAGATCCTTTTTAAGCTTTCACATAATGGTGTTTTCATCTTTAAAAATGTTTGGATTCACATTAAAGAAACTCATGATTTTTCCTATGTGTTTTCTAAACTTTGGAACAACAATATCCCTACTTCTTATTCTATCCTTACTTGTATTTTGAAAAACTTCATCCCTTGGACTCCTTGTTGTGGGATAAAGGTTTTCAATTACCTTCAAAATGCCAATGCTATTTTCACATTGATAATGTGAATCATGTTTTTTTATTAAGCCATTGCTTCTAAACTTTGGATTTGGTATGATGACCTCTTTAACATTGTCATTTTCAATGGCTCCTTAAATTTATACCAACTTCTTGATATTTATTTTGACAACACTATTAAAGGATACATTAAAGTCATAACTACTATCACTCTAATTTGGTTCATATGGATGGACCAAAATGATGCAAAACATCATGAGATCCCTATGAATCACATAACGATAATTTCTAGAACTAAAAACAAAATTTGTGGCTTGTTTAATGCCAATTTAAAAGTTGCAAATTTGTGGCCAATAAACTGGGTTTTAACTTGCCGGATCACCACATCTGTAAAGATGACAAGATTGTTTATTGAGCTAAACCTCTTGCTAACACTATTAAAGTTAACACTGATGGCTTTGTCTCTCATAAAAGTTCAGGCTGTGGTAGAATTTTTAAAAATCTTAATGGTAAAGTCCTATGTGCCTTTGCTTACCCCCCTTAATCCCTGCTCTGTTCCTTTTGCTGAGCTCATGACAGTGTACAAAGCTCTTGAGATTTGCCTCAAAAAGGTTGGCTCAATATTTGGATTGAGGTGCATGCCATTTTGCTGATTGATCTATTAACTTCCACCAAAATGGGCAATACAGAATTGTACTACCTTCTTAAGCAAACTAGAACTCTCCTTGCCCAACTCTACTTTAAAATCACTCATGTATGGTGTGAGGGTAATGCATGTGCTGATTATCTGGCCAATCTGGGTGCTAGATTGGATGAAATAAAATTCTTTGATCAACTAACCCTTCCTAAACATGCAGGTCTTCGTTAATCTGGACAATACTGGGTTTCCTTATCTCAGAAATTAATCTATCCTATTGGATTCACCTATTTCAATACATCTTTTATTGCATGTTCATTTTCTACTTACTATTGTTATTTCTTTGGTCTTTGCTGATGCATCAACCTGATATCCTTGCTATTTACTTGTTGATCTCTGTGGCATGTGCTATTGGTTTAATTATCTTAGCTTTAATTGGGAGCTTATTGCCTCTACTATTTTTACTATTAATGTGCTACTGCTTCTTTGGAATTTGTTGATGCATCATCATATTACGCCTTGCTGGTCCTTTGTTGAGCTAAGTGGCATCTGGTGTTGGTTTAATCATCCCAACCTTGTTTAGGGTCTTGCTATTTCTGGATGCTACATCTATGTTAAAGGTTTAATTATTGGTTGTTGGGATTTTGGGCCCTTTGTCCAGCAGGCTAATCTTGGAGTTGGTTTAATGTATTTTCTGAATGTATATGCTAACCACAGCTTACATATCTATAAGGAAAGAAAATGCAATACCTTTGTTATTACTAATGGTTCTTTGCAGGTTTGGTAGTGTTTAATGAATTCCTTTTAGTCGATTTCTCACGAGGAGGTAGTTCTTTGCTTTGATTTCTCTAAAGGATTTCATTGGTAATACCCTTTTGAACCCTTATGGTAGCTCTGTTGCCCCCACTGCTTTTTATTGGCTTATCCTACGGTTGCAATAATTGTAGTGCTATTTTAACCTATGGCTATTGGATTTCTCGATTCACTGTCCTGTTGGCTAACCTTGTGTTTGTTAGCTATTTGTTCCCTAGTGTTCTTTTGACTATCTTTGCTATTCTCATCTAGGTCATCAATTAATCATTTGTTTTTTTACCTTTTTTATTAAAATTATGCATCCACTTGTTGGTAATTACTATCCCGGATGTTGGTTGATCCGGATTATTACTCCTCATGCTGCTTCGGGGTTTTGTTTTATTTTGTTCAGTTGGCCTCTATTGTAGACTGCAAGATGGCTTTTATTTTTTTGCTTGACTGTTTCTTATCTCTCATTTTTCTGAATGTTTGTGCTATTAAAACCTAGGATGTTGCTGTTTTCACTAGCTGCTATTTTTTATATCCTGGTTCAGCTAGTCTTGGCCAGACCTCTTCCTTAACTATTGGGGATTTAACTTATGCATTGTATAATTTGAATGGTTGGTTTTATGGCCAACTTGCTATTATTTTCTTTCTTGGTTGTTGGATGGTCTAGATCATTGAGTCTTTTATCTAGCAAGTGGTTACTGGGGTTGTTTATATGGTTTAGTAGGGTACTGTTGGTGTTGTCTTGCTGATTGTTTTGTCCAACCTCATATTCCCAATCTACCAAGAGAGATTTTGCAATTTCTGTTCAATTTTATTAATTCCTTGTTTGGGCTTCCTTTATGGTTTTCAATTTTCCTTTAATGTGGTTGTGGGTTTAGCTTGATCATCTTTATCCGAAAGGTTTTTTTTGTTAATTATCTTTTGAACCCTTTCTATTGCTACTTTACATCTCTATTTTTATTGGAATTTTATATGGTGGGTGTGATTTTTGTTTTATTGCTACCATTGTCTTTGTGGTTATTATATGTTTCTTGCCTTTTGTTTCTCTGACTGGTTTTGCTATTAACAATGGACAACTGCTGATTTCTCCTACTGCTGTTTTATCCCCCTTGGCTCTGTTCAAATGGTGTAGAACCCAGTGATTATCCATATGATTATTTGGATCTTTACATATGCTGTATTTACTCTGAATGGGTGAACTTTTGGCCAGCTTGTTGGTAATTACTGTCTGGGTTGTTGGCTGAACTGGATTAATACTCTACATGTTATTTCTGAGTTTTTGGTTTGTTTTGTTCAGCAAGCCTCTATTGAAGTTGTTGACTACTTGGTGGCTTTTGATTTGAATCTCCTTATTGGTTTATTATATGCTTATCATCTGAATTCTATGGACTACTTTCTATTACTCTTTTCTCCCTCTTCTTTCAGTTAAACTTGTATCTATTGCACTGTTTATTCTGAATGGGTGGTTCTCTGGCCAGCTAGCTGATTTTCGTTGTCTTGGCTATTTTTGTCTTGGATATTTGCTATCCTTGTTTCTCAGGATTCCAATGTTGGCTCTATCTTTGTTGGTTGTAGGACTTTAGGGTCCTATGTTCAACAAGCTATTTCGACTTTATTTGTCGATTGTTTTGGTCATTGGTGTCAGGCTGCTTTCTTTTGATCCGTTTTTTGTGTTCTATGTACTTGGTTACTAACTATTGCATTGTCTTCTCTGATTGAGAGGCTCTATGGCCATCTTGCTGTCCCTTGTTGTCTTGGCTATGGCTATCTTGGCTGCTATTGTCTTGGCTATTTTTTGTCTTGGTTATCTGATGTCTTGTTTTTTTTTGGATTCTAATGAGGACCCTAATTGGAATCCCCATTTTGATTTATCCTCTGGTGGGTTCCAATGTTGCACTAACTATTTTGTTGTTGGGGTTGGCTTTCTAATTGCCCTTGCTATTTCTGTCTGGGCTGCTGTTCATTTCTTGATAGTTGTGATCTACATTAATTGTTATTATTTCTATTCCCATCTGGGTTCAGTTAAACTTGTGCTGCTATCTCCTTGGAATGCAATGTCTATTCTAAATGGGTAGTACTATGGATAGCTGTTGTCGTTTGCTGTCTTGCTATCTTGGTTGTTTGTTGATCCGATTATCCAATTTTTGTCCAAAGATCTTTGTCGTTCTTGTCTTGCATGTTTTGGTATTGGGTTATCTTGCCTTCCTTTACAAATGCTTTTGCCAACCATTATGAATATTAATAAGGGGTTTGTTCATGCATTCATTATTATGATTGGGCTCTTTTTTGGACTTTACTTCTAGTACTGCGAAAGATTCATATATATATATATATATATATATATATATATATATATATATATATATATATATATATATATATATATATCATATATTTGGGATGGTATTACTTATAGGCTCATCGACTTGCTTAGCAGGATTTCAGCAGGCTACCTCTTCTGCTGCTTTCTTGTGGATGGTTTTATCTTTGGCCTATTTCATATGTATAAGTATCCTCATGTCGTGGTGACTATATTGATGATAATTTTCCGCATGGGACCCCTTATCTTTCTCCTTTGCAATTTCCTCTCTATATTATATATAGTTTTGTTTAGGTTTGCGGTGTATAGCTCATAAGACTTTCAACAACATTATCTTCTCTCAGTTTGTTGGCTATGATGGTTGTGATGATTTCACTCTCTTTTGGTTTGGTAGTAGCTCTTTTGATGTAACCCTTCAGTTTGGATGCGCATATTTGCATCGCCCCAACTTGTAACGAGCCTTCTATCACAATTCTTTACTATCATTCTCAGATTATGCTATTTTCAGTTATCATTATGTTTGTATTACCTTAACTTCTCTAATTTTTATCCGTTTACATTTTTGTAGGTGCTTCTCTATTGTCCTCTTGCAGGCTTGCTCCATAGTGTCATGCATTCTCACGTCCTGTAGAGCATTAGCCCTAATCTTCCTTTGGCTTTTTATGTTAATCTAATTGTATCATTTGATTGCTTTAATGCCTTCTTTTGCTTTTGGATGTACTTAGATAGGAGATTTACTCCTTAAGCTGATTGTAGCTCTTTGAGCAGTAGTTCTGGAGTTTATCCCCTCTAAGGACCTTGTAACCCTCTTTCTGTGGCAATAAAATACCCATACATGGGGTTTCCCCCAAAAAAAAATCCTAAACCCTAAACCCTGAACCCTGAACCCTAAACCTAAATCCTAAAAACCTAAAAACCTAAACCTAAACTAAATAATACCTAAAACTAAAATAAATAAAAAAACCTGAACCTTAATAAAATTAAATAAAATAAAAACCTAATCTAAAACCTAAACTAAAACCTAACCTAAAGCTAAAGCTAAACTTAAAAATAAAATAAAATAAAAAATAAAAACTAAACTAAAATAAAATAAATTAAAACCTAAACTAAACTTAAAAATAAAAACCTAATTAAAATAAAAACTAAACATAAACATAAAATATAATAAAATAAAACTAAATAGAAATCTAAACCTAAAAAATAAACATAAAATAAATAAAATAAAACCTAAACTAAAAAAACCTAAACAGAAACAAAATAAATTAAACCTAAACCTAAACTAAAATAAACTAAACTAAAATAAATAGAACCTAAACCTAAACTTAAAATAAACTAAACCTAAACCCTAAACTAAATAAAATAAAATAAACTAAAAATAAACCTAAAATAAAAACCTAAAACCTAAACCAAAATAAAAAATTAATAAATAAATAAAAATAAAACTAAAAAAAACATAAACTGAAACCTAAGCCAAAAAATAAACTAAAATAAAAAACCTAAACTAAAATAAATAAACTAAATGAAATAAAAATAAAAATTAAACCTTAATAAAAACAAAAAAAATAAAATATCTTAAATAAATAAAAAATAAACTAAATAAAACTAAACCTACCAGTTTACTAATTTTTTTTAAAAAAAAACCCTAAACACTAAATCCTAAACCCTAAATCTTAAACCCCAAATTTTAAGCCCTAAACCCTAAACCTAAAAAACCCCACCAACCCTAACCTCTCTAAACCTTCCCTGACCTAAAAAACCTACCCTGATAAATCTTGAATAACCCTAAACCCTAATCACTAAACAGGCCCTCCCTAAACCCTAACCCACCTGGCTAAACTGACCCCTCCACAAACCTGACCACCTGAAACCTTAACTCCCTACTGACCTCCTAACCCTGGGCTCTCTAAACCTACCAAACTCCATTCCCACTAAAACTAAACTACCCAAATCACTACTCTAGTAACTTAAATCAGACCAAAAATCTTTAAACCTAAACTCTTGTGCTCCCTAAAACTCTAAACCTAACCCTAAACCTCCTCCTTAAACTAAAACCCTAACCCTAACCTAAAACTTAAACCCTAAGCGTATACCCTAAAATCCTAAACCCTAAACCCTAAGCCCTAAACCCTAAACCTAAACCTAAACCCTAGACCCTAAACCTAAAATAAAAGCAACTTAATAAATTAAAAATTAAACTTAAACCCTAAGAATGGGCATAACCTTGATGGCAAGAGTATCACCGTCAACTAGGCTTAGTCTAGATCTGGCGGTGGAGGCGAAGGCAGAGGTGGCAATTATCGTAGTGGTGATCGGGGATCTAGAGGTGTTGGTGGATATGGAGGTAGTGGTAGGAGCAGTGGTGGTTATGGTGTCTGAAGGAGAGACGAAGGTTACAGCTGTGGTGGTGGCGGTAGGATAGATCGGGGATATGATGGTGGATCACACTACTCAAGAGGCCAGGGTGGTTATGATGGGAACTGGAGAAACTGAAGGACAACTGATCCAATCAATTGCTTATGGAACTATCTTTATAGTATAGACAGTTATAGTTATATATGGTTTTTGATTTGCTCTATGCGTGCTCATTTTTTATTTATTTCATCTCTTGTGTCTTAGAAAACTTCTGTGTTACTTGGTTATTGAAATCAAAAAGAAGAAATGTCGAATATGAATTTCTTCTCTACTAATAAAAAACTAAAACCCTAAACCCTAAATTGAAAATTGAACCCTATACCTAAACCCTAAACCCTAAACCCTAAACCCTGAAACTTGAACCCTTAAACACTAAATCCTAAACCTTAAACCTTAAACCCTAAAACCCTAAACCTTAAATCCTAAACCCTAAACCCTAAACCCTAAGACCTATAACCCTAAACCCTAAACCCCAAACCCAAAACACTAAACTCTAAAAACCTAAAAACCTAAACCTAAACTAAATAAAACTTAATAATAAAATAAATAAAAAAAACCTAAACCTAAATAAAATAAAATAAAGACCTAAACTAAAAAAAATATAAACCTAAGAATAAAGAAGCTAAATAAAATAAAAACTAAATAAAACCTAAACCTAAAAATAAATAAAAAATAAAACATAAACCCTAAACTAAAAAAAAAACTTAAAATAATATTTAAATAATTAAAATAAACTAAGCTGATCCTAAACTATAATAAATATAACCTAAACCTATAAAATAAACCTCTGACTTAAACTAAAATTAAATCTAAAATAAACTACTAAAAATAAACCTAAAATAAACTTAAAATAAAAAACCTAAACCTACAAAATAAAATAAACCTAAACCTAAACTTAAAATAAAACTAAACCTAAACCTAAAAGAAAATAAAATAAAACTAAACTAAAATAAGCATAAACCTAAACCTCTTGGGTTCATGGTTTTTTAAAACTCTAAACCTAACCCCATCCTGACCCTAAATCCTCCACCCTACCCTAAACACTAACTGACCTGGGCCACTGACCCTAACTCTAAATCCTGGGCCCACCATCCTAAACATAACTCAATACTGACCCCCAACCCAGGCTAATCTGACCCTATTGACCTAAACCCTGACTACCCCAGGCCAACCTAAACCACTAAACTCACTAAACTAAACTTCCACTAAACCATAACTCTAAACCACCCTAACTGACCCCACCCTGGGCCACTTTCTACCCACTACCCACCCTGGCCTCCCTAAACACTAAACACTAAAACCTAAAACTACTAATAATATAATAAATAAATAAACCTAAACTTAAAAAATAAAATAATAAAAATTAAAACCTAAACTAAGACCTCACAATATAAATAAAACCCAAACTAAATCAAAATAAATAAAATAAACCTAAGAATAAAACCTAAATAAATAAGTAAAGCTAAATTAGAATAAAATAAACTTAAAATAAAATAAAATAAAAAATAAATAAAAGCTTAAACTTAAAAAATAAACCTAAAAATAAAACATAAAAATAAATAAAAAATAAATCCTAAACCCTAAATTAAAAAAAACTTAAACCTAAAATATAAATAAAATAAAATAAACCTAAACCTAAACTAAAATAAACTACTATAATAAATAAAACCCAAACCTAAACCTAAACTTAAAATAAACTAAACCTAAACCTAAACCTAAACTAAAAAAAATAAATTAAACTAAAAGTAAACATAAACTTAAACTTAAAAATAAAACCTAAAATAAAATTAGAATAAAAACCTAAAACCTGAACCTTAAAATATAAAATAAAAACCTAAACCTAAACCTAATAAAAAAATAAAATGTAAACTGAAAAATTAAAAGAAAAATAAATCTCAACAAAAAAATCAAACTAAACCTAAAAAATAAACTAAAATAAAAAACCTAATCTAAAAAAATAAAGAAAACTAAATAAAAATAAAAAATAAACCTAAATAAAATTTAAAAAATAAAATAAACTCCAATAAATAAAAAATGAACTAAATAAACTATATAAACCAAAACCTACGAGTTTACTTAATTTTAAAAAGAAATCTAAACCCTAAATCCTAAACCCTAAACCCTAAACTCTAAACCTAAACCCTAAACCCTAAACCTAAAATCCTAAACCCTAAAACCCTAAACCCTAAACCCTAAATTGTAAACCCTAAACCCTAAACCCTAAACCCTAAATCCTAAACTCTAAACCCTAAACCCTAAACCCCAAACCCTAAAACCTACAAAACTAAACCCTAAACCCAAAACCCTAAACCCTAAACCTTAAACCCTAAACTAACCCTAAACCCTAAACTAACCCTAAACACTAAACCCTAAGATGCAAACCTTGACAGGAACATCACCGTCAACTCGACTTAGTCTAGATCTAGTAGTGAAGGTGAAGGTGAAGGTGGAGGCAATTGTCACAAGGTGGTGGGGGATATGGAGGTGCTGGTGGATATGGAGGTGGTGGCCAGAGTAGTGGTGGTTGTGGAGGAGGGAGGAGCGATGTAGTTTATTATCGTGTTGGTGCAAGATGGAGAGATCGGGGATATGATAGTGGATCCCGCTACTCGAGAGGTGGGGGTGGTTCTGATGGGAACTGGAGAAACTGAAGAATGGCCGATCTAATATGCTACTTATGGCACAATTTCTTTACAGTAGAGACTGTTCTACTTATCTAGGGTTTTTTATTTTCTCTATGGGTGCACATTTTTGATCTATGTCATTGCTTGTGTCTTAGACTTGGTTGATCAAATCGAAGAGAAAAAATGTTGAATCTGAATTTGTTCTCTATTAAAAAAAAAAAAAATTAAACCCTAAACCCTAAACCCTAAACCTAAAACCTAAACTCCAAACCCTAAACCCTAAACCCTAAACCCTAAACTAACCCTAAGTCCTAAACCCAAAATCTAACAAGCTAAAAACCTAAACCTAAACTAAATATAACATAAAAAGAAAATAAATAAAAAAACCTAAACCAAAATAATATAAAAAATATAATAAAATAAAAACAAACCTAAAAAGAAAAATAAAAAAAACTAAAAACTAAACTAAAATAAAATAAATAAAAACCTAAACTAAACTAAAAATAAAAAAATAAAAAACCTAAATAAAATAAAAACTAAACCTAAAATAAAAAAATAAACCAAAAATAAATTAAAATTAAATTAAAACCTAAAAAATAAACCTAAAAATAAATAAAAAATAAAACTTAAACCTTAAACTAAAAAGAAAATGTAAAGCTCAAATCAAAATAAAATAAATAAAATAAAATAAACCAAAACCTAAACTAAACCAAAACCTAAACGTAAACCTAAACTAAATAAAATAAAATAAACTAAAAATAAACCTAAATTTAAACTAAAAAATAAAACCTAAAAATAAACCTAAAATAAAAACCTAAACCTAAAAAAATAAAATAATAACCTAAACATAAACCTAAAAATAGAAAATAAAACCTAAACCTAAAAAAAATAAAGCTGAACTAAAAAAATAAACCTAAACCTGAAAAATAAACTAAAATAAAAATCCTACACTAAAATAAATAAACTTAAATAAAATAAAAAATAAATTAAATAAACTTAAACCTACTGGATTACTATATTTAAAAAGAAAACCCAAAACCCAAAATCCTAAACCCTAAACTCGAAACCCTAAACCCTAAATCCTAAACTCTAAACCCTAAACCCTAAACCCTAAAACTAACTCTAAACCCTAAAACCTAAACCTACAACCCTAAACCCTAAAACCTAAACCATAAAATCGAAAACCCTAAACCCTAAACCCTAAATGCTAAACCCTAAACTTTAAAACCCTGAATCTTAAATGATAAACACTAAACCCTAAAACCATAAACCTTAAACCCTAAACCCTAAACCCTAAAACCTATAACCCTAAACCCTAAACCCCAAACCCTAAACCCTAAACTCTAAGCTAACCCTAAACCTTAAACCCTAAGCTAAAATTTACTAAACTAGAGAAATGATGGCAAAAGAGCAATGGAGATTACGACCATGGTGGTAGCAGAGGGTGAGATCAGGTATATGATGGTCGATCCCGCTACTCGAGAGATGGGGGTGGTTCTGATGTGAACTAGAGAAATTGAAGAACAGCTGATCTGATCTGTTGCTTATGGAATTGTGTCTTTACTGTAGAGATGGTTTTAGTCATCATGGGATTGTTTATTTGCTCTATGGTTGCTCATTTTTGATTTATGCCATCGATTGTGTCTTAGAAAACTTGGAGTGCTACTTGGTTGATGAAATCAAAAAGAATAAATGTTGAATCTGAATTTGTTCTCTATTTTTAAAAAAACCTTAAACCCTAAACCCTAGACTAAAACTTGAACCCGAAACCTAAAACCTAAACTCTAAACCCTAAACCCTAAACACTAAACCCAAACCCTAAACCCTAAACCATAAACTTTAAAAAAACCCTAAAAAACTAAATCCAAAACCCTCAACCCTAAAAACCTAATAACCTAAACCTAAAAATAAATTAAATAAAAAACCTAAACCAAAATAAAATAAAAAATATAATAAAATAAAAAACATAAACTAAAACCTAAACCTAAACCTAAACCTAAAAGAAAACAAAAATAAAAAAAACTAAACAAAAATAAAATAAATAAAAACCTAAATTAAATTAAAAATAAAAAACCTAAATAAAATAAAAAAAATGGACCTAAATAAAAATAAAATAAACCTAAAATAAAATACAATAAAAACTAAATAAGAACTTGAACCTAAAAATTAAACCTAAAAATTAAAAAAAATAAACTTAAACCCTAAACTAAAAAAACTTAACCTAAAATAAAAATAAAATAAACAAAATAAAATAATCCTAAACCTAAACTAAAATAAACTAAACTAAAATAACTAAAACCAAAACCCAATCATAAAATAAATTAAACCTTAACCTAAATCTATACCTAAACTAAATAAAATAAAATAAACTAAAAATAATCCTAAACCTAAACTAAAAATAAAACCTAAAATAAAAACCTAAAAGAGGAACCTAAAAAAATATAACAAAACCTAAACCTAAACCTAAAAATAAAAAATAAAACCTAAACCTAAAAAATAAAATAAAGATAAAACTCAACTAAAAAGTAAACTAAACCTAAAAAATAAACTAAAATAAAAACCTAAACAAATAAACCTAAAATAAATATACTAAACTAAATAAAAATAAAAAATAAACTTAAATAAAAATAAAAAACAAAATAAACTCAAATTAATAAAAAACTAACTAAATAAACCTAAACCTGTTTACTTAATTAAAAAAATACTAAACCTTAAATCCTAAACCCTAAACCTTAAACCTTAGACAAAGCTTAAACCCTAAAATCTAAACCTAGAACCCTAAACTTGCAACCCTAAACTCTAAACCTTAAACTCTAAAACCCTAAATCCTAAACCCTAAACCAAGAAACCCTAAACCATAAACCCTAAACCCCAAACCCAAAACCCTAAAGCAACCCTAAACCCTAAACCCTAAACTAACCCTAAACTATCCCTAAAACCTAATAATGGGCAAAACCTTGACAGAACATCATCATCAACTAGGCTTAGTCTAGATCTAGCGGTGGAGTCAAGGAGGAGGAGATGGTTATCACAGTGGTGGTGGGGGATTTGGAGGTGCTGGTGGATATAGAGGTGGTGGTCGGAGTAGTGGTGGTTATGGAGGCGAGAGGAGCGATGAAGGTTACAGCCATGGTGGTGGTGGAAGGAGAGATCGGGGATATGATGGCAAATCCAGCTACTCGAGAGGTGGGGGTGATTCTCATAAAAGTAGAGAAACTAAAGAACGGTCGATCTGATCTGTTGTTTATGGAACTGTGTCTTTATAGTAGAGATGGCTCTACTTATCTAAGGTTTTAATTTTCTCTATGGGTGCTCATTTTTTATCCATGTAGGCACTTGTGTCTTACTAAACTTAGGGTGCTACTTAGTTGATGAAATCAAAAAGAAGATATGTTGAATATGAATTTATACTTTATTAAACAAAACCTTAAACCCTAAACCCTAAACTAAAACTTAAACCTTAAACTTAAAAACTAAACCAAAAACCCTAAACCCTAAACCCTAAACCCTAAAACCTTAAACCATAAACACTAAACCATAAACCCTAAACCCCAAACCCTAAACCCTAAACCCAAAACACTAAACCCAAAAAACCTAAAAACTTAAACTAAATAAAACCTAATAATAAAATAAATAAAATATATATAAACCTAAACCCTAAACCCTAAGACCATAAACCACAACCTACAAAACAACCCAAACCCTAAATGCTACCAAACACCCTAAACCCAAGAAACCAGCAAACCCTAAACTAACCCTAAAAAAACCATAAATCCTAACCCTAAACCCTTAACCTTGAATAAACATGCCATTAGGAGCAGATCTAAAGAATGACCTAATCCTAACATAGTTATGGTAGCTAAAGAAAATATCTTCAAGAGACTTTCCTTGATTAGGATTTGAATACCTAAATCATATTAAAATACCATATATTATGGTATAATGTAGCATCATATATTATAGCATGTAGTGATGTGTTTTCAGATGTTATAAGATGTTTTGAAATATTTTAGTATATTATGATATTATTCCCTATTGTCTATGTTAATATAAATCATAAAAATATTGATTTAATAAATCAGATGATGAAATTTGTTAAATTTGAAGTAGCAAAGCTATGCTATGCCATTTGTAGTCAAAAAGTAAGATTTTATGTTCAAAATAATTATTATATGTTGTAGCATGGTATAGCATCATATATCATAATATATTGTTCTGCACATTTTAAATTTTTTTAGTATTTTACAATCATGTAGTCAATCCTACACTAGCATTGTTTATAAAAATGTTGATTTAGACTTTAAAATGGTGGAATTTGGCCAAATTCATAATAGGTAGAACATGTCATCAAAATATATTGTGTAAATTTAAAATATGTAAGTGATATGACTAAAATATATAGTTTTTTTATTATAGACTAATTTTATGATTTTTTATTTTAAGCAACCCCTTGTGATGTGATATGAAACATAATATAATATGTTATAGTGTATTATAATATAAGATTCCATAACATAGTGTAGCATCAAGCATTATAGCATACTATTATGTATTAATACTTATTTTTTAGCATATATTAGTTGTTTATTGTATGATGTAGTTGAATTTGTACTGGTATAATTCATAAAAATACTAATTTATAGGCTGAGATGATGGGATTTGGCCAAATTTATGGTAAGCTTTAGGGAGCATCATTGGGGTGTGCTATGGTGTGTCATTTAATCAAAAGAATGGAAAGTTGCATCCAAAATAAATGTTCTTTTTTCAACAAAATTTTATAAATTTTTTGCTTAAAGTAATTCATTTTAAGGTGTAATGTAAGATAATATATTATATGAAAGCAAATTAAAATATAATGTACATAACTTAACTTCACATATATATATATATATATATATATATATATATATACTAAATGTTATTGTACATTTTAGTATGTTTTACTTTTATTATAATACATTGGTACAAAACTCACAGAAATGTTAAGTTGAAGGTTAAGATGGAAGAATATGGCCAAATTAATGGCACACACCAAGAAGCAACACCAAAATTATGCTATTTTGTACCATTTATAATAGAAAAAATAACATTTTTACATCCAAAATGAACATTATTCATATTTTGAAAAAAATTTGTTATTTATTCTTTTTAAGTGATTCTAATAAGGTGTAATGTTAGATAATATATTATATTATAGCAAATTATAGTATAACATCATATATTATAATATAATTTTGTGTGTTAATTCACACTATAATGTGTTTAGCATGATATTGTATAGTTAGTTTGAGCATGCACCATCAGAAATCATAAAATGTTAATTAGAATGTCAAGATGATTTAATTTGAATGAATACATTGTTATTCTTTTTGTTGAAGTATTAAAGGTGTACATAAAAGAAAAAAAGATTTGATGAGAATTCCATGTTAAGGATGTGGAGGGAGATCCACTACGAAATCAACGTGCATTGGACATGATATGGGAGGGGTCTATGTCGAGGGATTAGAATAAGAAAATCTATTGTGGATAAGGTTTGAATTTGATTTGATTATATGGCTTGTGGATAGAAGATTTGCTAGGGATAATAATCTATAATCTACCGGGGATTAAGATCGAATCAACTTTAATTTATTTTATTTTAATTGATGTGGAGGAATATCTACTAGAGATATGGGCTTGAGTCCAGGGGATGGGTATATGAACCTTACACTAGGGAAGCGGGTTTGGGCTATCCATTGGGATTGGGATTTAGTTTGGTTTTAATTCTGGAGGTTGGTTTTGAATTTAATTTATTTGGTTGACTTGTTTCTATATGATTTGGGGCTCCAGGAGAAGGGTGTGATTTAAATCCCGGGAAAATAATTGGGTTTAATTTAATCGAGTTAATGTATGGACCATGTAAGTGTGGACTAAAGAAGAAATATATCCTTGACCTCAAGTTTACAAATCCAAAGGGATAGTCTACCGGCTATGGGGTAGAGCTATCTAATCTAAGGGGTTGCCTTTTGGTGTGCAACAACTATGTTGGGAAGAAGGCTTAGCAGAATTACATCTTCCAAAGCAAGGAACAACCACTGGGGTGACCTGTTGGATGCATAAGAAATTGAACCTGGCCTAGAGTGACTTCTATGTGAATGTCACTAGGGACTTATGACAACTCAAAAGTAGTCAGGATTAATTTTATTATAATTTTTTGTGATTTGATATGGTTTGTTTGGTTTAGTTTGTTTTGGAAAGGGCATATCCCCTGGGGATGTGAGCTCGATCAAATTTGATAGATTTAATTTATGGACCATGTCATTGTGCATTGGACCAACTAAGAAGGGGCTATATCAAACTTATCCTATCTCAGATTTACAAATCTAAAGAGATAGTCTACTAGCTATGGGGTAGAGCTAGCCAACCTATGGGGTTGCCTTTGATCTTTGTGCTAGAAAAAGGCATAGACTTACATCTTTTAAGCGGGGAACAACGATGGGTTGACTTGTTGGTGGCACAACAAATTGAACCTAACATAGGAGCGACTACTAAGTGAATGCTGCAAGGGACATATATCAACTCAAGAGTAGTCAGGAAATTTTTTATAAGGAGTTTTGCTGACACTACCCAAAAGATAGGATGTCTGCTTGGGAAAAGGTATCATTAGGGATGTCCTCCTAATCCACAAGTGAATATATATTTTGTTTATATGTTTGCATGGACCCTGTGGGTGTGCAAGGGACCACATTGAGAAGGGGCTATATCGACCTTGACCTATCTCAGATTTACTAGACCAAGGAAGAATATGTACATCCACATGATGAATTCTCTGACCACATGGGTGGTTACTAGGGAAGGGGAACTGTCCAATTCAATAGTAACCCGAGTAGTGTCTAAATGGGGTTGCAAAGGATGTGATCCAAATATAGTGCCCATTGGTGAGGTGCACGGTGGAAAAGAAAGCTAGGGGTGTCCTCCTAGGGGCATTATCTTGAGCCTTGGAAAAGAAAGCTTATATGTGTATAGTGGCCAACTCAAGGAGAAAGCATAGCAGACTTAGATCTGCCATGAGTGGTGTAACCTAAGGTGTGAGAACCAACTAACCTAAGGTTTATCCATGAGCACTAGTGGTGTATCCATCAGCATAGTGAGAACTAACCAACCTAAAGTGCCCGTCGGTGTCCAACGTTCAATCTAGAAAGAAAGTATGAAGGCTTACACTTTGTACGCAGAACTGATCATCGGGATAGTCTATCATCGGTGGGATATATGCTATCTGATCTAGAGTGACTACTATGCAGGGAGCCCTAAGGAAAAATTGGACCTAGACTTGAAGCAATCAGGAGGGAAGGAGCAACTAAGGGACTTATCCTAAACCTCAAATATACTCGACCCAGTCAATGCATGAAGGCTAATCCAAGAAGAAGGCATAGTAGACTCACATCCTCTTAAATGAAGCCAACATGAGGTAGCTTACCGGCCACCCAATAAGGCCTACCAAACTAATAAGGCACTCATCGGTGTGTAGTGGCTAAGTAAGGAAGGAAAGTGTAGTAGATTTACATCCTCCAAAGCAAGAAGACCACTGGGGTAACACACTAGCAGGGTAGCACGTCAACCTGACCTAGAGCAGCTATTGAGTGAGTGTCGTTAGGGGCATTATCTCAACTAAGAGTAGTCCGAGACAAAAGATATGTATTTGTTTTATATGTTTGTGTGTAGTTTGTGTTTGTACTGTGTCAATAAAGGATATGATGTTGCACGAGTTCCTTACACCTACCCTAAACACATCGTGGAAGATTTGCAAACAAGAATACTTTCAACATGGAAGAGATTGAATTCAAAATATAATTTTCATTAATGATAATTATTTTCAAACATGATTTATAATATTTCTTTAAATAGAGTCTATTGATTGGAAGCACTAGGTGCTCTCCGTTATGATAAATAAGCTGATAAGATCCTCCTTGGTAGGCATTCTATGTGGAAAATGGGCCTTCCCAAGTGGGTTCAAACTTGCCTGCCATATTACGATGGGCAATAATCAGTCTCCTTAGAACTAAAATAAGCTCTCTTACTTGAAATGCTTTATGATGGACCAACTTGTTGTGAGCTTGAATCATTTTAGCTTTGTACAACTCACAATTTTGGCATGCCCACAGGCATCTCTCCTTCTAACCTTCGAGATCTTCTAACTGCAACTTTGCATTCTATTTTGTTGTGATCGTGCTACCCATAACTATCCTTAGTGATGTGCATTGGACTTCTAATAGTAGAATTCCTTTGGACCCATACACTAAGGAGAAAGGAGTAGACTGAGTTGGAGTTCTATATGTGGTGAAGTAGGCCCACAAGGCTTCAATTCTTGCTTACCACTAAACATTATTGTCGGTATTCTTGATTTGGATGAGTGTTTTGTTGAAGGCTTCTGCTAAGCCATTTTTCCTCGGGTATTTGATGATAGAATATATCTAATCTATGTTGTGTCTTTGAGAAAAGTTGTTGATCTCGATACTCTTGAATGCAGTGCCATTATCAAATATAAATTATCGAGGAACTTCGAACCTACATATGATATGGTTCTTAAAAAACTAGAGCACATGTTGAGCTGTGACCTCTCTGAGCAAAATAACCTTTGCCAATTTGGAAAAGTAGTAAGTAGAAGCTAAGATGAACCGATGACCCTTAGAAGAAGAAGGATCAATCAGACCCTCTATGTTGGTACCCCGACACTTAAATGTCTAAGAGGCCAATATAAGATGTACAATGAAGGGTGGTTAGTGTATGACCACACCGTGTATTTGACATTGGTGGCATCGGCTAGCTGTATCCATGCAATCTTTAATCATCGATGGCCAGTAGTATCCTAGTCTCTTGATCTTGGCTTTCATCTTCAGACCAGATTGGTTAGCTCCACATAATCATGAGTTTACCTTGGTCATGATCTTATGGGCTTTATGCTTGTCTAAACAATGTAACCATATATGATCAAAAGACCACCAGTACAAGACACCATCCACAAGAGCATAAGAAAGTGCTCTATGCTTTATTTGATGGGATTAGACTTCTTATGAGGTAGTTTGTCTTTATTTAGGTAATATAACTCATCATCCTTCTTGGCAATGGAAACCTCTTCAAGATAGTACTTTTTGATGTGTACCATATCAATAAGGGATAAGACTTCTCCATTTTGGACTTCTATTTATATAGACTCATCCTTCGAACATGCCAACTCCTTGGCAAGCTTGGCTAAAGAGTATGCTATGATGTTCTCTCCTCGAAGAATCTTTTAAATGGAAATCTTTGGGATTTAGGACAATAACTCTATGGTGTAGTTTTGGTAATGATGGAACTTGGGCTTTATAACCTTATAGGACCCAGATTATTTGGTTGATAACTAGCTGAGAATCCCAGAAGATGTTAATGTTCTAGATGATTAGAGTAACTGCTAACTCTAGACTGGAAATTAGAGCCTCATATACGGCTTCATTATTGATGCAAGGATTGGATAGATGATATGAGAATCTCATCACATCGTGGTCTAGAGTTAAGAGAACTATTCCTACCCCTGCCTTTTTGGAATAGTAGATTGTGGTTCTTCTCCTCTTTGAGAGGAAGCTACACCATTAAAGTACATCTCCCAATGGTGAATGCTAGCATCCCCTAAGTTCATGATTTATTCATTGGGAGATCATCACTAAGCAGAGAGTCAGTAGGAAGTGGGTGTGTCGCTAAAAAATCTGCTAGTGCTTGTCCTTTCACCGCAAAGAGGGTATGAAGGTAATGTCAAATTATGAGAGAATCATGGACCATTATGCTGCATCCGAGATATTGTGTCATGAGATATGTAGTGGATTGATCCTAGAGATTAAGTTTACCTTATGAGGAAGCATGTAGTGCTTATAGCTTTTGGGATGCAAAGATTAAAAGCTATGCTTCTCAATGGGTGAATAAGCCTCAATAGATTAGGCGATGGGAGGAAGTATAGTGCATTTTCCTTCCCTTCATCATTGGCTTGGGCTAATAAAGCACCAAGAGTCATCTAACTAGTGTAAAGTATGAGCACTTATGGATAGAGCTACTAGAGTATGATGTCATCGGGTAATGCTTGATGTCTTGACATGCTCACACTTGTCATCCCACTTAAACTTGGCATCTTTTTTGACAAGTGCTGAGATTGGCTGACGTCTTTTTGATAAGTTGGATATAAAGCATCTCAGAAACACCAACCGCCCTTGGAATGATCTTAGTTGAGTTAAACTTTTAGGGGGTGGAATTTCTAATATCGCCTTAATCTTCTTCGGATCAATTTTGATTCCCTAGTGTCAGACAATAAACCCAAAAAATTTCCCTAAAGCTACTCTGAATGCATACTTCAGGGGGTTCATTTTGAGGTTAAATTATCTTAATTATTAAAAAATAACTCTCAAGTCAAAGAGATGGTCTTTCTTTTCTCTACTTTTGACTACGAGATCATCGACATAGCACTCGACTTGATGATGAATGAGTTCATTGAAGATTGAGTCATAACTTTGGTATGTAACCCGACATTTTAAGGCGAAGGAATGACCTTATAGCAATAGATTCGATAGTGTATTTCTTTCATCTTTAGGCCATAGTTATTTGGTTATATCGGATGAGCCATCCATGAAAGATAAGCATGAGATGAGGCAATGTCCACCATCAACTCGAGAGATTGAAATTCATCTTTTGGACATCCCTTATTTAAATCTATAAAATTGACGCATATGTGAATTTGGCCATTCTTTTTCTTAACTGGAACAACGTTGGCTAACCAGGTAGGGTATTTTTCTTTCTAGATGAATCCAACATCAATCAATTTCTTGACTTCATAAATGACTTGTTGTTCTATGTCTAATCGCATACATCTAAGAGCTTTCTTGATATAGCGGTAGGCTATAACTAGTTTATATACCACTACATCGAGGAGGCAATCAGAACCTCTTCATAACTCCATGCAAAGTAGTCCTTAAACTCAATCAATAGCTAACTAAGTCATTGGTTTCAATTTCATTCAACAAGAACTGATGTATATGGGCATGGATCTTCTTTAGTTCTAAGTTAATTTCCTGAGCTCATCGATGGTTAACTTGATCTCTTCTTCAAACTCACTGGTGCATCTTGACTTCAAATCATGGATCATCGAAGTCTAAGAACATCTCATCATGTAAGTTATGATTTGAAAAGAACATATTCTAAATGATTGGTGATGACTAAATAGTAATCATCATTGACTAGACCTTGTACATAATCTAGTCGATGATTGATAGCTTTTTCATTTGTTCTTCCATATTCTTTCAAGTAGTTCATGCTTTGACCAAGTATGTGGGATTAACCCTTTCTTTGCTAAATTATGAACACAAGGCAAGTACCAATCAAATGATAATTCTATTAAATCTTTTATATGAATCATTCAAGTTCTACATTAACTTCTTGAGGATGATGCTCCGAAAGAACCTCTGAGTCTTCAAACCTATGGATAACTTAGGGGCTTCCTTAACTATTAAACCTTCAGGTTTTTGAGAGGAAAGTGGGGTTGAGCTAAGGTTCCAAGGATTTCTAACTATTTCACATATACTTGGATACACTTATGCTTTGCTTTGGAGCCTGATCTTCATCTCTATCTAGCTCAAGTATCAGCTCCAAGGGAATTTACTACTAAGAAGAGGCTGTGGTGCTAACATATAAGGCTCATCCATGAACTAGATTCTAAGTCTATATGAATAGCGGTGTACTAGTGGTTGGGACATATCTTTTATTGGGTGGAATAAGGTTTTCCACTGGACTTCTCTACACGGTGGAGGTCAAGTCATCCCCATATGTTGAATGGAGTAAAGAACCATGGGTTGAATCTAATGTCTCCACTTCCTCCTCAAGTCTATTTAGCTCACTTTTATTTTTTTTCATTTTCTCTTTTCTTTTTTTTTTCTCTTTCTTTTTTTTTCTTTTTCTTTTATTTTTAAACTTTGGCCAAGTTTGCAAGAATAGACTTGTTGATTTTGAGGAAGTAGTAAGCCCTCTTCATATATCCTTGAACTATAAAGATCTCCTTTGATAGAATAGGATCCCACCTCTCTCACTTCATACATTGATGTAGAGAGGATGGAACTATGTTGTTCTCTATGATGGTCTCCCAAGCAAAGCATTGAAAGATGTATCCAAGTATAATGTGAAACTTGGTCTTCATCTATCTCCAAGGGCAACACTATGCTATAGGAAACTATTGACCTCACTTTGGTGCAAATTCAATCTTCCCATCTTGACTTAGGAGTCTTCAGACTAAGATTTCCCTAGTTATTCTAATAATTAGGTAAACACTTAACCTAAGCTAAGACTTAGAAGTTAACCAATTAGGTTATGCCTTATTAAGATAATCAACCTACCTACAACCCAAATCCAATCCATGTTCACCTTCTCAAGCCAAACCTCAAGTTCAATTCAAACATCAAATTCAAATCAAAATCCAAACCAAAATTCCAAAACCAAATGATTGAAGCCCATGATCAAATCCAAACTTGTAACCCTTCTTAAGCCATATGACCTATCCCATGGACTTAGCCAAATCTTAATCCAAATCAATCCAAAATCAATTGATTTTATCATAATCAATTTATATCTTCAATCATCTTTCTAAATATAAATCAAATCTACATTCAAATGATCAAAACTAAATCAAATTATATCAAACCCCTTCCCCATATGACCTATCCCATGGACTTAGCTAAATCTTAATCCAATCAAGTCAAACTCAATTGATTTTCTAAATCAATCATATTTTCAATCATCTTCACAAATTTAAATGAAATATACATTTAAATCATCAAAACTAAATCAAACTAAATCAAAATCAAACCTAAGCCACATGACCCAACTCCATGGACTTAGCAAATTCCTTCATTCCAAAACCCAAATTCAATTGATTTTCTCATGAATCAATCATACCTTCAATCATATTAACATATATAAATGAAATCTACAATCATCAAGCCGAACAAAAATCAACCCAAGTCAAACCCAACTTAACCTTTTTGACTTGAAATATTCAAATGAACCAAAACCATTTGAACCCAAGCCAATTGCAATTGAATTTATATATCAATCCCAAATCCATATATAAACTCAACCCAAAATCAAGCCAACTAAACCCAATTGGTCACTTGACCCAAAGTGGACAATTTGACATATTTGAGCCAAGTTCTATCCTACCAAATTGGATTGAACCAAGCCATAAAACCTCCCATCATGATTGTTGATCACCTAGGTTGATCAATTATCACAAAGTCAAACCAAGCCAACTTGAACATTTTACCAAGTCAACCCCTTAACCCATATGAACCCAGAAATTGCAACTTAAGCCAAATCCCCAAACCAATGATTCATACCAAATCAAAATCAATATTTGAATATGACTTGACCTTCAATTGAGTCAAACCAAACCCAATTGGCCCTCTTGACCCAAGTTGACCCAAAAGACCTAAAAGAATAATTTGGGTCAAATCAAAATATAAACCAAATTGATTGCAACTAATGGCTCAAGTTCATTCCAAATTGATTGTTGAACTTGACCAAAGCCATGATTGAACACAATTGAACCCAATTGACCTACTTAGCCCAAATTGATCTAATGGTTCAAGTTGAACTAAATCAAAACTAAGATCAAATTAATTGAAACCAAAGCCTACAATCATCTTCAATTGGTCAACTAAACTAACCCTTCACCCCAAGCCAATTTGGCCAATTTGGTCAAATTGGTTAACTTCCATTTGACCCAAATGAATTCAAACGTGCCAAAATCAAATCTAAGCCAAACTAAACCAAACCAATTGAACCAAAATATCCCAAATGATCATATGAACTTGATTGACCTAACCCAATTTGACCTAAATGAGTCAAATTGGTAAACCTAAACAAATCGACTCCAATTGACTTAAAATTTGGGCTAACCCCCTTTTGACTCATTTCAAATATGGCCAAATCAAATCCAGTGCCAAATAATCATTCTACCCTTCTATCAAGGGCATCACATGAGACAAATCAACCATGTAAGTGGTCATTTCCATTCCTTGGACACTTGGTACTCTCCCAATGGTCCACCTAGGCACCTAGGACACTGCCCAACTGAACCAATGGGTTGTTGGGTCAGCCATGGCCCATGGGAGGTGACATCACCTCACCCTCCCCATTGGAGCATTTGAAACCATAGGACACCCATAATTCCTCATTGGCGTGTCACCTTCAACCAACCAAGGCAACTCACCACCTCCTCCACACCCATGACTCCACAAGATGTGGATGGCCAGAAGCCAAACCCAATCCACCATCCAATCAAGATGAAAGGGGTATACAACCCCTCATTTCCAGTCAAATACACACAAAAATCATTCCTCGGAGCTTTAGCTACCCAAGATGAGCCGTTAGAGCCATGCCCTAAGCTCCCAATCACGTTCCTTGATCAAAAATGCCATTCGTCCATCTCAAAATAGGACACTCCCATTTTGACACTTCCCATTTTTCCATCAAACTCAAATTAACTTTGCACCTTCCCATGCCTCGAGCAAAAAACAAATCATCTCCCAAGCTTCGAGCAGGAGGTGGGACTTTGATCAAAGGCGAGCTCAAATCATCGGTTCATGGCCTTGAAAGAGAATGTCAGGTAATCCAATTGATTCTCAATAGGGCTTCATCTCCACTAGATGAAGCTTCCTTAATCCTTGAGTCACCAATCTTGAGCTTAATGAGGTATGCTTCCAAAACTATCCTTAGGCAAAAATGGGTTGGAGCTTTTGAAGAAACTTGCATCTTCGTGTAATCTTGATCATTGGATCCCCTTTGATCAATGTTGTGAAGGTGTGGGATCCTTTTGGAGTTGATTTGAGCTTGGGTAAGCTTGGATAAAGTGAGCAACAACACCCGGACTCCATTCTCCCTCACTCATGTGATGTTAGATCATGCACTGCCCATTTTGCATGAACGAAATGGACAATCATGGTTAGATTCGTTAGATCGATCTGATTTAATCTTCTTAAGCTGTGGGATTAATTGTAGCTGTCCAATCATTAGGGTGGACAAGAAAGTGAATTCATTCGCCACATAGGCTATGGATAAGTTTTAAGTAACCAATCCCCTGCCACATCAGCGACACATTAGTGCACCACATGTCGGTTCAACTTTAGTAGGCTTAATTAATCATTTTTAATGCCTAAAAATCTAAAATCATAAAAAAATCATAGAAATAAAAAATGCAAGTAAATACTCATTTTAAAGGTATTTGGTAAATAATTAAAAATGATCTTAAAATTTTGAATAGTAAGGTTTTAATAAAATTAATTAGATTACTCCTTAATTACTTGAGAAATTAATCCCAAATTTTATTGGTTAATTTAATGGGATGACCTCTAACTCTCATGATTTTCTTAGGATTTATTGCTCACTTAATTTGGAAAATTGACTAATTAAACCTTAACTACACTTTTAAATTTATTAATAATTAATTAATCCAATGAATAGTAATAAATTGCTTAATTAATTTTATTAATCATTGTTCAACTAAGTGAACTAAGGAATAGGGTTGGGACCCCTTTCCTAAGTTCATTTCACACTTTTAAAATGAAATTAATTAAGATTTAACTAATTAATTAAATCACTTAATCAAATTGAAATCATAATCACATCAAACCTTAATTAATTAAATCATGGGGTAGATCTTTTGGTGTTTAATAACCTAAAGGAGTTTAATGAAATTATGGTTAGTCCACATGTGTGGGAAAATCATAAGAGTAATTAATTAAGTCCCTTAATCTAATTAACTATTAATCATGAGCAAATTGCATTAGGCCCCTTTTATTTCCTAAGATCATTCCAAGTTTATTTTCAATGCATATCATGTTGGCTCATAATTATTTAGTTAACTACTTTAAAGTGACATATAGGTAATTAATTCATCTATTTAAGGGTTCAACTAATTAACCCATAAAATCAACTTAATTACATTTCCTTAAATTAAATCAAATCACTAATGTGGGAATGGGTTTAAAACATCAAGTGATGATCTCTTCTCCTCTTTAAATCAAATCAAATCCAAAACTTATTTAATAAAGAAGCTTTCCTTTGCTTTAAATAATCTTATTTGATTTGATTGTCCTTAAGAACTAGTTTGGTTAAACGAATCACATGCTTATATTTGATTGTCCTCTTTCAAATCATGTTAAATTTGGTATGTCATTTTGAATTCATGCATCCATTTTCAAAATCAAGAAAAATAAAATAGATTTCTTATGTAAGCTTGCATGTGTTGATTTAATTTAATATATGCATGGCTATTATCACTATTAAATCAAATGTATTTTTCAAAAACTTATAAATGAATAATAATATGTGTTATGATGCTAGTTATAAATACATAGAAATGTGTTATAGCTTAAGTGTATGAATGTTGAGTTCTCTTTCCTCTATTCATGTGTTGATTTATATAAGATTGAATGGTAATGGGTATATAGTCGGACATCCGGAAAATGAGGCTTTAGCTAGCCTCAAGGAGGTCATTTGAATTACCTCACTTCCTTGGTTTAACAATGGCATGTACCCATTTGATTTCATTCTTATGTATTTCAACATTAGAATTTGGATAGAACTTTAATTCATATATATAAATGATTCAATCAAAAAAATATATACAATCTTTGCATGGTTTTCTTTCCCTCATTTATGTATACATCCATGTGTGTCGAAGAAAAGCAAGTATATAGTTTGGACATCCAGAATATGAGGCTTTAGTTAGCCTCAAGGAGGTCATTTGATTACCTCTTCCCAGTTTAACAATGACACATATTTGCCTATATTTTTGTACATGTATATGTATATGTGATTAGTTAATGAAAATCCCATTTTACATTAAAATTGCATGCATTCATAATTGACTAAGTGGTTGACATTAATTATCCAAATGATTTGGAGCTTACTTCCTATGTTCATGTATATAAATTTATATATGTTTGAATGCAAATGGGTATATAGTCTAGACATCGAGAATATGAGGCTTTAGCTAGCTCCAAGGAGGTCATTTGATTACACTTCTGGTTTAACAATGGCACATTCCTATTTAATTTCATTATTATGTCCTTTTGTATAAGAATTTGGATAAAGTTTTAAATTAAAATGTTTAAATAATTCAATCAAATAAAATATAAATTCTAAAAACACATACATTCATCATTTAAGTGTGCAAAAATATGTTACTTGTATAGATACACTTAGGAATAAATCATATGCATGTTACATGTGATGGAAAAGAATGATTTATCATGTGGTAGTAATTCAATTAAATTAATCTTAAGATGCCTTTCATTTTGAATAGGATTATTGAAAGTGAACCTAAACTTAGATTAATTAAATCATTTAATAAGCCATTCACTAAAGAGAACTAAATCAAATTAATATACTTTAGAAAGTGACTTAAGGTATGGATGAAAGTGGGAAATCCTCTTTCCTCTCTATAACACTTAGTTGCTATGTAATCAAATGAAATAAAAGAAAACACAAATTTAAATTCTCAAATCAATTAAACTACTTCAAGTGAAATCAACCTTTCATGTTAAATTGAATCCTTCTATACTTAGAAAATACAACACTAATGCCTAACAAGACTTACCACACAAGCCTTAATACATACATTAGAATTAAGTCACCACTCTAACTTAGGATGGTGTATGTATGATGTATGTTTTTATTTATGATGTATTATTCTAGATTGGATGTAAGGGTGTATGCTTGTAGGCGGATGATAGGCCAATATTAGCTAATCATGTTTTTTTTTGCAGGGATTATGCTTAATGGATGCTTAAAATAAATGTGAATGCTCTTTTTTATAGGTTGCTTAAATCCTTAATCATGATCTAAGTTACAGGTGGGCTTAGTTACTCATGTAGAGTGCTAAGTCCAAATTATAAATACAATTGCTTGGGATTATATGTATATTTAGCTAACCTCTATTTTTTGCGGTGTAGTTAGATTTACTTTTCCCATAAATGTAATTTTGCAATATGAATTAGGATTAGTGCTATGGGAGATTAGGATGAGCGGTGGCTAGAGGCTTTTGCACAGGGTGCCTTGTGATGCCTTTGAAGCAAGAACCATCCAAATCAAAGACGGAACCAAATTGGAGATATGAAGAAAGAAGACCCCAATAGCATTTAATACAATTATAATTATTCTTTGATATTCTAGGTTGTATAAGGGTAGAGCTCGGCTACCAATCTTTTCTCTCTTCGGCTTTTACCCGACCACACTAGTATTTTATTCTTTTATGATAGTTTATATATTTGTTTGATGTTATGTTTACATTGTGCATTAGAATGGCATGCTTTTCATAGTTTTTTAAATGATTAAGGCTTTAATGTGTGCTTGGATACGATTAGGCTCTTAGGATAAAAATAACTTTTCTACCCAACTAATCACTCATAACTAAATTTCAAATAACTCATAACCTCATCATAAAGCCTAAGACATAAATAAGATAATTAAAAGATTTAGCACCCCTTTAGCTATATGGTTGTATGTTTCACATCATGCATGCATATTATTTATCCCTTGAACATGAAGGATCTCCATCCTTGCACGATAAAGAATGCTTGATGGGTGAGGGCATCCCTTATGGTGGAGAATAACTTCTTCTAGTTGATTTGACCCATAACCTATTTAATCATGCATTTAAGCATAAGAAATCCTAAACACTCTATCAAAATGATGTATAAAATGAAATAAAATTTGAAAATATTTTGCATCTATAGATTAAGTCATATGCTCATATCACACATGGTCTAGTCTCTTAGGGAGTGTGTTTAGGACTTTAGTCTCTTTCTAATTAAATAACTACCCTAGCTATCTTGCAATTCATAATATTGGGCTACATGATTTTAAAATCATAGGAGGAGTTAACTGGCGGTCACTCTAGGTGGTTATAAGTCCAGAAGTCAGACAATTTATTCTCTCTTGTGGAGGTAAACCCTTATGTCCACTTATCGCTTAGATTTAGGTCGTGCTTTAGCTAGTACTAAAGCTCCCTATATTTAAGATCTAAGGTAGCTATTTTCTTCAGTCTATGAGCATAAATCCTCACCTCTTAGGCATCCCCACAACCTTGTGTTGGTGGATTATAAGCCCTAGTAATCTAATTAAATTTCAACTCAAAACATATAAATCTCCTCAATTTCAAAATTATAAAGCCCAACCATAAGATAGATTAGAATGCTCACTAGGCTTCCTAGTATTATGAGCATTTCCTACTTCTTTCATTTAGATTCTAAAAATAAGTCTTCTTCTTGAACTTTCCTAGTTAATTTTTCAAATACAACCAAACCTTTGATAGTCTAACCTTGAAATCTTTGGACATGATATTGTCTACTTTAAGCAGGAATGATTTATAAAAATTTCATTTTTTAAGAAGTAATTAATTATGGAGGCTTGCCTCCATAGGGAACTTAAGAACCAAGTTTAATATAAACACTATTTTATTCATTCATGTAAAGTAGGGGAAAAATCTCTAGTACATTCGAAGACCCATCATGTCTTAAGAGTCCTTATTACATGATTAGGTCTATTATAGGGTGATGCCTCTATCTTTCAAGATTGCACATCATACCTCAATGTTGTATTTGATCACCTCAAAAAGTACCCCCCCCTAATATCTCGTGGTGCAAACATACATCCAAAAATAAACACCACAAGGCCCTCTCACCTTGTTCATTGAATCCTTTTAACATCATCCTTTCTTTTTGGAGTTTGGAGATGTTGATCCTCAAGTAGGCAAGGGTTCTTAGACTCATAATATTGACTGATACACCTGGATCAACCAGAACTCTGGATAGCCTATATCTGCCAACATCCACTGTAATGTAAAGAGGCGGTTGTGCCTGGTCATCCCTAGGAGTAAGTCTTCATTATTGAATGTAACCCCTAAGATGTCCTTCGAGTGGCAAGCCTCCTCTTAAGCAGCGGTCAGCTAAGCTAGGCATATCTCTAGATCAAGGCCTTGATTAGAGATTCCCACATCTATTTGGATAAGATAAGGGTGTCGTATATGCTTAACTTAGCTAGAAACTCTAAGGTGAGTTAGGACATTGTAATCAACTCTAGGTCCTCCAGCATATCCATGGGAGTATCTTATGGAGGGGCTATCGCTCACTCAAACCAATGACTTGCTTACACTTATCCTGAGGTGCTACCCTAAGAGGTAGAACTTTGCCACTGTGTAGATTGACTTCGGTGACTTCTTGGAATGATGAGCTTGTGGAAAATTCTACCTTCTCATTGGGCATACCTACAGCTTCTCCTATGGGATCTTTAGAGTCAGTTGACTCCAAGTCAATCTCAAGAGGTGAACCTGATTGATTCAAAGAAAGATATTCTAACTCTGAACCAGAAAAGAAAGAATCAAAACTACTAGAGTTATTATTTTTATTTAGACTCAGAGAGCTTTCAATAGGAATAAAATTAAGAGCATCAGAAGTAGACAATATATAAGTACAATCAGCCTTCTTCATTAATTTCTTTAGGTGGAGGTACATAATAGAAATAAAGTAAGTGGAGTAAGGAATTTAGTGCCCTTATCCTCAGATACAACGCTCGTGCTAGTACAAGAAGAGCTAGCTGAAGAAGTGGTAGCTACAATAGTGGAGGGAGTATTGACTGTAGTGGTGACTTGGACTATCCCAGAAAGTATGGTGAGCTTCACGGGTCAGCCATCCCTCGAAGTTATCCTTTACAACTAGCAAACCTTCCTTGGTGTTGGAGGTTTGATCTATTTTAGGCACAAGGGAAAGTTTCTTGATCTTAGAAATGATCTTCTTAGAGGTTTGGGATAGGGAGATATTCTAACCTTCTTTAGTCTTAAGAGGATCACAAGTATCCCCAAGGATTACTCTAATAGAACTGGATGGTTGTCCTAATAATTATTCTTTAGGGATAACTATGGCTCCCAACTTATAGCTGTGCTCAAGCTAGTCCTTAAAAGTGACACAATGCTCTAAGACATGGCTTAACATGCGGTGATAGGGGCAATAGCTAAGATCATTACTCTTGCCCACTTCCTCCGGCCTCTTAGGCTTTGGTAACTAAAAGTTAAGTTTCTTTAAGAGATTCTTAAATATTTTCCTAACTATCTCCCTCTTGAATGAATATGGCTTATTCAATCTATTTGAAAGAGTGGGTGGAAAGTATCTACCTAGCGATGGATATGAATATCACTGCTCAGTAGGCTACTGAGGTGGTGGAAATGGTCATTGTGGTGGCGCGTTGGGTATGATGGCGGTGAGGTGGAAGAGGAGGTGGCAAAGGAGGCTCCTGAGCTCGTAGTCTCTCATATTGAACTCAAGCAAGCAGCATCCCTCTGTCCACTAACACAACTATCCCCGGCTTCTTCTCAAATACCTTCTATAGCTTGGGCTTAGATGATTGGTCAGGAAAGGGCAACTGTTTGGCTTCCTCTTGTAGGCTAGCTGCCTTGTTGATTAATTTCTCAAATGTTTTGATCGTAAAGCCCATAAGCATGAACGCGATCGAGCCATGGATATTTTTAAGAAGAATCTCAATGGCATGCTTCGACAACTATATGGTTCTATTTCATGCTTAAAGTTGTGCCAAGAATGTAATCAACAAGGGACTCGTTGAGTTTCTATTTCTTCAATGAGGTCGCCTACATCACCCTCACGAGCTAAAGAAACCTCTTGATGAAGAGGTGCTTAAACTCAAGAAAAGTCTTCACCAAATTGTTGGATATGCACCAATCAAATGTAACACTGACGACTAATGAAAAGAAGGAAGAGGAGTGCATTACCAATGGTGTTGCAACAATGACTCTAAAGTGTGCAATATATCGTTGGTTCCCACTACCATCAAAGATCTTGAAGGATGGTGGCATAAACCCTAAATAAAATATATAAACTAAATAAAACCTAAACCTAAAAAAATAAACCTAAAAATAAAACCAAAAAATAAATAAAAATAAAACCAAAACCCAAACTAAAATGAGAAACTAAACCTAAAATAAAACAAAATAAAATAAACATAAACTTAAACTAAACAAATAAAACCTAAACCTAAACCTAAAATAAACTAAACTAAACCCTAACTTAAATGAAATAAAATAAACTAAAAAAACCTAAACAACCTAAAAATAAACCTAAAATAAAAAACCTAAAAATAAACCTAAAAAATAATAAAAGCAATACGTACTAAAACCAAAATAAAAAATAAACCTAAAAAATAAAAATAAAACTAAATAAAAAAAATAAATAAACCTAAACCTAAACTAAAAATAAAATAAAAAAATAAACTAAAATAAATAAACTAAATAAAAAAATAAAAAAAAATAAATCTAAATAAAAAATAAAAAATAAAAAAAAATTAAATCAAAATAAACTAAATAAAAACCTATTGTAATTAAAAAAACCTAAACCTAAACTAAATCTTAAATTATAATTAAAACCATACTAACCTAAACCCTAAACCCTAAAACCCTACCTAAACTCACAAAAACCTAAAAACCCTAAACCTACCCTAAACTCTGCTAACCTACCCTAACTCTAAACTCTAAACTTTAAACCTAAACCCTAACCCTAAACCAACCAACCTAAACCCTAAAACCTAAACCCTACTAATCCCAAAACTGAACCCTGAACTAAACCCTAAACCCTAAATAAAAATGAAACCCATTCATTCGAGCATCTTCTCTCTCCTCCATTCTCTTTGTGCTCTAGCAAATTTTGTTTCCCCTATGGAGGCGCATACCCTCTATGGTTTTTTCATGGCAATTTTGGATGTTGCTTCCATTTTGGTGAGTTTGATCGATATTCATCTTATCTTATCATGAGCCATTGTTGATCATGGTTGTGAATTCTGCTTCCCCATGGGGAAATCCTGATAATCTGGCTGCTCTCACTAATGTTTCTGGCTCTTTGAGAGTTTCTAGCTTAAATCCATGACTGGCTTCGAAATCATTCAAGGATGTTCTTGCTATGAAGGCTAATTGCACTGGTGAGTCTCTCGAGCTTATTTTGACTTCCTTCTTGGGCGTACCCGTGATAATGTGTTCAGATTCAATTGTAGAAAGGCTTGCAAAGCCTTTCAAATTTTTTTTGGTGGGTAAATTTGATTTGCATCATCCTACTTTGTAGAATATTTGATCTTTCTTCCATAGCTTGAAACTCTCAAGAGTTGTTTCTATCAGATTGATTGATTCTCGTCATGTATTGATCGAGCTTTCCAACAATTTGGATTACTCTCATGTCTTTTCTCGTCGCTTGTATTTTATTTTCAATCGTCAGATAAGATTGTTCAAATGGATGCATCTTTTTGATATTTAGGAGGAATCCATTTGGATCTCTCTTCTAATCTGTGTCCATTTCATTAATCATGAATTTCTTTTTGTTGTGGGTGCGCTATCAGTCATCCTCTTCAAATTGATCAAGTGACTGCTTCTAATACTCGACCCTATTGCTCATTTTAGTGGTTGGATATAACTAAAAAATTTCCTAAGGAAATTTGGCTAGGATTAGAGAAATATGGATATTTGCAAAAGTGGAATTTGAGAATTTTCTTATTTTATTTCCCATTGTAAAATTCATGGTCATGGGTTTTCAGATTATTTTGTGGTTCACCCTCACTTAAAGAAACCAAAATTGGTTAATAATAATTTGGATCCCAACCTAAAGGTGCCCTTGGTTAAAGCACAAAATTCTGCTCCTATGGACATTTCTTTACTTGAAACTGAGGAACATTATCTTGATCAACCCACTATTTAGTGGAGAATCAGTTCTTAAGCGATCAATTTTGGATGTCGTCATATTAATAAGGATGCCTTACCCTTGATTCTATATTGAATGTCCTCGATATTGGTAATAATATGGGTAATAATATGTTTTTTGAAACTTATGGATGATGATTTTATCTCAAATGATTCAATTCACCTTCTATGCCACCATTAATTGATGAGAATGTGATCCTAGATGAGGGTTTGAATGGAGAAAACTAATGAAAGGCTTCTAATTCTGACTTGGGCACTTGTGCTTTAAATGGCTCTAATCATTTTCCTGCCTCCTCTTCTAATGTTGAACTGATTTCTATTTTGACATTTCAACCTAATACGGATTTGTAAGAGGGTGAAGTGGCTTGCAATGATGCTTTAAATGTGCAAATTTTCTCCAAAAACAACCATGAACAATCTCTCTCAGATGGTGATGTAGTGGATATGAATAATAAGTTCCAAACTATTTTTAAAAAGAAAAATAAAACTCCTAAAACCAAACATCCTAATTTTCCAGGTTTACTAGATCTGGCTCTTCTGCCCAAAAATAAATGGTTTCTTTCTTAATTTGGAATGTGAGAGATTGATACCCTCTCTTAGAAATAGAATTAGAAACTTAGTTTGTACTCATAACATTTCCTTCTTGGCTATCTTGGAACCATTTATTATTCCTTCTAACATTTATTATGTTGCTAGAATGATTGGCTTTAGTAATTTTTTTGCTAACTCTAGTAATAAAATTTGGATTTTTTTGGAATAGTCCCTATGTTATGTAGATTTTGGATGATTTATCCTAAGTCGTGAATGTTAAGACTACTTATGATAATTTTAGTTATTTTGGTTCCTTTATTTATGCTTCTTGTAATAGAAATGGTAGATGCATTCTTTGGGAGAAACTTATTAGTCTTTCTTCTTCTGTTGATGCTCCTTGGTTTGTGGGTAGAGATTTTAGTACTATCTCTACTTCCTCTGAATGTTGTAGTGGAAATGCTCCTAACTTATTTTCTATGGAATATTTTAATAGCATGCTCCTTAAATGTCATCTTACTCACATTGGCTTTACTGGGTCTCAATTTACATGGAATAATTATATACTATGGCAAAGGCTTGATAGGGTTCTTTTAATCATCCATGGATTAATATTTTCCATATTACTTCTTGGAGCACTTAAAGAACCCTATCGGACAATTCTCCCTTATTAATGTTAATTTTAGTGCTACAAAATCCTTCTCCCCATCCCTTTTCATTTCCAAAATATGTGGCTTATAGATGATAGATTGTTCAATGTTGTTGCTAAATGGGGAGAACCTCTACATCATGATGACTCTATTTTGGGATGAAGAGAGTGGTTCAAATTAAAAGACTTAAACAATGCCTTTCTTGGTGGAATAAACATTATTTTAAGAATCTTTTGTCGATATTAATAAAATGGAGGTGATCATTTTGGAAGATGTTGTTAATGATCCTTCTAAAATTCATCTTTGGCTCAAGCTAAGGATAGGTTGACATGTTTTCAAGATATGGAAGACTTATTGGTGGAAAAAGCTTCTATGAAATGGATCTCATGGAGATCACAATACTAAATATTTCCATGTCATGGTTAGAAAAAAGCTATAAACCATATTCATAAAATTAAAATTAATGGAGTTTGGTGTATGGATAAAAAGGAGCTTATTGAGTTTGTTGTCCTTTTTTATAAAGATCTTATAAATAAAAATGTTGATTATGATGATATTTCTTGGCTTGAAGTTATTCCTAATTTTATTTCGGATGAGGATAACAATATGCTTTCTTCCTTACCTTCTAAGATTGAAATTTTTGATATTTTGCGAATATAAATAAAGACTCTATGGCTAGGCCTAATGGTTTACACTACCCTTTTTTCCAAAAATGTTGGATTATCATTAAAGAAGACCTAATTAAAGTAGTTCTTGATATTTTTAAGGGTCATATCCTTCCCAAATATTTTGCTAGCACCTCCATTGTTTTAATTATTAAAAGACAATCCTGAAGTTTTGAGTGATTTTAGGGCGATTAGCATTTACTCTTTTTTAAAAAAAAACTTATCTTTAAAATTTTGGCTAAAAGATTGAGTATCTTGCTCCCTAAAATTATCTCCCCCAATCAAACCGATTTTGTTAAAAGGAGATCCATTTCTGATAATGTACTTTTAGCTCAAGAGATGATCCATGATTTGAATGCCAAAGTTTGCGGGGGAAACATGCTTTTTAAGCTTGACATTTCCAAAGCTTACAATAATATTGGTTGGGTTTTCCAATATAAAACTTTGGCTTTATTTGAGTTCTCTAATCAATTTATTGCTTTAATTAAGAATGGGATTGAGAATTCTTGGTTTTCTTAATGGTGAGTGCATGGTTTTCTCTCTCTTATCATGGCTACGGCAAGGTGACCCTCTTTGCTCTTCTCATTATTGTCATGGAATATCTTTCTAGATGTCTTGAGCATATGTTTAGTTTAATGCCTAACATGTTCTATAGAACCATTGGTGGGTTTCCCAATTTTCACCTTAGCTTTCTTTGATGATTTCATTATATTTTGCAATGCCTCCACTCATTACATTAAAAATTATGTAAGTTCTTAATTCATTTTGGTAGGGAGTGGCTTGAATATTAATCCTAATAAAAGCTTTTTTATTACTAGCTCTTCTATCTCCTTATCTAAGATCAATGTTATCAGAAATATTATTGGTTTCTTTTATGAAAATCTCCCTATCAAGTATCTGGGGACTCTCTTATATAAAGGCATGAAAAGGTCTTCTTTATTTGATTAAGTTATTCAGAAAGTAAATAAGAAATCCTCCTCTTTGGAATTTCATTTACTCTCCTTTGGTGCTAGACTTATCCTGATGAAAAGTACCCTTTGCTCTCTGCCAATCTATCTCTTGTCTACTATTGTCCCTACTCGTTCTATTATTATTAATAGGCTTTTTAATAAATTCTTTTGGGGATCTAATACATCTACCAAAAGATTACATTGGGCTAGTTGGCATAACTGTTGTGGTACTAATAATGAAGTGGCTTGGGTTGCAAAACCTTAGAGGATTCTATTAATTATTTTTTCTATAAAATAAAGTGGAACTTTAGAAATAAAGATATTACTGGTCAAAGTTTATGCATGCTAAATATTGTCAGGGAAAACACCCCCTCATTAGTGCTTTCAAATCTGGGGATTCTCCCATTTGGGGAAGAATTTGTAGTATCAAATGGAGTGCTGAGAATTTTATTTCTTGGGGTATCAATTATGGTTCCTCATTTTTTTGGCAAGACAATTGGCTTGGTGTCATTGATTCCCTTACAATACTCATTCCACTTTGTGGTGCTTAAGGTTCATTAGTTAATTATTAATTATAATTTGGATGTGGCTCAATTGAATAACCTTGTCCCTAATGTGATTATCAATAAAATCCTTAAAATTTGCCCTCACCCTAATGAACCCAACAAAATTCTTTTCAAAATTTCTTCATCTGGAGATTTTGTTTTTAAGGATGTGTGGCATTTTATTAGATTTAAATATCAAGAGTCCTTGGTTTTTACTAAAATATGGAATAATAGTATCCCTATTTGGTTCTTGATCTTAACTTGGCGCATTCTTAAGCATTATATCCCTGTGGATGCTACTCTTTTGAAAAAAAGGTTTCCAACTCCCCTCTAAATGTCACTGTTGCTATCACATTGAAAGTGTGGATCATGTTTCTATGAATGGCCCTATTGCTGCTAGAATGTGGCGGTATGATAATATTTTTAATAATTCCACTTTAATGGTTCATTTTTTCTATGCAACTCCTTGAAGCATGATTCTCTCATACTTTTAAGGGGCATGTTAAGATTGCATTAGCTATTACTATTCTTTGGTATATTTTGATGGATAGAAATGATGTAAAGCACTATAATATTCCTATGAATTATAATCATATCATTGCTAGATCCAAATATAAAATTTTTTCTCTTCTTAAATCTAATCTTCTTACTCACTCCAATTTTAATGGGTACAAGTCTATGGCCTTGAAAATTGGGATTAACCTTCCTCCTTGTAATGTCTCTCCTACCCAAAAAATTATATATTATATTAAACCTAATTATCATTACATTAAAGCTAACACTGATGGCTCAGTTCCTTATTATGGTTGTGGTGGGATTTTGAGAGATCACGGTGGCAAGGTTATTTCTACTTTTGCTACCCCTTTAGAGCCTTGTTCTATTTTATTTGTTGAACTTAAAGGTATTCATCATGGAATTTCCATTTGTTTACAACAAGGTTTTCATAAGATTTGGTTTGAAGTTGATGTTCTCCTTCTTTTAGATTTACTTAAATCTAATTCACATGGTAATCTTGATGTGTTCTATTTGCTTAATCATACTTGGAGTCTTCTTGCTAACCTAGATTTTCCAATTTCTTATATTTACAGGAAGGCAATTGTTGTGCTGATTTTTAGCCAAGTCTTCTTGTTTGCAAATGTTTTCTAATGATGAAGACCTTTCCTTTTAAGGGTCTTGTGAATCTAGATAAAAGCTGGATTGCCTTACCTTAGAGGCTTTTAGCTTTTCCTTCCTCCTTTGGGGCTTTGGATTTCTCTATGGTGGTGTTTTTTCTTAGAACTGGTTATTTCCTCTGCTACTTTGGTCTTAAGTTTTCTCTTCACCTAAATCTATTTTTATTCTCCAGTTTGAGTTCTTCCTATCTTTTAGATTGGTTGGGGTTATTTTTCTTTCTTTTGGCTCTCTACTATAATTTTTGGTTTCTGGTTTGTTATCTCTCCCACATTGGTAGATGTGTTTGTACCAAGTGGAGGCTGTTGGGTTTTGCTTGTCTTCTGGTTAGTGTGATTCTCTTTATTAGTTGGATCTCTCTGTAACCTAGTTTGTTTGTCTTGGACTTTCTAGTTGGCTGGTTGCTAGTGTTATCTGGAAGTGGGTTTTTTCCCTTCCTAGGTGTTGCTCACTTTGGATTTCTTACCTGCCTTTGGTTCTGGCTCTCTTTTTTGGTGGTCATTTTTCTAAGTTTTTCTAGAATGATTGTTCTGTGGCTGGATGACTTGTCGCCTAGTTATTTGCTGATTAGGGTGGTTATTCATGGTACTTTTGGTTGTCCATTCTCTCATGAGTTTTACTCTTCTCACCTACTCTTGTCCTTTTGGGTTTTTGCTATGCTATTTAGGGTGTGGGTTTCTTGCTTGGGGTTTGATAATCAGATTGTGGCTTTTAGCATCCATGTTTATATGGTTATTTCCCCTACTACTAAGAGGGATTGGGTGTCCTTGAGGGCTATTTGCTGCTTTATTGTAGCTTGGAGAACTATTTTTTTGCGGCTCTTTACCCATACTTTATTTTTGTTTTGGATGAGTTTGAGGATGGACGTAATGGGATCTTTATATCTTCTGAATATGGGTTTGTCCTCCCCTTATATTACTTAGGTTTTGGTTTTGGTTTTTGTTCTGAACGGGCAGGCTGAAGACTACTGGTGGGCTATTTTTTGGCCTTGGGTGATGGTGGTTTTGTTGGGTTTTTATTTTGCTGTTATTTCTGTTTGTTGGATGGTATTTGGTCCTAATAGGCATTTTCTTTTTCTGTCATTGGTTGTTGTCTCTATCTTTTTGGACTGGATTCTCCTTTCCTTAGATTAGGATTAGTGGCTACTGATTGTTTCTATCCCTAGGGATATTTTTGATGTTTGTGACTGGATGACTATTGTTGACTTTTTTACTGATGGTTCTGGGTTTCATCCTTGCTATTATGGTTGCTTGCGGGGTGGTCATCCTTGCTGGTTGCTTGGATTGGTTGTTCGGGCTGGCTGGGTTGGTTAAAGGAGTATTTATTTTGGTATAATTTTCCTGCTCCTTTGGAGACAATGCTGGGAACCGGCTGCTTATCTTTCTATCATTCTTTTCTTCTGGTTTCTTCTTGCTGGGATTTTTCATTCTAGGTTGTGGCTAAACCTCTCCTCTTTCTTGTTTGGATGGTTGCCTTGCTGCCTAACCCTCTTGCTATTAGTCTTGCTGTTAGATTGGCTATTATTGCTTTGGGCTCTTTGCATGTCATTTTAATGGAGGATCCTACCACCTATGTGTTTCTTTTTTCCATTGTCTTGTCTCTGTTTAGTGCTTTTTCTCATATTCTGATGTTTATTCCTAGTGATTTTGTTATCCATTCTTGGTGGTGCCTTTGGGGGTGCTCCCTCTAGTCTGGTGTTATCTTGATGGTTTACCTCCTTATCTATTATGCTAAACTTAATATCTCTGAGTGCTGGGTATTTGAAGGTTATATTTTCTATTTGAAGTTTTATGTAGGTTTGTGTGATGATCATCCTTAGATAAGATGCTATAAGAGGTATGCTATCAATGATGGCCTTGATGTTTCCCACTCTTTCATCTTTGGTTTGGTAGCTATATGTAATTGTAACCCTTCACACGAAGTTTGGATACTTTCATATAGTGTTGCTCCTTGAGATGATTATGGCGAGCTTGAGCCTTTTCTTTATCTTATTCCTTTTATCTCTTACTCTTTATGCTTGATTAATTATTTGATTATTTGTTCTCATCCCTTTAAAAGCATGTTGCAAATCTCTTCTTCTGTTGGGAGACTATTGATGGTGGATCGTCTTTGGTTTCAAAAAAGGAAGAAGTTTCTTCTTACATGGACTTTCTTTTGTGGATTACTATTTCTATTTTCCTTTGCTTGCTTTCATTAACTATTATATTAGTTAGGGGGCTTATCTCTTTAGGACTTTTCAGCTCTTTGAGCATTAGCTTAGAGATTTGCCCCCTCTAAGGACTTTGCACCTTTTCTTTGTGGCAATAAAGTTTTCCTAATTTTCTTATAAAAAAACCCTAAATCCTAAACCTAAAACCCTAAACCCTAAAATTCTAAACCCTAAACCTAAAACACTAAACCCTAAAACCCTAAACCCTAAACCCTAAACCTTAAACCTTAAAACTTATAATCCTAAACCCTAAACCCTAAACCCTAAACCCCCAACCCTAAACACTAAACCCCAAACCCTAACCCTAAACCTTAAAAACCTAAAAACCTATAACTAAGCTAAATAAAAACCTAAATAAATAAACCTAAACTTAAATAAAATTAAAAAATAAAATAAAATAAAATAAAAACATAAACCTAAACCTGAACCTAAAAATAAAAAAATAAAAAATAAAACTAAATTAAAATAAAATAAATAAAAACCTACACTAAACTAAAAAGTAAAATAAACCTAAAAATAAAAAAACTTAAATAAAAAATAAAATAAAATAAACTAAACTTAAAATAAAATAAAATAAAACTAAATGTAAAATAAAAAATAAAATAATCTTAAAATAATAAAATAAAAAAACCAAATAAAACATAAACCTAAAATATAAACATAAAATAAATAAAAATAAAACCTAACCCAAAACTAAAAAATCTAAACCTAAAATAAAAATAAAATAATAATCTTAAACCTAAGCTAAAATAAAAACCTAAACCTAAACCTAAAATAAACTAAACCTAAACCCTAAACTAAATAAAAGAAATTAAACTAAAATAAACTTAACCCTAAAACCATAAACCCTAAACCTAAAACCTAAAATAACAAATCCTAAACCCTAAACTCTAAACCCTCAACCCTAAACCTTAAAAATCTAAAAATTTAAACCTAAAAATAAAATAAATAAAATAACCAAAACCAAAATAAAATAAAAAATAAACCTAAAAAAATAAAATAAAAACCTACACCTAAACCTAAAAGTAAAAAAAAAATAAAACCTAAACCTAAAACAAGAAAAAAAAGCCCAACTAAAAAATAAACCTAAACCTAAAACTAAACTTAAAAAATAAACAAAAATAAAAAATCTAAACTAAAATAAGTGAACCTAAAATAATAAAACTAAACTAAATAAAAAAACCTAAATAAAAATAAAAATAAAATAAATTAAAATAAAATAAAATAAAATAAACAAAACATAAGCTAAATAAACTAAAAAACCTAAACCTACTAGCTTACTTAATTTAAAAAAAAAACTAAACCTAAATCCTAAATCCTAAACCCTAAACCATAAACCCTAAAACTAACCATAAACCCTAAACCCTAATCCTACAACACTAAACCTTCAACCTACAACCTCAAAACCCCAAAATCTAAAACCCAACCCCGAACGCAGCGGTCTCTGGCGATTACATTTTTCCCTTCCTTCGATTATGCTTTTCTTGTAGTTTGGCCAATTTATGATCATTCTCGATCGATTTCTTTGATTGTTTGTCTTTGATTGGCCTCTCATGTGAGTTTCCATTGCTCATTCTATGGCGGAGGAAATAAACCCACCTCGTGCTTCTCCATCTTGGAGTCATCTAGCATCAATTACATGGAATTGTGGATTGAAAACATCTGCTACTCTGCCTACAGTTAAGTACTTTAAGGACACATTATCTGGTAAGAACCTTTCCCCTAATGCTTCGGTGAATTTGATCTTGACCACATTTCGTGGCATGCCAGTGATTATATGTTCGGTTCTAGATGTGGAAAAGTTTGTGAAGCCTTATGAATTCACTTTAGTTGGTAAATTTTCCTTACGATGGCCAACTCTCCATAACATCTGATCTTTTTTTCATAGCCTTAAACTTTCAGGTGCTTTAACTATCAGATTGATTGATCTAAGGCATGTTTTAATTCAGCTCTCTAATGACTTAGATTATTCAGGAGTTTTTGCATGATGCTCTTACTTTGTTTTTAATTGTCAATGCGACTTCTAAAATGGTCTCCTCTTTTTGATATAAAAGAGGAATCCCCAATTGTTCCTATATGGTTAGCTCTTCCTAATATGAGAATACATTATGTTACACATCAAGTTCTCTTTGCGATTGGGGCTCTCTTTGGTCCGCCTCTTCAAATTGATCAAGCCACCGCTTTGAGATCACGACCTTTTGTTGCTTGTATTTTGGTTGAAATTGATATCTCTAAAAAGCATCCTAAAGAAGTTTGGATTGGCTCTGAGAAGTTTTGTTATAATCGAAAAGTTGAATTTTAGAATTTTCCTATTTTTTGCACACACTGTAAAATTCATGGCACGATCATTCTATATGTTTTGTGTTGCATCCACAACTTAAAAAGAAAAATTTTCTCGATTCTAATCCTACTCTATCAAATGATAAAGTCATTAAATTTACTTATGTGCCTAAGGTCACTCAAAATGGGAATCCTGCCTACCCTACTCCTTTTGTATCCACTTTGCTTTGTCCAATGGAGAGCAATCTGAGCAAGTTAAAGACACTACTAATGAGGTTCTTGAGGAGGAAAATGATAGCTTGATTATCAGTCCTTCTAAATGTAATAATTTTCCTCCTCAAGACAATACCTAAATTCAGTCTAACCTACCCCTCTTGGCTAGTGAACCCGAGGAGACTCATATGATCCTTAGTGGTGATTTGAATGGAAATTTGAGGTTGGAGCATCTGAAAAAAATTTTTGCAGCTGATCCTTTGATGATGGAATAAAATCTGAAAACTAATTCTGAAATTGATCCAAAAATTTGCTCTATTAATGGATTCAGAACCTCTCCTTCTCCTACTCTTGAGAGTGATATGCTAACTCTCTCTTAATTCGACATTGAGGAAGGAAAATTACCATTAGAAATGCTTTGGGCGTCTGAGGTCCTATTCAAATAACGCAGTCTCTCTCAGATGGTGATTCTTTGGACAAAGATAGACCTTTTCAAACTATTTTAAAAAAAATCACTTAAAGCAAAAATGTTCACTAATAGCTCCACTAGAACTACTAGATCTTCCCTAACTTTCCATAAATAAATATTTCTATTTTCCTTTTCTTCTTGCTTTATTATATCTTTAGTTATCTCTTTTCTTTTCTTTTCTTTTCTTATTTTATTATGATCAACTTACTAATTTGGAATGTTTAAGGTATTGGGACTCTCATTATCCGCAACCATATTAGAAGTCTCTGTCGTATTCATAACATAGCCTTACTTATTGTTATTGAACCATTCATACACTCTTCTAAGATCAACCATGTTGCTAGAACACTCAGCTTTCACAACTTCTTTTATAATATTAGCAATAAAATTTGGTATTTTTGTAATAATTTAGTCAATATATCTATCCTTGATGATCTTCAACAATTGGTTAATGTCCACATCTCATTGAGTGATTTCTCTGCTCTAGGTTCCTTTATTTATGCTTCTTTTAATAGAGAAGGTAGGAACATCCTTTAGGACAATTTAAGAACCTTTGCCTCCTCGGTCAACAAACCCTAGTTGGTAGGGGTGATTTAACACTATTCTTTCTTCCTCAGAAAGAAGGGGTGGTTGCTCTCCTAACATTCATTCCATGGAAGAATTTTCTAATATGATTCTTGATTACAATCTGATTGATATTGGCTGTCGGGTTTGGATTATACTTGGCATAACTCTAGACTCGCAGCAACTAGGCGGATTCTTTTAATTCTCTCAATCAATCAATGGCCTCATACTTGGGTTGAGCATTTGAGTAGAACTTTTGTCACGATCATGCTCCTCTTTTGATATCACATCAAAATCCCTCTAATAGATTAACCTCCCCTACCTCTTTCAGATTCCAAAATATGTGGATCCAATACATTGATTTCTTAAATGTTGTCTCCATCAACTGGATGGCACCCCTTCACCTTGATAATTTTGTTAAAGGCGTGATTCGCCTCTGGCTTAAGCTTAAAAGGCTTAAATAAAATCTTAATTGGTGGAACAAGCATCAATTTAAAAATCTCTTTGTCAATATCAAAAATATGGAACAATTGGTTTATTCTCTTGAAAATGCTATTTTGACTGATTCCACTAAACTTGAGGACTTGAATGAAGCCAAAGATAACTTGGTTAGCTATCAAAATATGGAAGAAACCTCACGACAAAGGCGCTAGCAAACATATTGCTGATGGCGACAGAAATACCAGATATTTCCATGCTCTTTTCCAAACATAGAAAGCATTAAACTCTATTAAAAAAATTAAAAGTGATAACGGCAATTGGATCACTGACAATAATGATATTAAAGATTCTATCACCATCATTTTAAAAACTTATTGAACAAGAACCTTCCTTTAGAACCAATCTCCAACTCCCACTTGATTCCCTCAATAATTACTAATGATGACAATCACTTGCTTAATATGGTTCCTATGGTTGCTGAGATTGGTAGAATTCTTAATAGCATGAATGTTGAATCTATTGCTGGCCCTGAAGTCTACATGACTCAATTTTTTTAGCATTGTTGGCCTATTATTAAGTCTAACTTAGTCGATGCTATCGTTGATTTCTTTAATGGAAATCCCTTACATAGATATTTTTCTAGCACTTCCATTATCCTCATTCCTAAAACTAATAATCCTGAATCTTGGGGCGATTTCAGACCTATCGCCTTTGCACCTTCTTTCATAAACTAATTGCTAAATTGATTGCCAATAGTCCTCTGCTTCCTAAAATTATTTCCCTCAACCAAACTGGTTTCATTAAAGGTAGAGCTATATCTGATAGCATTCTTCTTGCCCAAGAGCTGATTCATGATTTGGATGCTTCTATCAGAGGTGGTAACATCCTATTCAAATTGGACATCTCTAAAGCTTTTGACAACCTCTCTTGGAATTTCCTCTTCCAAATTCTTCATTTATTTGGTTTTTCTGTTAAATTTATCTGCCTCATTAAAAATTGTATTAGCAATGTTTGGTTCTCTGTTATCGAATGGTGAGGCCTTAGGTTTCTTCCCTTCTATGCATGGCTTGAGACAAAGGGATCCCTTGTCTCCCTCTCTTTTTATTATTACTGTTGAATATTTTTCGAGGAGGCTTCATGACCTTTTCAATAATAATCCAAGCATGTCTTTTAGAACTCAAGGGTTTTCTGTTCTCATCTTAGTTTGATGATTTCATTATCTTTTGCAATACCTCTATTCATCACATTAAAAATATTAAGAATTTTTAAATAAATTTGAAAACAAAAGTGGTCTCTTTCTTAAGGCAAAAGTTATTTCATTCCTTTCTCTAAAATCTCTAATAATAAGATCAACCAAACCTTGAGAATCACTAATTTTCAGCAACAACAACTTCCTATTAAATATCTTGGTGCTCCTCTTTTTAAAGGTCAGAAAAGATCACATCTTTTTGATGAGTTAATCCAAAAAACCTCTAATAAAATTTCTATTTTAGAATTTCATTTACTCTCATTTGGTGGTAGGCTCACTTTGATTAAGAGTACCCTTAACTCCATGCCTTTATATCTTATTCAAACCATTGTGCCGACCAATTCTACCATTAATAGAATTGGCCTCTTAATAAATTTTTAGGGTTCTAACAATTCTACTAAAAGAATGCATTGGACCTCTTGGTATAAAGTTATGGCACTCTTCTGAAGGTGGGCTATAAGCCAATCAGGGAAGCTATCACTGCTTTTTCTTATAAACTTTGGTGGAATTTTAGAGGCAACAATAGTCTTTGGGCTCAATTCATGACTGCTAAATACTTCCAGGGTAAGCGCCCTCTCATTTGCCCTTACAAAGTGGGAGATTCTCATGTATGGAAAAGACTTTGTTCCATCAAATGGGAGGCTGAATCCTTAATTTCTTGGGGGATTAACTCTAGAACTTCCTTCATTTGGCAAGATAATTGGACTGGCATTGGCTCTATTGATGATTTACTTTCTACCCACTCCACTGCTGCCATTAAAGTGAACTCTTTCTGATAGAATAATAAGTGGAACAATAGTAAGCTTACTGACTATATCCTTATCTCTCTTTTAGATAAGCTTACTACCATCCCTATCATCCCTAGCAATCATGATCAGATTCTTTTTGACTTTCTCAAAATGGTGACTTCAACCTTAAAGATGTGCATTCATATTAGAAGCTCATGATTTCTCTAATGTGTTTTTTAAACTTTGGAATAACACTATCCCTATTTTTTACTCTATTCTAACTTGGAGAATTTTGAAAAATTTCATCGCTGTTGATTCCTTGATGTGGGGTAATGGTTTTCACTTACCTTCAAAATACTACTACAGTGGAGCCATTGCTTCTAAACTTTGGGTTTGGTATGATGAATTTTTAATATTGACAAATTCAATGGCTCCTTAACTCTTTATCAACTTCTAGAGGTTTATTTTGAAAACACTATTAAAGGCCGCATTAAAGTGATAACTGCTATCACTCTTATATGGTTCATATGGATGGCGAAATGATGCAAAATTCCTATGAACCATAAGAGGATAATTGCTAGAATTAAAGATAAAATCCATGATTTATTTAATGCCAGTTTAATTAACTACAATCAATTTAAAGGTTGTAAATTTGTGGCCAATAAACTGGGTTTTAACCTGCCGGACCATCCCAACTGTAAAGATGATAAGCTTGTTTATTGGAAAAAACCTCATGATAATATTATTAAAATTAATACTAATGGCTCCATTTCTCAAAATGCTTCTGACTATGGTGGCATTTTTAGAAACCTTAATGGTAAAGTTTTATGTGCATTTGCTTATCCTCTTACTACATATTCTATTCTCTTTGCAGAGCTAATGGCTATTAACAAAGCTATTGAGATTTGCCCTACAAAAAGGTTGGCTCAATGTTTGGATTGAGGTGGATGCCCTATTGCTGATAGATCTATTGACTTCCACCAAAGTGGGAAATTCAGAATTGTACTACCTCCTAAAGCATACTAGAGCTCTCCTATCTCAACTCTATTTTAAAATCACTCATGTTTGGCATGAAGGTAATGTGTGTGTTGATTACCTTGCTAATCTGGGTGCTAGATTAGATGGAATAAAATTCTTTGATCAGCTTACACTTCCTAAACATTTGTGTGGATTGGTTAATTTGGACAATACTGGACTTCCTTATCTCAGTAACTAATTTCATCCTATGTTTTGGCCTAATTACAACTTCTATTACTTTATTTTATTTGTATGGTCATCTTTTGCTTATCTTTTGTTTATTGTTGTTGCTCCTCTTAGTTTTGCTAATGCATTTCCCTAATAATATTTTCTGGTTCTATTATGATCTCTGTAGCATCTGATGCTGGCTTTCTACTAATTATCCAATCTTTTTTTGGGGTCTTATTGTATCATTGTTTCCTTGCTAATGGAAATGTGCTTCTGTTTCCCTAATCTGGATGGATGGATGTCTTATTTTCGATCTGACGTGCTTGCCATCAATACTATTTTTTTGGGACTTCGTATTTTGCTTTTCTTTTCACAATTGAGGCTTTCTGTCTCTTTTTCTGTTATTCTCAAACTATTTTTTTATTCTGGCTACCTGTATTGGAGACTCATGTCTTTGTTGCTGCAGTTGTTGGTTTGCTATGATTTGCATAGCTTCATGGTGGGCCCTTGTTTATTTGTATCTTCCCTCTTAAATAGGGCTGTGGCTCCTATTTTGCTCACCAACCCCCCTTCCTCAACCTATAAGGGAAGAATGTTTAATTTACATGTTATTACTATTGTTTATTTGCAAGATTGGATTTGCTTCTTGCCTTCCTTTCATCTAATTTTATTGATGATTTTGGATTAGATGATGAATTCCTTTCCTTGTCTTGAAGGATTTTAATGATGGTTTTCTTTTGATCCCCATTTTGGGTCTATGTAATACTTTTTTTACTAACTAGATTACCCTCTGCTGGGTGCAATATTTGGTTTGCTATCTTGGTTATTGGTTGAATGGATTATCGGGTTTTATGCCCAGCAAGCTGCTTCTGGGGTTATTTCTCTGATTGTTTTTTGTGTTGTTTGCGGTGGGGTGCAGCTTATCACCTACAGCTTGTGGTCTATCTAATCTACTGTTGCATTTCCATCTTGGTTCAATTATGACTTGTGTAGTTCCTGTTGTGTTTACGCTATTAACTTGGTTTTTGTTAACATCTGCATTGTTTATTATGAATGGGTATCCTTTTATCGTATTCACGGTGTATTCACGGCTTTAAGTTTCATATGATTTGGGATCTTTGTTATTTACATGCTAATTGATATGCTTAGCAGGATTTCAGTTGGCTTTTCAGCCGGTTGTCTATTGTTTCTATCTTACACTTTGGCCTACATTTGTCTACTTGTGGTGGGTTTTCTGGGCTTAATTTTACCCTTGGATCTGTATTAATAAGGTGGATGTGGCCAAGATGGTTCATTTTATATGGGTAGGGATTCTCATGCTATGGTGACTATAATGGTGATACTTATCCCCATTGCTCTTCTTGTCTCCTTTCTATAGTGTATATGGCTTTGTTTAGGTTTGCAGGTACTAAGGCTCATAAGACTTTCAATAAATGGCTACTATCTTCCCACAGGTTTGTAGGCTATGATGGCTGTGATGATTCATTCCTTTTGGTTTGGTAGTAGCTCTTGTGATGTAACCCTTTGAAGTTTGGATGCTCATATCGCATCGCCCCAATTTGGTGTGTGAGCGAGCCTTCTCTCAGGACACTTCTCTATATTTTTCTCGGTTTATGCTATTTTTACCTTCCACTTTGTTTGTATTACTCTAAGCGTGCTAATTTTTATCTTTCTACATATTTGTAGATGCTTTTTCTCTTTCTCTTGCAGGTTTGCCCCCTAGTGGCATGCTTTCTCTCAACCTGATGAGCTTTGGGCCAAATCTATCCATTGGCTTCTCTATGTTAATCATTTTGTATCTTTTGCTTTCATTTTCTCTTTTATTTTACTTTTGGATGTACTTAGATAGGAGATTTACTCTCTAGGTTGTTTGTAGCTCTTTGAGCTGTAGTTTTAGAGTTTATCCCCTATTAAGGATCTTGTAACCCTCTTTTTGTGGCAATAAAATTCCCCCTATATGGGGTTTCAAAAAAAAATACTAAACCTACAACCTTAAACCCTATACCTTAAACCTTAAACCTAAACCCAAAATCCTAAAGCCTAACCCTAAACCCTATACCTTAAAAGCATAAACCCTAAAATCCTAAACCCTAAACCCTAAACCCTAACCTTTAAACCCAAAACCCTAAAACCTAAACCCTAATCACAAAACCCTAAACATAATCCTAAAGTAACTATATATATGATAAAATAAACCTAAACCTAAAACCTAATAAACCTAACCTAAACCTAAACCTAAGTATGGGCGAACCTTGATAGCAGAACATCACCGTCAAGCGGGCTGTCACAGGCAGTGGAGGTGAAGGTGGAGGAGGTGGTTATCACAGTGGTGGTGGGGGATCTGGAGGTGTTGGTTGTTATGGAGGTGGTGGTTAGAAGCGTGGTGGAAGCGGGAGGAGGCGATGGAGGTTACGGGTGGTGGTGGTGGAGGAGGGAGATCGAGGACATGATGGCGGATCAGCTACTTGTGAGGCGGGGTGATTACGATGAGAAGATCCGATCTGGCTTATGGGCTGTGTGCACTAGAGATGATTCTAGTTATCTGAGTTTTGATTTGCTCTATCTGCACATTTTATCTATTTATAAACCTTAAAACTTGGTGTCTAAGAAATGTTGAATAAATTTGTTCTCTGTTTAAAAAAAAAATCTAAAGTAAACTAAACTAAATCCCTAAAGCGAAAACCAAAACTCTAAACCTTAAAATAAAAAGAAAATAAAAAAATAAAAAACCTAACCTAAACTACTACTACAACCCTAAACCTAAAAACTAAACCTACCAACCCAACCTAAACCCCAAACTTACCACTGGGCCCTACTGACCTAATCACTCTAAACCTAAAATAACCCTGGGCCTCCTCTAAATAAAAACCTGACCTATAAACTACTTTATCCACTTCTAGACCCTCCTAAACTCTGAAACCTAAAATGATATATAACTCTACTACTAAACCCTGGGCCAAAACTGGGCCACTAAACCCTGGGCCTAAATAAACCTGAGCCCTAACTTATAAATAACTGATAAGATAAAATACTCCTAAAATGTGTAAAGATAAATAAAGATAAACCTACACTAAATAAAATGGAACCTAAGATAAACTATAAAATAAAAGAATACCTAAATAATGATAAATAGATAATAATAATGGTACTAAATTAAAGATCTTCTGGTTTGCTTAGAACCTACTTTTCTTAAACTGATCCTGGGAGAGCCCTAATACAGTAACCTACCTGGGCTAATACCCTCTGATCCTAAGCACAAAACCACTCCTACTAACCCCACTCATTAAACAGGCCCACCTCCCTGATCTTGTCTTTGAGCAAACCCTAGCAAACTAATCTTCCCTGATCCTAAACTAACCCAAACCACCACTAACCCTGGGACCTAGCCAATAATGACCTAACCCACATTACCCTGACCCTCGGCCCTAAAGCCTAGCCAATGACTAAACCTAATAAGGCCACAAAAATGACCACAAAATAAAGATAAATAAACCTGAGCTAAAAAAGTAAAATATAAAAACCTGAGCCCTAACAAATTAAATAAAAATAATAATAAAATAAAATAACCTACTAATTAAATCTATAAACTTTTAAAAACTAAACATAAATAAAAATAAAATAAAGCTAAAATAAAATAACTAAATAACCTAAACTAAAATTAAACCTAAAATAAACTTAAACCCTAAAAATGAAATAAACCTAAAATAAAAAATAAAAATAAAATAAATAAAACCTAAACCTAAACTAAAGAAACTAAACTAAAATAAATAAAACCTAAACCTAAACCTAAAATAAACTAAACTAAACCTAAACATAAAACTAAAATAAAATAAAATAAACCTAAACCTAAACCTAAAATAAAAAAAAATAAAACCTAAAAATAAACATAAATAAATAAACCTAAATAAAAAAAATAAAATAAAAAACCTAAACCTCAAAATAAAATAAACTTAAAATAAAAAAATAAAATAATAAAAAAATAAAACTAATAAAATGAAATACTAAAAAATAAAAAATAAAATAAATAAATAAACAATAAAATAAAATAACTTAAACTAAATACTAGGAAATAAAACCCAAACTGAATCACCCCAATCTAGCTAAACCAGGCCACCCTTCCACCCTATACCAAACCTAAACCCTACCTAAACCTTAAATCCCCAAACCTTACCTTACTAAATAAATTTAAAAATAAACCCCCAAACCCTAAATTCTAATAAATAAAACCTTACATGGGCAACCATGGCAGAACATCCTGTCCCAGGCTCAATCCTCTGGCTGGAGGTGAAGGCGGAGGCGGTGTTTATCGTAGTGGAGGTGGGTGATCTAGAGGTTCTCATGGATAAGGTGGTGGTCAGGTGGTGGTTATGGATGTAGCAAATGGAGGTTACAACCATGTTGGTGGCGGAGGAGAAATGAGATATAATGGTGGATCCCACTACTCAAGTGGGGGTAGTTCGATGAAGCTGAATTGAAGAAGGCCGTGGCTAGCCTGAGTCCTGGAGAGATAATTCTATCTAGGGTTTTATTTTATGCTCATGCTCATTTTATCTATGTGGTTGCTTGTGTCTTAGAAAACTTGGTGTGTTACTATAAAAGAAGAAATGTTGAAACTTGTTCTCTTAAGAAAACAAAACCCTAAAACTAAAACTATACACAAACCTAGAAACCCAACTAAAACCATAAAATCTAAACCTAAAACCCTACTAAAACCTAAACCCCAAACCAAAAAAAACTATAAACTCTAAACCACAAAGCCCAAACATCACCTAAAAAACTAAAATAAAAAACTAAAATAAAACCTAAAAATAAATAAATAAATAAACTAAAAAATAAAATTAAAATAAAAAAATAATAAAATCTAAACTAAAACTTAAACCTAAAAAAAAAATAAAAATAAAACTAAAATAAACTAAAATAAATAAAATAACCAGATAAAAATAAAAACCTAAATAAAATAAAATAAACATAAAATAAAATAAAATAAACCTAAAATAATTAATTAAATTAAATAAAACTAAAATAATATAAACTTAAATAAAATAAAAAACAAAACCTAAATAAAAAAAAAAATAAGATAAAATTAAATAAAATAATAATACTGTCTTAGAAAACTTAGTTACTCGTGATGAAATCGAGAAGAAGAAATGTTGAATATGAATTTATTCTCTTAAAAAAATAAAACACTAAATTAAATAAAACCAAATCTAGACCTAAACCCTAAATCTTAAAACCCTACCCTCTAAAAGACCCTGGACCTAAATCCTAAATCAACCACACCTAATGAGCCACTAAACTAAACCTCTCCAAACCTTAACCTAAACCTGGGCTAACAGACCCCCACCCTGAGCCTCCCATGGCTGACACTACATGATCACTAAAACTAAAGGCTACTAGCCTCTGATAATCCTAAAATGATAAATATTATACCTAAATTAAAATCTAAACCTAAAATAATAAATAACACCAATAATAAACTAAACTAAATATAAAACACCTAAACTAAATCTAAACTAAAAGTAAATGAAAATAAAAACCTAAAACTAAAAATAAACCTAAAAAATAATAAACCTAAACTAAAATAAAAAATAAACCAAACCTATAAAATAAAATAAACTTAAATAAAATAAAATAAAATAAACTCAGCTAAAAATAAACATCCTAAACCTAAAAATTAACTAAAATAAAAATCTAAATGAAATAAAATAAATAGGATCAAAATAAAAAATAAACCTAAAATAAATATTAAATTAAAAAATAAATAAACTAAATAAACATGAATGCTTGTTTGCTTAATTTTTTTTAAATTCTAAATTTACCATAAACCCTGAGCCTGACCCCAAAAAAAACACCTTAAATAAACCCACAAACCCCACCCTATAAACAAATAACCCTAAAACCCTGACCAACCCTATGACCTAGCCCAACCATAATAAACTACTCTAACTAAAATAAAACTAACCACAGCTACAAACCCTAAGCCTAAAACCCACTGACCCTAAAACCTAATAAACCTTAAACCTTTATGTCTAAATACTCTAAAAAAACCCTATTAAAGTAATAAATTTAAAATAAACCTAAACCCTAAGAAGGTAAAACCTTGATGGTAGGGACATCACCATCAAAGGCTCGTCTAACATGGTAATAGGCTAGCGATGGTTAACATAGTTACGATGGAGGATCTGGAGTGGTGGATATGAGGTGGTGTGAGTAGTGGTGGTTATGGAGGCGGAGGCGATAGAGGTTACCAAGGTGATCTGGAGGAGATCGGGATGATGGTGGATCATGCTACTCGAGATGGGTGGTTTTGATGGGCTGGAGAAACTAAAGTAAATGAAATGTCTTTGTTGAGACGGTTCTAGTATTCAATTTGATCTATGATGTACTATGTCATCACTTGTGTCTTAGAAAACTTGGTGTGTTACTTGGTTGATGAAATCAAAATGAAGAAATGTTGAATTTGAATTTGTTATTTGTTTAAAAATAATAATACCAAAACCCTAAATCCTAAACTAAAACATCAACACCAGACCTTAAACTCTAAACCCTAAACCCAAAACCCTAAATCCTAAACCCTCAACCCTCAACCCTAACCCTAAACCATAAACTCTGAACCTACATCCCAAAACCCTAAACTTTAAACCTTAAATCCTAAACCCTAAAACTTACAACCCTGAACCCTAAATCCTAAACCCTAAAAACCTAAAAACTTAAACCTAAACAAAATAAAACTTAAAAAATATAACAAATTAAAAAACCTAAACCTAAATAAAATAAAAAATAAAATAAAATAAAAACCTAAACCTAAACCTAAACCTAAATGTAAAAATAAAATATAATAAAAAATAAAAACTAAACTAAAATAAAATAAATAAAACCTAAATTAAATTAAAAAAAACAAAAGACTAAAAAACCTAAATAAAATAAAACTAAATGTAAATAAAATAAAATAAACCTAAAATAAAATAATAACTAAATAAACCAAAACCTAAAAAAATAAACCTATAAAATTAAAAATTAAAAAAAAATAAATAAAACCTAAACCTTAAAACTAAAACATAAACCTAAAATAAATATAATTAAATAAACCTAAATTAAAATAAACTAAACTAAAATAAGTTAAACTAAACTAAAATAAACTAAACTAAACCCTAAACTAAATAAAATAAAATAAAATAAAAACTAAACTAAACCTAAACACAAAATAAAACCTACCTAAACTAAAATAAAAAAAAATAAAACATAAACCTAAAAAATAATAAAATAAACTAAAAATAAACATAAACATAAACTAAACCTAAAATAAACTAAATAAAACTAAAATAAATAAACTAAACTAAATAAAAGTAAAAAAAAAGTTAAAATAAAATAAATAAAAAATAAACTAAATAAACTTAAACCTACCAGTTTAATTAATTAAAAAACCCTCAACTATACTAAACCTTAAACTAACCTAAACCTGACCTAAACCTAAAAAACCTAAACCCTTAGCCTTAAAAAACACTAAACAAATCCTAAGACGAATCATAAAATCTAACTCTAAACTAAGCCCTAACCCTAACACTAACCCTAAACCCTAAACCTAAACCTAAAGTAACAAAATAAATTAAACAATAAACCTAAACCTAAAATCTAATAAACTAAATCCTAAGAATGGGGCGGGACCTTGATGGCAAGAACATCATCAACCAAGCTTCAGTCTAGATCGGCGATGGAAGCGGAGCGGTGATTATCACGATGGCTGGGAGATCTAGAGTCTTGGTGGATATGGAGGTGGTGGTCGAGTAGTGGATTATGGAAGCGAGAGGAGCAGTTCTAATGGTGGTGGTGGAATCGATATGATGATGGTAGATCATGTTTTCGAGAGGCCAAGGTAGTTGATGGGAACTTGAGAAATTAAGAATGACCAATCCCGATCTGCTTATGGAATTGTGTCTTTATAGCGAGCGGTTTACTTATCTATGGTTTTGATTTGCTCATGGGTGCTCATTTTTTATGTCATCGTTTGTGTCTTAGAAAACTTGGGGTGCAACTTGGTTGATGAAATCGAAAAAGAAATGTTGAATCACAATTTGTTCTCTATTAAAAACCCCAAACCCACAAACTAAAAGCGTAAACCCTAAAACCTAAATCTAAACCAAACCCAAAACCCTAAGCCTAAAACTTAAACCTAAACTAAATAAATCCTAAGCGTAAAATTAATAAATAAACCTAAAATAAAATAAAATCAAATTAAATAAAACATAAACTAAAACTACGTAAACCTAAACATAAAATAAAATAAAAAATAAAAACTAAACTAAGAAAATAAATAAATAAAAACCTAAACTAAACTAAGAGTAAAATAAAATAAAAATAAACTAAACCTAAAATGAGATAAAATAAACCTAAAATAAAATAAAATTTAATAAAAACCTAAACCTAAAAATCAAATGAAAATTAAAACCTAAAAAAATAAAATAAAATAAAAACTAAACCAAACTAAAGGAAAACTTAAACCTAGATGAAGAATATAAAATGAAACAAGATAGATGAAACTAAGCCAAAACTAAAATTTATGCTAAAGATAAATAAACTTACTAACCTTCAAAATAAACCTAAATCTAAGATAAATAAGATAAAATAAACTAAAAAAAAACTAAACTTGAATACAAACTTAAAAAAAACTTAAAATAAACCACAACCTGCTGCAGAGAGAAATATAATAAAGAAACTACCTAAACCTAAAATAAAATAAAACTAAACTAAAAATAAAATAAAATAAAATTCACTAAAAAAAACCTAAACCTAAAAGATAAATTAAGATGAACATGAGCTAAAGATGATGGAATGGATACTAAAATAAATAAAATAATAGATAAATAAATAAAATAAGATAAGATAATAATAGATAAAATAAACTAATTAAATAGGCAAAGCTTGCACTTGCTTGATTTTTTAAAAGAAAGACTAAGCCAAGATCCTAAACGATTAAACTCTGGTAGGCGCAGGCCAAGCCACTAGCCACAAGAGCCTATCCTGGGCCTAGGCCCCAGGGCCACTGAGCCTAATCTGGCCTACAGGCCCAGGCTATGGGCCAAGATCCTAAACCTGAGCTGAGCCCTAAAGGCGGACACTGACGGCCTAAGGTCATGGGCCACTGAGCCTAAGACCCTGCTACAGGCCACAGGCCACAGGCCACTGAATACTGAGCTCACAGGGAGGCCCTGAAACAAAGACCCTGGAGTCCATGGGCCCAACCCCAGATCCATGGCTGAGCGGACACTAAACCTGCACTTGAGACTGGCTAAACTAAAGTAAAACATGAAATAAAATAAATTAAAGGCCTAAACCTAAATAAAATAAGATAATATAAAATAACATAAACTAAAAGGCCTAAACCTAAATATAAAAATAAAATAAATTAAAACCTAAACATAAATAAAATAAATAAAATAAAACCTAAAATTAAAACTGAAACTACCAAAATAAAATAAAATAAAATAAAATAAACTAAAATAAAATAAATAAAAAGCTAAACTAAACTAATATAAAAAACCTAAATAAAATAAAACATAAAATTAAATAAACCTAAAATAAAAATAAATAATAACCTATAACCTAAAAATAAACTAAAAATAAAGTAAATAAAAAAAAAAAAAACCCTAAACTAAAAAAAAAAAAACAAACCTAATAATAATAAATAACATAAATTAAACTAAACCTAAACTAAAATAAACTAAAACTAAAATAAGCTAAAATCACCTAAAACTAAACTAAATAAAATAAAATAAACAAAAAAAACTTGACACAGACAAAAAAATAAAGCTAATTTAAAATAAACTTAAAAAATAAAACCTAAAGTAAAAAAAATAAAATAAATATCTAAACTAAACTAAAATAAAAATAAAATAAAATTAAAAAAAATAAAATAAAAGTAAACTCAATGAAAAATAAACTTAAACTTAAAAATAAATAAAAATAAAAAGTTTAAACTAAACTAAAAAAATAAATAAATAAATCTAAATAAAAATTAAAATAAATTAAGATATAAATAAAATAAATTAATAAACTTAAACCTTACCACTTTTTTTTTAAAAAGCACTAAACCCTGAACACTAAACCCTAAAGCCTTAAACCTAAACCTTATCCACTAATCCTATATAAAAATAAGGCCTCAACCCTAAACTAAACACTCAACTCTACAGGCCAAAACCCCCTGACCACCATAGACCTAAATTCTAAACCCTAAACCCAAAATGTGCAAAATCGTGACCCTAAATCCTGGCTTAAACCCTAATCTGAGCCCACCACAAACTGACCATAACCCTTAACCCTAGTCTTAAACCATGGGCCACTAAACCTATGACCCTGAAAACCCTAAACTGACCCAGCCTAAGGGCCTAAGCCCATAAAACCTAAACCTTATATACCAGCATAAACCCACTAAACCTTAAACCTGGACCCTGGAACTGAGCCCAAACCCAAAACCCTAAATCCTAAAACCTAAATCCTGAACCATAAGACCTAAAACTTAAAGCCCTGACAAAGATAAAGACCTAAAAATAATAAATAAACAAACTGGACACAAATAAAATTATAAAATTATAAAATAAAATAAAAATCAAAACTAAAACTTAAAGCTAAAGCTAAACATAAAAATAAAATAAAATAAAATAATAAAAATAAGATTAAATTAAATAAATAGAAACCTAAATAAATTAAAAAATAAAATAAACTTAAGAATAAAAAACCTAAATAAAATAAAAACTAAACATAAAATAAAATTAAAATAAACCTAAAAATAAAAGTAAATAAAAATAAAATAAAACCTTTAAACTAAAAAAATAAATCTTAAAATAAAACCTAAAGATTAAATAAAAAAATAAAACATAAAACCCTAAACTAAAAAAAAAACATAAACAAAAAAAAATAAACATAATATAATAAACTAAACTAAACTAAAATAAACTAAACTAAAATAAATAAAGCCTAAACCTAATCTAAATTAACTAACACTATACTTGCATACAATAATAAACTAAAATAAAAAAACCTAAACTTAAAACAAAATAAAATAAAATAAAACTAAACCTAAACTAAAATAAAATAAAACTAAACCTAAAATAATAAAATAAACTCAACTAAATAAAATAAACCTAAGGCTGATAAACTAAAGATAAAACCTCAACTAAGATAAATAAACCTAAAATAAACTAAACTAAATAAAATAAAAATAAACCTAAATAAGGCTAAAGGTAAATAAACATAAACTAAATAAACATAAACCTCTGGTTTGTGATTAAATTAAAAAACCTAAAACACAAAAGACCACTGAATAAACCACTGACCTAAATCCTAGCACCACAAAACTGAGCACCCTATGACTAACCTAACCCCACAACCTGACCACTGAGCCTAAACCTACCTAACTTACCCCACTTAAAGTAACTAAATAAATTAAAAAATAAAAACCTAAACCAAAAATAAACCTAAACTAAACCCTGAACAAAATCTTGATGGCGGGGAACAACATGCCAACTAGGCTCATTCAAGATCTAGTGGTGTAGGCGAAGGCAGAGGCGGCAGTTATTGCAATGGTGGTGGGGGATTTGGAGGTGCTAGTTGAAATGGAGGAGGTGGTCGGAGCGGTGGTGGTTATGGAGGTGGAAGGAGCGATGGAGGTTACTGCCATGGTGGTGGCAGAGGGAAAGATCTGGGATATGATTGTGGATCTTGCTACTGAGGAGGCAGATGGGAGGCTGGAGAAAAACCACTAAACTTTCTTTAAAGCCCTAAAGCCACAAAACCTAACACAAACCCCAAACCCACAAACCCTAAAACCACAAAACCTAAAATAAAATCCTAAACCTCAAAACCTAAACCACCGAACCACAAACCCTAAACCAAACCCTAAAAACTTAAACTTAAACCTAAACTAAATAAACCTAAAATAAAATAAATAAAAAATGTAAACCTAAAATAAATAAAATTAAATAAAATAAAACCTAAACTAAAACCTAAACTTGAACCTATAAAATAAATTAAATTAATAAAAATAAATTAAAATAAAATAAATAAAACTAAACTAAACTAAGATTAAAATAAACTAAGAATAAAACCAAAAAAAAAAATAAAACTAAGCGAAAATAAAATAAAATAATACTAAAATAAAATATAAACTAAAAATAAAAACCAAAAAATAAACCTAAAAAATAAATAATAAATAAAACCTAAACCCAAAATGAAAATAAAATCTAAACTAAAGTAAAACAAATTAATAAAATAAAATAAACCAAAACCTAAATATAAATAAACTAAACTAAAATAAATAAAACTACTTAAAATTAGCTAAATATAAACCTATAGATAAAATAAATAAAATAAAATAAACCTAAAAAAATAAAAAAAAATATAAACCTAAAATTAAAACATAAAACATAAACCTAAATAAAATAAAAAACATAAAATTGAAATAAATAAAAAATAAAACTAAACTAAAATAAATGAAACTAAACTAAAACCAAAATATGAACTAAATTAAAAAACCTAAACTAAAATATAAACTAAAAGAAATAAACTAAACTAAATTAAAATAAAATATAAATAAAATAAATAAACTAAAATAAATAAAATTAAATAAATCACGGACATGTCGGTTCATAACTTTGGAAAAAACCTAAAATACTAAACCCTAAATCTGATCCACCAAACTAATCCTGATCCTAAAATCTTGTTCACTAACCCTAAACTGAACAAAAAAACCTGAAAGCTTTACAAACTTAAACCTGATCTGAGCCACAAAACTAAACCACTGAAACCACAAACTGAGCCTAAAATAAACCACTGAGCTAGCCCTGCCAAAATGACTAAATGATCACTAAGGCCACAGATCCTGGGCCCTAAATAAGGCTGATAAAACTTGGGCTACAGAGCTGGGCCAAAAAAAGGCCAAAACTGAAACTGAGGCCACTGATTAACTAAACCTAGATCTGGGCCCTAATGACCTGGGCCCTGACTAGCCAGAAGGCTAACTGGGCCCTAAGGAAATGACTGGGCTCTGGGCCCGAGGCCCAAAGGCCACTAAAACTGACTAGGCTAAACTGAATTACTATGCTGGGCCATGGGCCCTGGGCCCTAGTCTTGGGCCCTAACTAGGCCTGAGCTCTGGCCCTGGGCCAAAATGACCTGGAGTCTGAATAAATAAAAATGATAAACTGGGACCCAAACTGAGAAAACAAACTAGGCTAAAATAAAGAAATAAAACTAACTTAAGTAATCACTAAACTCTAAACTAAAAAAATAACTAACTAAACTGATAAACCTAAACACTAAACCCTAAACCCTAAATAAAACCAAAAATAACTAAAATGACCCAAAAAATAACTAAACTAAAATGACCAAAAACCAAATTAAATAAGAAACCTAAACATCATTATCAAAAGCTAAGATCTAGTGGTGGAGGAAATTGTCAGGGGTGGTGATCTAAGTGTAGTGGATATGAAGGTTGTGGTGAGCTGTGGTTATGAAGGTTTGAAGAGCAACATGGTTAATGTGGTGGTGAGAGGGATAGATCAGGATATGATGGGATCCCATTACTGAGAGATAAGTGGTTTAATAGGAACAGAGAATGAAGAATAATTGATCTACTATATAAGTTGTTTCTTTTGATAATGACTCTAGTTATCTAAGTTTTTTAATTTTCCCTATGTGTGCTCATTTTTTATTTATCTTGCCACTTATGTCATAGAAAACTTGGTGTGTTACTTGGTTGATGAAATCAAAAAAAGGAAATGTTGAATATGAATTTATTCTTTGTTAAAAAAGAAATAAAAATTCTAAACCCTAAACTAAAACATGAACCCTAGACCTAAAACCTAAACTCTAAACCTAAACTTTATAAACCTAAACCTTAAATAAAACCACAAACCCCAAAACCCCAAACCCTAAACCCTCCTTAATGACCCAAACCCTACTCTACTATACCCTACTGAGCCCTGAGCCTAAAAGCTAAAACTTTAAACTACTAAATAAACATAAAATAAATAAAATAAGGCTTAACCAATTAAAATAAACATAAATGATAAATAACTAAAGAAATAATAAATAAACTACTAAAATAATAAATAAACTAAAATAAACTTATAAAATAAACCAATAAAAATAAAATAAAAATAAAATAAAATAAAAATCTATAAAAAACCAAATAATAATAAACTTAAAAATATAAAAACCTAAACTAAAAAAACTTGACCTAAAATAAAAATAAATAACTTAACCTACTAAAATAAACTAAACTAAATAAATAAAACTAAAAAATAGGCACTAAAGAAGCTAAACTAAATAAAATAAATATAAAAATATAAATCTATAAAACCACAAAATAAACTAAAATAAAAAAATAAAACCTAAAACCTAAAATAAATAAAACCTAAAACTACTAAATAAATATAAAAAAATAAACCAAAAAAAATAAAAAAACATAAAATAAATGACTAATAAAAAATAAAACTAAATAAATAAACCAAAATAAAATGATAACTAAAAAAAAATAATTAAAATAAATAAAACAAATAAAATAAATTAAATAAACATAAACCGTTTGTAATTTAAAATAAAATAAAAAAAAATAATACTAACCTAAACACCTTACCCTAGGCCACCACAAACCACACCTAGGCCCCCTGGGCCCTGCCCTAAATCCTAAACTTACCCTCCTAAACCCTAAAAGATCTAACTACTAAACTAAATAAACCAAAGGAATTAATTAAGAAAACTAACATAAATAAAATAAAACAAATTAAAATAAATTAAAACAGATAAAACCTAACCTAAACTTACTTAAAAAATAAAATATATAAAAATAAAAACTATGTTAAAGAAATAACTAAAACTAACTAAAAAATAAAATGAACCTAAAATAAAAAAACTAAATAAAATTAAAATAAAGAAATAAAATAAATATAAAATAAAAAAATATAAAACCTAAACCTAAAATAATCCTAAAAAATAAACCAAATAAAATAAAACTTAAACAAAAAAAACTTTATAATGAACTAAACTAAAATAATAAAACTTTAACCTAAACTAAATAACTAAATCAACCCTAATCTATAAACTAAAATAAACTAAAAAAAAATCAATAAATACTAAAATAAACATAAAACTACCTAAAAAATAAAATAAAATAAACCAAAATAAAATAATTAATCCTAAACTAAATAAGTTAAAAAATAAAATAAACTAAAATAAGCATAAAACCTAATCCTAATCCTAAAAAATAAATAAAACTAATAAATAAAATCTATAAGATAAAAAATAAACTAATTAAAATAAAATAAAATAAATAAAATAAAAAAAAATTCTTAATAATACTATACTGGTTTGCCTAAAATATAAAAATACTAACCCTAAACCTAAGCCTAACCCAAACCACTACTGAGCATAAATCTAAACTCAGACCTCTGATCTGTCCATAAACCTTGAAGCCACCCTATAACATACCCTGATCCACAAACCCTCAACTCAACCCTAAAGCTAAACTAAGCTACAACCATAACAAACCCCAGACCTGAACCAAAAACTACAACCACAAAACTAAAAAACTAAACTTGATAATGAATAAAACCTAATAATTAAAGAAAAAAACCTAAAATAGTTAAAAATGGATAAAAATAAACCTACTTAAATCTAAATAAAATAAAATAAATAAAATAAACTAAAATAAATAAATACTAAATTAAACTAAAAATAAAATAAACCTGAATTAAACCAATTAAATAAAACTAAACATATTAAAAATAAAATAAACCTAAGATAAAATAAAAACTATAAAAAAAGCATGAAATAATAAAATTAAAAAAATAAAAAAATAAAACCTAAACCATACTTAAAAAAACTTAAAATAAAATAAAAAATAAAATAAACTAAACTAATCTAGAATAAACTAAACTAAATTTAAAATCTAAACCTAAACCTAAAATATAAACCAAACTATCGACCAAAACTAAACTAAATAAAATAAAATAAACTAAAGAAATATATAAACTAAACTAAAAATAAAATCTAAAATAAATAAAATAAAACTAAAATAAACTAAAAAAAATAAAATAAATAAACCTAAAATAAAAATTAAAAGAAATAAAATAAAATAATATAAACTAAATGAAATAAAATAAACTAAAAAAAAAAATAAAAAATGAAAACCTAAACTAAAATAAATAAACAAAATAAACTAAAATAAAATAAAATTTAAAATAAATAAAATAAAATAAATAAACTATAAAAATAAATAAACCTGACCTGTCTTTACTTAAAAAAAACCACAAAACCTAAACCTAAAATTGCCCTGAGCCTAGATAACCCTAAGGCCCTAAAACCCTAAAACAGGCATGAGGCTATCATCTAGAATCCACAAACTGAGCCCCACAAACTATATAAAGATAATAAAACTGATCCTGACTAAATGGACTAAAACCTATAAAATGTTAAAGATGAGACCTAATAAAAACTAACAAACAAATAAAATAATGATGAAAACTAAATAAAACCAGACTAAGATAATGACTGGATAAATGAAATAAAATAAATAAATAAATTAAACTAAATAAACAAACCTCTGGTTTGCTTATATTAAACCTAGTCCCTAAATCTTTAAAATACAGATCTTACCTACCCTCATACTGAGCCATGAAAACCTACCTTAAAAAAATGCCTAACCTACCACACTGAGACTAATACTAAATCTATCTTTAAAAATCTAAACACTAAACCATAAATCAAACCCTAAACCTAAACCACAAATGGATCTTCCAAACCTAACCACAAACAGACCTAAACTAAAATGACCTAATGAAATAAATAAAACTAAACCAAAAATAATAAATTAAAATAATAATAAAATAAATAAAAACTAAACCTAAATAAAATAAAATAAAAAATAAAAATAAACTACAGTTATAAATAAAAAACCTAAATAAATATAAAAAAGATTAAAAAAACCTAAATAAAATAAAACTAATCATAAATAAAATAAGTAAACTAACATAAAATAAATAAAACAAAATTTAAATCTATAAAATAAATAAATAAATAAAACCTAAAACTAAAAAACTAAACTTAAAATAAAATAAAATAAACAAAATAAAATAAACTAAATCTTATAAAAAACTAAGTTAAATAAACCTAAATCCTAATAAAATATAAAATAAAAACCAAACTAAAATAAAACTAAAATACACTAAACTAAAAAAAATAAAAAAGTTCACTAAAAATAAACTACTTAAAATAAACTAAAAATCTAAACTAAAATAAATAAACTAAATAAATAAACTAAATAAAAATAAAAAATAAATAAAAAAATAAATAAAAGATAAAACTAAATAACCTTGGTTTTCTTAATTTTAAAAAAAAACCACACCCTCCCCCTAAATTAACCACAACCCTACTTCCCACCACAACTAAAACCCACCCAAACCTAAACCTAAAACCAGACCTAAACTAAATACAAGCAAACCCTAAATCCCCAAGCCTAAACCACACAAACCACAAACCTAAACTAACCTCACTAAGAATGGGTAGAAAAATGGTAGGAACATCTAATCAGAGGCTAAAATCTATATATGGCGATGGAGGCAAAGCGATGTTATCATAGTGGTGGCAGGGATCTGTTGGTGGGTATGGAGGTGGTGGTTGTAGTGTGGTTTTGGAGGTGGGAGCGATGGTGGTTACATATGGCGGTGGCGAGGAAGATCAGGAGATATGATGGCGGATCTACTGAGAGGCTAGGGTGGTTGATAGAGAAACTAAAAATGGTGATCGATCTCTGCTTATGGAGCTGTTTCTTTATAGTAAGAAGTTCTACTTATTTAGAATTTTGATTTTCTCTATGGGTACTCATTTTTGAACTATTGTTTGTGTCTTAGAAAACTTGCTACATGGTAGTTAAAATTAAAAAAAGAAATGTTGAATCTATTTTCTCTATTTTTTTTTAAAATGACCTTAAACCATAAACTTAAACCAAAACTAAACCCAAACCTAAACCCTAAAACAAACCCAAACCCTAAAATAAACCAAACTCTAAACCCAAATTAATACAAACCTAAACCTTAAAAAGCTAAAACCTAAACCTATACTATAAAATTGAAAAATAAATACTAAAAACCTAAATAAAAAAAAAAATAAAAATAAAATCTAAACCTAAAACCCTAAACCTAAAAGAAAATAAAATAAAAAAAATTAACTAAACTAAAATAAAATAAATAAAACCTAAAACTAAACTAAAAAACAAAAAAACCTAAATTAAATGAAAACAAAACATAAAATAAAACTAAATAAACCTAAAATAAATAAAATAAAAAACTAAATAAAACCTAAACAAAATAAAACCTAAAATGAAATTAAAAAAATAAATAAAAAAATAAAATAAATAAAATGACAAATAAATAGAATAAACATAAAATAAACCTAAAATAAACCAAAATAATAAAAACATAAACCTAAATCGAAAATAAACTAAACCTCAACCAAAAGATGAACTAAATAAAATAAAAAAAACTAAAAATAAACCTAAACCTAAAATAACAAATAAAAACTCAAAATAAACCTAAAATAAAAAAAAAATAAAAATAAAAATAAAACATAAACTTAAACTTAAAATAAAAAAATAAAACCAAACCTAAAAATAATAAAGAGACTCAACTAAAAATAAACCTACAAAAGTAAATTAAAATAAAAAATACTAAAATAAATAAATCTAAAATAAAATAAACTAAACTAAAAAATAAATAAAATAAAATAAAGAAAAAAAAAAATAATAATAAATAATAAAATAAATTAAATAAACTAAATTTTTTGCTTAATTTTTAAAAAAATAATAAATATGAAACTCTAAAAAATTAACTCCACATATGTATAAATAACTAAATAAAACTCACAGACCACAAATAAGATAGATAAATGACCACAGACCACAAACCCAAATATTATAAACCACAAAATTTAGACCACAAACCATAAACCACAAATCATAAAATGTTGATTACAATGTTAAGATGATGTAATTTGACGAATACATTATTAGGCTTTTGGTTGATTGCATAAGAGAAGAAATAAGATTTGATGAGAATTCCATGTCAAAAAAACATGGAGGAGATCCTGGGGGATCACACATTGGACATGACATGGGAGGTATGTGAGGCATAGAAGAAGAAAATCTACTTGGAATAAGGTTTTGATTTGATTATATAATTTATGGAAAGAAGATTTGCTTGGGATAAAATCTATAATCCACCGGGATTAGATCAAATCAACTTTAATTTATTTTATTCTAATTGATGTGGAGGCATATCTGAGATATGGGCAGTCCCTAGGATGGTATATGAACCTTCACTAGAAAGTAGGTTGACTATTGATTAGAATTTAAGTTTGATTTCATAGATTTGTTTGGGGATGTATTCTCTAGGGATAAGAGTTTGGTTGGATTTTTTTAATTTAGACTCTACTAGGGGAGTTAGTTTAATTTGGCTCCACTAGGGAGGTTGGTTTTTAATTTAATTTATTTTATTAACTTGTTTATATGATTTGGGATCCACTAGGGGATGGGTGTGATTTAACTCCAGGAAAATTAGAATGGGTTTAATCTAATCTAAGTTAATGTATGGACCCACAGGTGTGCGATGGACCCATTGAATCGATCTTGACCTACCCGACTTTACAAATCCAAAGGGATAGTCTGGTGAGGGTAGAGCTAACCTAAGGGGATGCCTTTTGGTGTGTAATATGCTAGGAAGAAGGCATAGCGGACTTACATCTTCAAAGAGAGGTGGGTGACACATTTGCAAAATAAATCGAACGACTAGGGACTTCTTGAGTGAGTCTTTGGGGACTTATGTCAACTCAAAAGTAGTCAAGATTAATTTTATCTTAATTTTATGTGCTTTAATATGGTTTGTTTGGTTTAGTTTGATTTCTAATTGAGGGCATATCTGTTGGGGATGTGAGCTTGGTTAAATTTGGTAGATTTAATTTATGGACCATGTTGTGTGTGATGGACCCAGAGAGGGGCTATATATCGGACTTATCATATCTCTGATTTACAAATCCAAATGGATGGTCTACTAATTGTGGGGTAGAATAGCCAACTAAGGGGTTTCCTTTAGGTGTGCAATATGCAGGAAGAAGGTGCATAGACTTACATCTTCTAAAGAGGAACAAGCTGGATTGACATGTTGATAGCAATAAAATAAACTTAGGGTGACTTGAATTTCACTAGGGGTTATATTAACTCTATAGTAGTCAAACAATTCTTATAGGGAGTTTTCGATGTCTTAAAAAAGGATACACTTGGGAAATGGTTCTAGTAGGGGTGTCCTCCTAATCCACAAGTGAATATATATTTTGTTTATATGTTTGTGTGGACCTTGTTGGTGTGCAAGGGATCACACTAAGAAGGGGCTATGTCAGCCTTGACTTATCTCAGATTTACTAGAATAGGGAGAATGCACATCATAAGGATTCTCTTCAACCATATGGTGGTTCTTAGGAAAGGGAATTGTCCAATCGATGGTAGTAGTTTCTAAATGGGGTTGCAAATGGCGTGATCCAAATATAGTGCCAGAAGAGGTGCTAGGGGCATTATCTAAGCCTTAGAAAAGAAATCTCTGGTGTATAATGGCCCAAGAAATCATAGCAGACTTATATTTGTCATGAGTGGTGTATCCTAAGGTGCGAGAACTAACCAACCTAAGGTGTATCTATCAGCATGAGTGGTGTATCCGTCAGCATAGTGACAACCAACAAACTTAAGGAGCTCATCAGTGTGCAATGATCAAGGAAAGAAAGTGTATCCACAACTTTCCAGAAGAATTGATCATCGGGATAGTCATCATGACGGCTATCTAACCTGAGTGACTACTAAGTAGGTGCCAGGAAGGGCGGACTAGACTTGAAGCGGTCGGAAGGAAGGAAGGAGCTGCTAGGGGACTTATCATAAACCTCAAATATACTCGATCAGTCAGTGCACAAAGGCTAATCCAAGAAGAAAGTATAGTAGACTCACATCCTGTTAAACCAAGCCAACATGAGGAATCTTATCGGCCATGCAGTAAAGCCTAACAAACTAACAAGACACTCATCGGTGTGTAGGGGCAAAGTAAAGAAGTAAAGCATAGCAGACTTACATCCTCTGAGCAAGAAGACCACTGGGGTGACACTAGCGGTAGCATGTGCTTGAACCTAGAGTAGCGAGTGTGTCACTTGGGTGTTATCTTGAACTATGAGTAACAAGACAAGATATGTGTTTATTTTATATATTTTTATCCAGTTTGTATTTTTTGTTGTGTCGATGAAGGATAGGAGACCACCCAGGTTCCTTACACCTACCCTAAACACATCATCATGGCTTCGTAAACAAGAATACTTTCAACATGGAAGAGATTGAATTCAAAATGGAATTTTCATTCATGATAATTATTTTCTAACATGATTTATAATATTTCTTTAAGAAGAGCCTATTGATTGGAAGCATTGGGAACTTTCTCTTATGATTAATAAGCTGATAAGATCCTACTTGTTAGGCCCTCTCTATGGTAAAAGGTCCTTCCCAAGTGGGTTCAAACTTGCCTCCCATCTTACGATGGGAAATAATCAGTCTCCTTTAAACTAAAATAAGCTCTCCTACTTGAAAAGCTCTAGGTAGTACCAACTTATTATTATCTTCAATCATTTTAGCTTTGTACGACTTAAGGATTTGTCATGCCCGTAGGTGTTTCTCCTCCAATCTTTCAAGCTCTTCTAATTGCAACCTATCGTTTTGCTCTTTTATGATCTTACTACCCACAACTATCCTTATTGATGGGAGTTGGACTTCTGATGGTAAAATGGCTTCAGACCCATACACTAAGGAGAAAGAAGTAAACGAGTTGGAGTTCTATATGTGGTGTGGTAGGCCCACAAGACTAACTAGCTTCATGCCACTATTTGTTGTTGTCAGTGTCTTCTTTGTATTTGGATGAGAGTTTTGTTGAAGGCTTTTGCTAAATTTTCCCTAGGTAGTTGATGGAAGAATATCTCCAATCTATGTTATATCCCGGGCAAAGTTTATTGATCTTTCTTGAATGCAGTACCATTATCAAAAAAAATTCATCGAGACACTTCGAACCTATATACGTTATTGTTACTAAAACATTTGAGCACATGCTGAGCTATGACCTCTCTGAGCAAAATCACCTTCACCCATTTGGAAAAGTAGTTAGTAGCAGCTAAGATGAACCAATGACCCTTGAAAGAAGGAGGATCAATCGGAACCACTATGTCAGTACCCCAACACTCGAATGGCCATGAGGCCAATGTAGGATGTAGAATATTGGGTGGTTGGTGTAGGACCACACCATGTATTTCACATTGGTGGCCTCACTTAGCCGTATACATACAATCATTGATCATTAATTGCCAGTAGTATCATAGTCTCTTGATCTTGGCTATCATCTTCGCACTAGATTGGCTAGCTCCACATAACCCTGAGTGTACCTCAGTCATGATCTTTGAGCTTCATGCTGGTTTAAACAACATAACCACATATGATTGAAAACGATACAAGGCACATCCACAAGCATAGGAAAGTGCTCTCACTTCATTTGATGGGCTTGGGACTTCTCTTGAGTAGTGCTTTTATTTAGGTAATCCATGAATGGTTGCCTCCAATCTAACTCCTCATCCTTCTTGGAAATGGCAACCTCCCCTTCAAGAGAGTACTTTTTGATGAGTTTAAGATCAATAAGGGATAAGACTAGTCTATTTTGGACCTTTATTGATATAAACTCATCCGACATACATGCCAACTCCTTGGCAAGCTTGGCTAAAGTATACACTATGACGTTCTCCCCTCAAGGAATCTTATAAATTGTAACCTCTAGGATTTAGGCCAACAACTTCATGGTGTACTTATGGTAGTGATGGAGCTTGGGCTTTATAACCTTATAGGACCCAACGATTTGGTTGATAATTAGATGTTGATGCTTGAGTAATGGCTAACTCTAGGCAGCAATGCCTCTTCAACTTCATTGTTGGTACAAGTTGGATATGAGAATCTCATCACATTGGGTTTGGAGTTAAGAGAACTATTCCTACCCACCTTTCACGAAATAGTAGATTGTGGTTTGTCTCTTCTTTGAGAAAGCACCATCAAATTACATCTCCTAGTGATGAATGCTAGTATCCCCTAAGTTCATGATTTTTTTCATCAGGGAGACAATCACTAAGTGGAGAGTCAGTAAGAAGTGGGTGTGCTGCTAAGAAATCCACTAGCACTTATCCTTTCACCACATGGAGGGGCACGAAGGTAATGTGATTCTGTAGTGGATAGCTTCGGTCGTGTCATGAGATATTGTAGTGGATTGATCCTAGAGATTAAGTTTACCTTATGAGGAAGCATGTAGTGCCGTAGCTTTTGGGTTGCAAAGATTAAAGCTTGGCAATGCTTCTCAATGAGTGGATGATTTACCTCAGTAGGGATTAGATGATGGTTGAGGTAGAGTGCATTTTTCTTCCTTTTATTGTTGGCTTGGGCCAACAAAGCACCAAGGGAGTCATCTAATGTAGCAGTGTAAAATATGAGCAACTTGCCTTGGATAGGGGCTGATAGAAATGGTGGCATCATCAGGAAATGCTTGAAGTCTTTGAAAGCATGCTCACACTTATCATCACACTTGAACTTCGTATCCTCTTTGATAAGTACTGAGAATCACTGACATCTTAGCAATAAGTTAGATATAAAGCATCTTAGATATGCCAACTTAGAATGATAAGTTGTTAAAATTTTAGGGGTGGTATTTTAATATCTCGATCTTCTGGATCAATTTTGATTCCCTAGTGTCAAACAATAAACCCAAGGAATTTTCCAAACTACTCCTAATGCACACTTTAGGGGTTCATTTTAAGGTTTAATTATCTTGTTTGAAAAAATACTCTCAAGTCAAAGAGATGGTCTTCCTTTACTTTTGATCACGAGATCATCAACATAGCACTCAACATAATGATGAATAAGTTCATTGAAGATTGCTTGATAGGGTTAGCAGTAGGCTCTATTGCTAGTTTATGAACCACTATGTCAGGAGCCAATCCAGGCATCTCTTAATAACACCATCCAAAGATGTCCTTAAACTTAGTCAATAGTCTAACTAAGTATTGGTTTCAATTTAATTCAATAAAAAATTAATGTATGTTGTGCGTGGATCTTCTTCAGTTCCTAAGTTGATTTTCTTGAGCTCGTCGATGCTTGACTAGATCTCTTCTTCAAACTCTAATGGTGCATCTTTGACTTCAAAATCATCTAGATCATCTAAAGTTTCTATGCACAACTCCTCATATGATTTAATCTGATTTGAAAAGAATATATTAGATTCTAAATGATTGTGATGACTAGCTAATGTCATCATGAATGGACCCTAGATCTAGTCTTAGTCTTGATTGAGAGCTATTGCATTTTGTTCTTCCATATTCTTTTGAAGTAGTCGACTATGCTTTGGAAAGTATGTGGGAATTAACCCTTTCTTCATTAAATTATTAACCCAGGCAAGTACAAATCAGGTAATTCTATTAAATCTTTATGTGTCATCCTCAAGTTCTATCAATTTCTTATATGAAGATGATGCTCCCAAGAACCTACGAGTCTTCACACGTGGATGAATTAGGGCTTCTTAACTAACCAACCCTCGACTTTTTTTAGGAAAGTGGGATTAGAGCTAAGGTTCCCAACTGATACCTAACTATTTCACATGTAGACTTGGATACACTTATGCTTTGCTTTGGAGCCCGACCTTCATCACTATCTGGCTCAAGTGTCACCTCAAAGGGAATCTACTATTGTGAAGAGATGGCTGGTGTGCTAACCATATAAGACTCATCCTATGAACTAGATTCTAAGTCTATAAGGATAATAAGTGTACTCCTTGTAGCTGGGACATATCTTCTATTTGGTGGCCAATAAGAGGTTTTCCACCCCTCTTGGCCTCTTCCTTTTGAGGTGGTTACCCATATGTTCTAATGGAGTAAAAGCGTGGGTGGAATGTAATTGCACTTCCTCCTCCAAGTCTATTTCCGTTCCCTTTTATTTTCTTTTTCATTTTCTCTTTTCTTTTCTTCTTATTTTTCTCTTTCTTTTCTTTTTCTTTGTCTTTTACATTTTCTATGTTCTCATGTAAACATGGTCTCCCAAGCAAAGCATTGAATGATGTATTTGAGTCTATAATGTTGAACTTGGCTTTGATCTTCCAATTCATCTATCTCCAAGGAAACTATATAAGCTTTATTGACCTCACTCACTTTTGGAGTCGATTCAACTTCCCATCTTAGACTTGAGTCTTCTAGACACTAAACTTTCTAGTCATAAGACACTTCTAACAATAGGTAAACACTTAACTAAGCTAAAGACTTAGAAGGGTTAACCATAGGATTAGGTTATGCCTTAGGGATTATGACAATCCACCTACCTTACAACCCAAATCCAAATCAAGTTCAAATCAAACATCAAATCCAAATCTAAATCTAAACCTAAATTCCAAAACCTAATTATGGAAGCCCATGATGAAATCCACCCTTCCTAAGCCATATGAAATATCTCATGGACTTAGCTAATCTTAATCCAAATAAATCCATAATCAATTGATTTTCTCATATTAAATTTATATCTTCAATCATCTTCCTAAATATAAATCAAATCTACATTGAAATGATCAAAACTAAATCAAACTAAATCAAAACCCTTCTTAAGCCATATGACTATCCATGGACTTAGCCAAATCTTAATCCAAATCAAGTCAAACTCAATTTTTTCTCACAAATCAATGATATTTTCAATCATCTTCACAAATTTAAATGAAATATACATTTAAATCATCAAAACAAAATCGAACCAAATCAAAATCCAAACCTAAACCACATGTCCCAACTCCATGGACTTAGCTAAATTCCTTAATTACAAAACCCAAATTCAATTGATTTTTCCATGAATCAATCATACCTTCAATCATATTCACAATATAAATGAAATCTACAATCATCAAGTCAAACCAAAATTAACCCAAGTCAAACCCAACTTAACCCTTTTGACTTGAAATATTCAAATGAACCAAAACCCATTTGAACCCAAGCATTATTGAATTTTGTATATCAATCCCAAATCCATATATAAACTCAACTAAATCAAACTTAACCCAAAATCAAGCCAACTAAACCCAATTGGTCCACTTGACCAAAGTGGCCAATTTGACCTATTGAGCCAAGTTCTAATCCTACCCAAATTTTATTGAACCAACCCCATCAAAACCTCCCATCATGATTGTTGATCACCCTAGGTTGATCAATTGTCACAAATTAGGTCAAACCAAGTCAACTTGGTCATTTCAAGTCAACCCAAACCCATATGAACCCAAACTAGCCAAATTGCAAGCCAAATCCCAAGAAACCAATGATTCATACCAAATCAAAATCAATATTTGAATATGACTTGACCTTCAATTGAGTCAAACCAAACCCAATTGGCTCTTGACCCAAGTTGACCCAAATTCACCTAAAGACCAAATTGGGTCAAATCAAAATATAAACCAAATTGATTGCAACCAATGGCTCAAGTTCATATAAATTGATTGTTGAACTTGACCAAAATGATTGGACCCAATTGAACAATTGACCTACTTAGCCCAAATTGACCTAAAAGTTCAAGTTGGCCTAAATCAAAACCAAATCCAAATTAATTGAAATCAAAGCCAATAATCATCTTCAATTGGTCAACTAAACCCAAAACACCAACTAAGCCAATTTGGCCAATTTGGTCAAATTGGTTAACTTTTATTTGACCCAAATGAATTCAAATGAGACAAAATCAAATCTAAGCCAAACCAAACCAAACCAATTGAACCAAAACATCCCAAATGATCATATGAACTTGACCAAACTCTTGGTTTGACCCAATTTGACCAATTGGTCAACTTGACAACCTAACAATTTGGCCTAAATGAGTCAAATTGAGCCAAACAAATCAACTCCAATTGACTTGAAATTTGGGCTAACCCACTTTTGGCTCATTTCAAATCTACCCAATCAAATCCAATACCAAATGATCATTCCCTTTGGGTGAAAATCACATGAGACAAATCACCCATGTAAGTGGTCATTTCATTCTTGGCCACTTGGTACTCTCCTAATGGTCAACTAGGCACCTAGGACCTTTGCCCAACCCAACCCAGGGGTGGTTGGGTCCCATGACCCATGGGAGGTGAAATCACCTCACCCTCCCATTAGAGCATTTGAAACCCATAGGACACCCATGATTCCTCCTTGGCACCTCCACCTTCAACCAACCAAGGCGAGCCCTCACTCACCCCGACTCCCAAGCCAAACCCCGATCCACCATTCGATCAAGATGAAAGGGGTATACACCCCTCATTTCCACTCAAACACACACAAAAATCATTCCTTGAGCCTAGCTTTCCAAGATGAGCTAGAGCCATTCCCTAAGCTCTGTTTATTCCTCGATCATAAAATTCCATTCCCATCCATCTCAAAAATGGACACTCTAATTTGACCTAACTCCATTTCTCCATCAAACTCAAATTAACTTTTGCACCTTCCTTAGGCCTCATCGAGCAGAACAAACCATCTCCCAAGCTTCTCAAGATTGATGGGGACTTGATCAAAGGCGAGCTCCAAATCATCGGTTCATGGCCTTTTGAGCGAATGTCAATTGATCAATTTGCTCAGAGCTTCATCTCCACTAGATGAAGCTTCTTAATCATTCAATTGCGGTCTTGAGCTTTGGTATGCTTCCAAAATCAATCTTTGGAAAAATGGGTTGGAGCTTTTGAATAAAACTTGCATCTCATGTGATCTTGACTATTGGATCACCTCCGATGTTGGAAGGTGTGGATCCTTTTGGAGTTGATCGATCGGATCAAGTGAGTAATGATTGATGGACTCCATTCTCCCACTCGCATGCGTTAGATCAACATCCATTATTGGAATGGGCGGTGATTAGATCCACTAGATCGATCGATTTAATCCTATTAAGCTATGGGATTAATCATAGCCATTTGATCTTAGATTGGATGGTGGACTGCGAAAGTCACCCACGTGAGCAAGTTATAAGTTTTAAATAGCCAATCTGAAATGGCCACATGGCCAAGGATTCTTTAATTAGGCTTAATCATTTTAATGGTTGAAACTTCTAAAATCATAAAAATCATAGAAATAAAAAAATGCAAATAAATACTTATTTTAAAGTATTTCAAATTAATTAAAAATGATCTTAACTAATTTTAAATAGTAATTAAGGTTTAATTACAAAATTTATTAGAATTACTTGAGCAATTAATCCAAATTTTGTGGGATAATTTAATGGGATGACCTCTACCTCCCATGATTTTCTTGGGATTTATTGCTCACTTAATTAGAAATTGACTAATTAAACCTTAACTACTCTTTTAAGTTAATTAATGATTAATTAATCCCTATGAATAGTAACAAATTGGTTAATTAAGTTTTTAATCATTATTTAATAGTAAGTGAACTAAGGAATAGGGTTGGGACCCCTAAGTTCATTTCACCCTTTTAAAATGAAATTAATTAAGATTTAATTAATTAATTAAATCACTTAATCAAATTGAAATCATAATCACATCGGACCTTAATTAATTAAATCATGGGGTAAATCTTTTAGGTGTTTAATAACCTTAAGGAATTTAATGAAATTATGGTTAGTCCACATGTGGAAAACTATAAGAGTAATTAATTAAGTCCCTTAATCTAATTAAATATTAATCATGAGCCAATTGCATTAGGCCCTTTTATTTCTAGGATCATTGCAAGTTTATTTTCCATGCATATCATGTTGGGTCATAATTATTTAGTTAATTACTTTAAGGTGACATAGTAGGGTAATTAATTCATCTAATTAAGGGTTCAACTTAATTGACCCATAAAATCAACTTAATTACATTTCCTTAAATTAAATCAAATCACTGTATGAATGGGTTTAAAACAACAAGTGATGATTTCTCTTATCTTCTTTAAATCAAATCAAACCCTAAACATAATTAATAAAGAAGCTTTGGTTTGCTTCAAATAATTTTATTTGTTTTTATTATCCTTAAGAACTAGTTTGGTTAAATGAATCACATGCTTATATTTGATTGTCCTCTTTCCAATCATGTTAAATTTGGTATGTCATTTGAATTCATGCATCCATCTTTTCAAAATCAAGTAAAATAAAATGGATTTCCTTTTATGTAAGCTTGCATGTGTTGATTTAATTTAATATATGCATGGCTATTATCACTATTAAATCAAATGTATTTTCAAAAGCTTATAAATGAATAATAATATGTGTTATGATGCTAGTTATAAATACATAAGAAATGCATGTGCTTATAGCTTAAGTGTATGAATGTTGAGTTCTCTTTCCTCTATTCATGTGTTGATTTATATAAGATTGAATGGTAATGGGTATATAAGTGGACATCTGAACACGAGGCTTTAGTTTGCCCAGAGAAGTTCACTTGATTACCTCACTTCCTTGTTTTATCAATGTCACATACCCATTTGATTTCATTCTTATATATTTCAACATTAGAATTTGGATAGAGCTTTAATTCATATATATAAATGATTCGATAAAAAATATACAATCTTTGCATGGTTTTATTTCCCTCATTTATGTATACATCCATGTGTGTCCAAGAAAACAAGTATCTAGACATCCGGAATACAAGGCTTTAGTTAGCCCCAAGGAGGTCATTTGATTACCTCACTTCTGGTTTAACAATGTACTTGCTATATCTTTGTACATGTATATGTATATGTGATTAGTGAATGAAAATTCCATTTTACATTAAAATTGCATGCATTCATAAAAATTAATTAGCCATATGATTTAGAGCTTGCTTATGTTCATGTATATGAATTTACATATGTTTGAATGCAAATGGGTATATAGTCTAGACATCCGAGAAGAGGCTTTAGCTAGCTCAGGTCATTTGATTACCTCACTTCCTGGTTTAATAACATACATGCTTTAATTTCATTCTTATGTCATTTTTTGTATAAGATTTGGATAAAGTTTTAAATTAATATGTTTAAATAATTCAATCAAATAAAATATAAATTCTAAACATATACATACATTCATCATTTAAGTGTGCTAAAATATGTTGCATGTATAGATACACTTAGGATTAAATCATATGCATGTTACATGTGATGGAAGGAATGATTTATATATGTCATGTTATAGTAATTCAATTAAATTAATCTTAAGATGCCTTTCATTTTGAATAGGATTATTTAAAGTGAACCTAAACTTAGGATTAATTAAATCATTTAATAAGCCATTCACTAAAGAGAACTAAATCAAATTAATATACTTTAGAAAGTGACTTAAGGTAGGGATGAAAGAGGGAATCCTCTTTTCCTCTCTTTATAACACTTAGTTGCTAAGTGTAATCAAATGAAACAAAAGAAAACACAAATTAAAATTCTCAAATCAATTAAACTACTTCAGTGAAATCAACCTTTCATGTTAAATTGAATCTTCTACACTTAGAAAATACAACACTAATAATGCTAACAAGACTTACCACACAAGCCTTAATACACACATTAGAATTAAGTCACCACTTCTAGCTCTAAGTTAGGCATGATGTGTTGTATGTTTATTTTATATGTATTATTTTAGATTGGATGTTAGTGTATGCTTCATAGATTAGATGATAGGACAATATTAGCTAATCATGTTTTTAGGGATATGCTTAAGGGATGCTTAAAATAAATGTGAATGCTCTTTCTATAGGTTGCTTAAATCCTTAACCATAATCAAGTTAGGATAGGTGGGCTTAGTTACCCATGTGTAGGGTGCTAAGTCAAATTATAAATACAACTTGCTTGGGATTATATTTATATTTAGCTAACCTCTATTTTGGTGTAGTTAGATTTACTTTTCCCACATAAATGTAATTTTTGCAATAGGAATTAGGATTAGTGCTCTGAGGATTAGGATGAGCTGGCAGAAGGCTTTATCACAGGGGTGCCTGTGATGCCTTTGAAGCAAGCACCATCCAAATCAAAGAAGGAACCAAATCAAAATGGAGATATGAAGAAAGAAAACCCCATAACATTTAATACAATTATAATTATTCTTTCATATTCAGGTTGTATAAGGGTAGAGCTTCGGCTACCCATCTTTCTCTCTTCCTCTGGTGATACCACAGGCCTTTTATTCTATGATAATTTATATATAATTGTTTGATGTTATGTTTACATTGTGCATTAGGATGACATGATTTTCATAGTTTCTTAAATGATTGATGCTTTTGTGTGGCTTGGATATGATTAGGCTCTTAGGATAAAAATAACTTTTCTACCCAACTAATCACTCATAACTAAATTTTAAACAACTCATAACCTCATCATAAAACCTAAGATAAATAAAATAATTAAAGATTTTGCAACCCTTAGTTGTATGGTTGTATGTTTCACATCATGCATATTCTTTCTCTCAAACATGAAGGATCTCTATACAATAAAGAATGCTTGACTGAGGGCATCCTTATGGTGGAGAACACCTTCTTCTAACTTATTTGACCCATAACCTATTTCATCAAGCATTTAGGCATAAGAAATCCTAAAGCCTCTGTCAAAATGATGTGTATAAAATAAAATATATTTGAAAAGATTTTACATCTATAGATGAAATCATATTCTTATACCACTCATGCTCTAGTCTCTTAGGGAGTTTATTTAGGACTTTAGTATCTTTCTAACTAAATAACTACCCTAGCTATCTTATAATTCATAAGATCAAACTACATGGTTTTAAAATTGTAGGAGGAGTTAACTGGTGACTACTCTAGGCAGTTATATGTCTAGAAGTCGAATAATTTATTCTCACTTGTAGAGGTAAACTCTTATGTCCACATGTCTCTTAGATTTAGGTCGTGCTTTAGCTTGTACTAAAGTTCCCTAGATTTAGGATCCAAGGTAGCTATTTCTTTTGGGCTATGAGCATAAATCTTTACCTCTTAGGCATTCCCACAACCTTTATGTTGGTGGATTAAAGTAATCTAATTAATTTTCAACTCAAAACATATAAATCTCCTCAACTTCAAAATTATAAAGCCCAACCATAGGATAGATTGGAATGTTAACTAGGCTTCCTAGTATCATGAACATTTCCTACTTATATCATTTGGATTCCAAAAATAAGTCCAATTGATTTTCCAAATACAACCAATCCTTTGATAGTCTAACCTTAAAATCTTTGGAGATGATAATTATCTATTTTAATCGAGAGTATTCTTAGAAAAATTTTATTTCCTAAGATGAAATTAACCATGGAGGTCCATAGGGAACTTAAGAAATTGGTTTAATATAAACCTTACTTTATTAGTCCATGTAAAGTAGGGAAAAAATCTCAAGTACATTTGAAGACCCATCATGCCTTAGGAGTCTTTATTACATGATTAGGTCCATTGTAAGGTGATGCTTCTATCTTTTGAGATAGTACATCATACCTCAATGTTGTATCTCAAAAAGTACCCCCCCCCATACATCTAAAAATAAACACCACAAGGCCTTCTTGCCTTGTTCATTAAATCTTCTTAACATCATCCTTCCTTTTTAGAGTTTGGAGATGTCGATCCTCACTTAGGCAAGAATTCTTAGACTCATATTATTGATTGATACACCTAGGTCAACCAAAACAGCTTTGTATCACACAACATCAATATAATGTAAAGAGGTTGTGCTCCGTCATCCCTAGGAGTAAGTCTTCATCGTTGAATGTAACTCTTAAGATGTCCTTTGGCATGCCTCCTCTTTAGTAGTGATATATTTCTAGATCAAGAAAGGCCCTAATTAGAGATTCCCTCATCTCTTTGGATAAGACAAAGTGTCATATATGCTTAACTTAGTTGGAAACTTTCTAAGGTGAGCTAGGACATTGTAATCAACTTTGGCTTGGTCCTCCACAAGTATATTCGTGAGCGGAGCATCCTATGGAGGGGCTATCTGCTTACTAGAACCAATGGCTTCCTTACCCTTATCATGAGGTGTTGTAAAACTTTGCCACTTCTAGGTTTACTTTAGTGACTTCTTGAAATGATGAGCTTGTGGAAAGTTATACCTTTTTCATTGAGCATACAACTTCTCTTATGGGATCCTCCAAGTCGGCTCAGTCAAAAGAGGTGAACTTGATTTAGAGAAGGATAGTCTGACTCTGAATAAAAAAAATGGATCGAAACTACTAGAGCTATTATTTTTATTTAGACTCGGAGAGCTTTCAATAGGAAAAAAATCGAGAGCATTAGAAGTAGACAATATATAAGTAGAATCAGCTTTCTTCATTAATTTCTTTTTGGGTGGAGGTATATGATAGAAATCAAATAAAAGCGGGAAGAGATTCCCTTATCCCTAGATACAATGCTCTCTGGTAGAAGGGTGGTAGCTTCAATGGTGAAGGGCTACTAGACTATCACTGTACTTCTTTTGGGCATCACCCTCCCTGCGTTGTCCTTTGTAACTAGCAAACCTTCCTTTGTGTTTGAGGTTTGAGCTACTTCAGGAACCTGGAAGGAAAGCTTCTTTATCTTAGAAATGATCTTCTTAGAGGTTTGGGATAGGGAGATATCCTAACTTTCTTTGGTCTTAAGAGGATCGTAGGTATCCCCAAGGATTACTCTAATAAGCGGATGGTTGTTCTAATAAGTGTTCCTTAGGGATAACTATGACTCATAACTTATCTTTGCTCAGCTAGTCCTTAAAAGTGATACAATCCTCTAATGGACTAACATGCTGGTGGTAGGGGATAGCTAGGATCATCGCTCTTCCTCGGCCTCTCAGCTCTAGTAACTAAAGTCATGTTTCTTTAGAGATTCTTAAAGATTTTCTAACTTCCTCCCTCTTGAATGAATATGGCTTATTCAATCCCTATCGCTGGTGGGTGATACCAGGTGGTGGAAGAAGAACCAAGGAGGTGCTAAGCTCGTAGTCTCATACTAAACTCTTGGCTTCCATCTATCCATTGACACAACTATCCTTGTCTTCTTCTAAACACCTTATGTTGCTTTTAGAAGATTAAAAGGGAAACTATTTGGCTTCTTGTGCTAGCCATATTAATTTATCAATGTTTTGATGGTAAATCAAGCATGAAGGCGATCCCATTGGATATTCTTGAGAAGAATCTCAAAGGCATATTGTTCACAAAGTACATTTCATGCTCAAGTTGCCACCCGAAAGTAGTCAACAAAGGAATCGCTGAGTTTCTATTTCTATAATGAGGTCACCTACAATCACCTCGCTAACTCCAAAGAAACCTGATGAAGAGGTGCTCCAACTCAACAAAAAGACTTCACAAAATGTTAAACTATAGATCAATCAAATGCAACACCACTACTAATGAAACAAGAGGAGTGCATACCTTACAAAACTCTAAATTGTGTAATGTGTTTTCTTAGGTTCCCACGCCATCAAAGATCTTAAGGATGGTGTAAAACTATAAATAAAATAAAATTAAATAAAACCTAAACCTAAAAATAAAACCTAAAAATAAATAAAAACGTAAACCTAAAATAAACAAAATAAAATAAACATAAATCCTAACCTAAAGTAAATAAAATTAAAATAAATAAAACCTAAACCTAAACCAAAAATAAACTAAATCTAAACCCTAAACTAAATAAAATAAAATAAACTAAAAATAAACCTAAACCTAAACTTTAAAAAAAACCTAATAAACCTAAAATAAAAGACTAAAACCTAAACCTAAACCTAAAAATAAAAAAAAAACATAAACATACAAAACAAAATAAAAATAAAACTAAACTTAAAAAATAAACATAAACCTAAACCTAAAAAATAAACTAAAATAAAAAACCTAAACTAAAATAAATAAACCTAAAATAAGTAAACTAAATAAAATATAAAATTAAACCTAAATAAAAATAAAAAATAAAATAAATAAAAATGAATAAAAAATAAACTAAATAAACTAAATAAACCTAAACCTATTGGTTTACTTAATTTTTTTAAAAAAACCTAAACCCTAAACCTACAACTTTAAATCCTAAACCCTAAACCTTAAACCCTAAAGAACCTAAACCCTAAACCTTAACCCCTAAACCCTAAACCCTAAACTAACCCTAAACCCTAGCCCTAACCCTAAGCCCTAAATGCTAAACCTTAAAACCCTAAACCCTAAACCTTAAAATTGTAAACCCTAAACTAAAACCATAAACCCTAAACCTAAAACCATAAAACCCTAAAGTATAAACATAAACCTAAACCCTAAACCCTAAACCTAAACCCTAAAATCCTAAACCTAAAGTAAGCACCAAACCCTAAACCTAAACCTATCCTAAACCTAAACCCTAAAACCCAAAATAACACTAAACCCTAAACCCTAAACCTTAAACCCTAAACCCTAAAAAAAACCTAAAACCTAAAAAAACCTAAACCTAAACTAAATAAAACATAAATTAAAATAAATAAATAAACTTAAACCTAATAAAATAAAATAAAACATAAATCTAAAATAAAATAAAATAAACTAAAATAAACTAAAATAAAATAAATAAACCTATACTAAACAAAAAAAAATAAAATAAACTAAGAATAAAAAAACTTAAATAAAATAAAACTAAATGTAATAAATATAAAAATTAAAATAAAATAAAATAAAATAAAAACTAATTGAAAACCTAAACCTAATCCTAAAATAAACTAAACCTAAACCTAATCCTAAAATAAACTAAACCTAAACCTAAACCTAAACTAAATAAAATAAAATAAACTAAATTAAACCTAAACCTAAACTAAAAATAAACCTAAAATAAAACCTAAAATAAAAACCTAAAAAAATAAAATAAAACCTAAACCTAAACATAAAAATAAAAATAAAACCTAAACCTAAAAAATAAAATAAAAATAAAACTCAACTAAAATAAACCTACACCTAAACCTAAACCTAAAAAAAATAAACTAAAATAAAAAACCTAAACTAAAATAAATAAACTAAGCTAAATAAAAATAAAAAAAATCAACCTAAATAAAAATAAAAAATAAAATAAACTAAAATAAATAAAATATAAACTAAAAAAACTTAAACCTACCTATTTACTTAATATTTCTTTTTTTAAAAAAATCCCTAAACCCTAGACCCTAAACCTAAAAATGTAAATCTTAAACCCTAAAACTAGAACCTTAAACGTTAAGCCCTAAACTTTAAAAAACCCTAAAACGTAAACCCCAAACCAAAAAACCTTAAACGCTAAACCCTAAACCCTAAACCCAACCCTAAACCCTAAACCCTATACCCTAAACCCTAAACCTAAACCTAAACTAACTAAATAAATTAAAAATAAACATAAACCCAAAACCTCAATAAACCTAAACCTAAACCCAAATTAGAAATATCAGATATGATGGTGGAACTAATCAGGTGGTTCTTCTAAAATTGGAGAAATTGAAGAATCGATCTTATCTAAAATGGAACTGAAGAGATGATTTTGTTGTCTGGGTTTTGATTTCATGTACTTTTTTATTTATGTCATCGCTTGTCTAGAGAACTTGGTGTGCTACTCTAATGAAAAAAAAAGAAGAAATGTTGAATCTAATTTTTCTCTATTAAAAAAACCTAAAACCCTAAACCCTAAACTAAAACTTGAACCCTAAACCTAAAACCGAACCCTTAACCCTAAAAACCCTAAACACAAAATAAAAACCCTAAAAAACCTAAACCATAAACCTAAAACCCTAAAACCCTAAACCCTAAACCTAAACCCAAACCTAAACTCTAAACTAACCTAAACCCTAACCCAAAAAGCTAAAAACTTAAACATAAACTAAATAAAACCTAAAAATAAAATAAATAAAAAGTATAAACCTAAAAAATAAAAAAATAAAAAATAAAACTAAACAAAAAATAAAATAAATAAACATAAACTAAACAAAAAATAAAAAATCTAAATAAAATAAAAACTAATCCTAAAATAAAAATAAATTAAACCTAAAAGAAAATAAAATAAAAAATAAAAAAAAACATAAACTTAAACAAAAAACAAGAAAACCTAAAAAAAACCTAAACTCTAAACTAATAAAAAAACACTAAACCAAAAATAAAATAGAAATAAACCTAAACCTAAACTAAAATAAATAAAACCTAAACCTAAAATAAAAATAAAATAAATCTAAACCTAAACCTAAACTAAAAAAATAATTAAACCCTAAAATATAAATAAAATAAACAAAAGAAAATAAACCTAAACCTAAACAAAAATAAACTAAACTAAAATAAATAAAACCAAAACCAAAACCTAAACCTAAACTAAATAAAATAAACTAAAAATAAATCTAAACCTAAACTAAACAATAAAACATAAAAATAAACCTAAAATAAAAACCTAAACCTAAGCCTAAAAATAAAAAATAAAACCTAAACCAAAAAAATAAAATAAAATAAAACAAAATTAAAAAAAAATAAACCTAAACCTAAAACATAATCCTAAACTAAAAAAAATAAACAAAAATAAAAAAACCTAAACTAAAATAAATAAACTAAACTAAATAAAATAAAAAATAAAAATCAAAATAAAAAATAAAATAAACTAAAATAAATAAAAATAAACTAAATAAACCTAAACATACAAGTTTAGTTAATTTAAAAAAGTAAAAATAAAAATAAAAATAAAAAAAAAAAATCTTAACCCTAAACCTTAAAACTAACCCTAAACCCGAAACTCTGAACCCTAAACCCTAAATCGTAAACCCTAAAATTCTAAACCCTAAACCATAAAACCTAAACCTAATCCCTAAACCCTAAACCCTAAACCCTAAAACCCTAAACCCTAAACCAAATCCTAAAACCTAAACTAAATAATAAATCATAAACCCTAAACTAAAACAAACCTAAACTAACCTAAACCTAAACCTAAACTCTAAACCCTAAAATCCTAAACTTAAACCCTAAACTAACCTAAACTATCAACCTAAACATTAACTAAACCCTAAACTAAACCCTAACCTAAACTAAACTCTAAACCCTAAATAAAATAAACTCAAAACCTAAACTAAAACTAACTTTATACCTTAAAGAATAAATACTCTAAAGCTAAAGCTAAACCTAAACCCTAAAGTAATCCTAAACCCTAACTTTAAACAAAAACCAAAACCCAAAAAAGCCTAAACACTAAACCCTAAACCTACACTAAACTAACCCTAAACCCTAAACCCTAAAACTAAACCCTAAAACCCTAAACCAAACCCTAAACATTAAACCTAAACCCTAAATCCTAAACCCTAAAACCTAAAAAACCTAAACCTAAATTAAAGAAAACCTAAAAATAAAAAATAAATAAATAAATCTAAACAAAATAAATTAAAAAAAAAAGAAAATAAAATAAAACATAAACAAAAACCTAAACCTAAATAAACAAAAATAAAATAAAATAAAACTAAACTAAAATAAAATAAATAAAACCTAAACTAAATTAAAAAAATTAAAACCTAAATAAAATAAAAAACCTAAAATAAAATAAAATAAACCAAAAATAAAATAAAATAAAAAAACTAAAAAACCTAAACCTTAAAAATACCTAAAATAAAATAATAAAACCTAAACCTTAAACTAAAAAAAAATCTTAAACCTAAAATAAAAATAAAATAAACCTAAAACTAAAATAAAATAAACTAAACTAAAATAAATAAAACCTAAACCTATGACTAAAATAAACTAAACCTAAACCTAAACCTAAACTAAATAAAATAAAATAAATTAAAATAAACCTAAACCAAGAATAAAAAATAAAACCTAAAAATAAATCTAAAATAAAAACCTAAAACACTAAAACATAAAATAAAATCTAAACCTAAACCTAAAAAAATAAAATTTAAAACCTAAACCTAAAAAAAATAAAATAAAATATAACTAAACTAAAAAAAAAACTAAACCTAAACTTAATCCTAAAAAATAAACTAAAATAAAAAGTCTAAACTAAAATAAAAATAAAAATAAAAATAAACCTAAATCAAAATAAAAAAAACTAAATAAACCTAAATCTACCAGTTTACTTAATTTAAAAAAAAACTAAACAAAAAATAAAATAAGTAAAATAAAACCTTATCCTAAACCTAACCTAAACTAAATAAACCTAAACCTAAACCTAAACCATAAAATAGTAAACCCAAAACCCAAAACCCTAAACCATAAAACTATAAACCCTAAACCCTAAAAAACTCTAAACCCTAAATCCTAAACTAACCCTAAACCCTAAACCATAAACCCTAAACCCCAACAAACACTAAACCCTAAATCGTATACCCTAAACCCTAAACCCTAAACCTAAACCTTAAACCCTAAACCTAAACCCTAAACCCTAAGCCCTAACACTAACTAAACCTTAAACCTAAACTAAATGATAAACTAAAATCTAAACCCTAAACCCTAAACTAAAATATACTAAATATAAACTATAAAACCCTAAAGTTTAAATCCTAAACCTAAACCTAAACTTAAACCCTAAACCTAAGTAACTACACCCTAAACACTAATAACAAACCTTAAACCCTAAACTTAAAAAACAACCCTAAACCCTAAATACTGAACCCTAAACCCTAAACACTAAACCCTAACCCTAAACCCTAAACCTTAAACCCTAAAACCCTAAACCCTAAACCCTAAACTCTAAAATCTTAAACCCTAAAAACCTAAAAACTAAAACCTAAACTAAATAAAACCTAAAAATAGAATAAATAAAAAAACTTAAACCTAAATAAAATAAAATAATAAAATAAAACAAAAACCTAAAAATAAAACTAAAAATAAAATAAAATCAAATCAAATATATAAAAACTAAAATTAAACTAAAAAAATAAAATTATCTAAAAAATAAAAGACCTAAAAAATAAACTAAATAAATAAAAGAAGAAATGTTGAATATAAATTTGTTGTCTATTAAAAATAAAAAAAAAATAAAAAACTAAAACCCTAAATTAACTAAAACCTAAAACCTAAACCCTAAACCCCAAACCCTATACCCTATACCCTAAATCATAAACCCTAAAACCCTAAACCCTAAACCTTAAAACCTAAACCCTAAACCCAACAAAAACCCTAAACCCTAAAATGTTAAAAACCTAAACCTTAACTAAATAAAACCTAAAAATAAAATAAATAAAAAATCTAAACTGAAACCCTAAAAAATATAATATAATAAAAACTAAGCCTAAACCTAAATAATAATAATAATAATAATAATAATAATAATAATAATAATAATAATAAAAAAAGAAACTAAAATAAAATAAATACTAACTTAACCTAAATTAAGAAATAAAATAACCTAAGAAAAAACTAAATAAAATAAAAAATGAAATGTAAAAATTAAATAAACCTAAAATAAAATATATAAAATTAAATAAAAAACCTAAACATGAAAACCCAACCCCAAAACCCTAAACCCTATAAGTAACCCAAAACCCAAATCCCTAAACCATAAACCCTAAAAAACCCTAAACCCTAAACCCTAAAAAACCCTAATCCCTAAACCCTAAGCTAACCTAAAACCCTAAATCTTAAAAACCTTAACATAAAAGCCTCATAAACCCTAAATGCTAAACCCTGAACCTAAACACTAAACCCTAAATCCTAAAACCTTAAACCCTAAAACCCTAAACCCTAAACCATAAACCCTATACCCTAAAAACCTAAAAAGCTAAACCTAAACTAAATAAAACCTAAAAATAAAATAAATAAAAAACCTAAACCTAAATGAAATTAAAAAGTAAAAAAAACTTAAACTAAAACCTAAACCTAAACCTAAAAATAAAATAAAAGAAACTAAAATAAAATAATTAATACAATAAACAAAACTTCAAAATAAAATAAACCTAAGAATAAAAAACCTAAATAAAATAAACTAAATATGAAATAAAAATAAAATAAACATAAAAAATAAATAAAAATGAATAAAAAATAAACTAAATAAACTAAATAAACCTAAACCTATTAGATCACTTAATTTAAAAAAAAAACCTAAACCCTAAACATACAACTTTAAACCCTAAACCCTAAACCTTAAACCCTAATGAACCTAAAACCTAAACCTTAACCCCTTACCCTAAACCCTAAACTAACCCTAAAGCCTAGCCCTAATCTTAAGCCCAAAACGTTAAACCTTAAAACCCTAAACCCTAAACCTTAAAACCTTAAACCCTAAACCTAAACTAACCATAAACCCTAAACCCAAAACCATAAAAACCCTAAAGCCTAAACCATAAACTCTAAACCCTAAACCCTAAACCTTAAACCCTAAAACCTTAAACCCTAAAGCTTAAGCACCAAACCCTAAACCCTAAACCTTATCCCAAAACCCTAAACCCTAAAACCCTAAAACCCTGAACACTAAACCCTAAACCCTAAACCTTAAGCCCTAAACCCTAAAAACCTGAAAACCTAAAAACCTAAACCTAAACTAAATAAAACATAAAATAAAATAAATAAATAAACTTAAACCTTAATAAAATAAAATAAAAACATAAATCTTAAAATAAACTAAAAATAAACTAAAATAAAATAAATAAAACCTATACTAAACTAAAAAAGTAAAATAAACTAAGAATAAAAAACTTAAATAAAATAAAAACTAATGTAATAAATATAAATTAATCCTAAAATAAAATAAAAACTAATTGAAAACCTAAACCTAAAATTAAACCTAAAATAAATAAAAATAAAACATAAACCCTAAACAAATAAAAAAAACCAAACCTAAAATAAAATAAAATAAATAAAAAAAGAAAATAAACCTAATCCTAAACCAAAAAATAAACTAAACTAAAATAAATAAAACCTAAACCTAATCCTAAAATAAACTAAACCTAAACCTAAACTAAATAAAATAAAATAAACTAAATTAAACCTACACCTAAACTAAAATATAAAACCTAAAAATAAACCTAAAATAAAAACCAAAACCTAAACATAAAAATAAAAAATAAAACCTAAACCTAAAAAATAAAATAAAAATAAAACTCAACTAAAAGGTAAACCTACACCTAAACCTAAACTAAAAAAATAAACTAAAATAAAAAACCTAAACTAAAATAAGTAAACTAAAAAAATTAAAAAAAAATCAACCTAAATAAATAAAATAAAATAAACTAAAATAAATAAAAAATAAACTAAATAAACTTAAACCTACCTATTTACTTAATATTTCTTTTTTTTTTTAAATCCCTAAACCCTAAACCCTAAACCCTAAAACGTAAATCTTAAACCCTAAAACTAGAACCTTAAACCCTAAGCCCTAAACTTTAAAAGACCCTAAACCCTAAACCCCAAACCAAAAAACCTTAAACGCTAAACCCTAAATCCTAAACCCAACCCTAAACCCTAAACCCTATACCCCAAACCCTAAACCTAAACCTAAACTAACTAAATAAATTAAAAATAAACCTAAACCCAAAAACCTCATACGCCTAAACCTAAACTTAAACCATGAGAAATAGATGAGATATGAAAACCCGCCACTAAAACCGGGTGGTTCTAAAATTGGAGAAATAAGAATGGCTAATCCTCATCGCTATGGAACTTTTACAAGAGAGATAATTTTAGTTCAGGGTTTTGATTTCATGTGTACTCCTTTTATTTATGTCATCGCTATGTCTAAAACTTGGCTAATGAAATCAAAAGAAGAAATGTTGAATCTAATTTATTCTCTATTAAAACCTAAAACCCTAAACCCTAAACTAAAACTAAACCCTAAACCTAAAACCTAAACCCTAACGCTTAACCCAAAAAAACCCTAAACACTAAACCCTAAATCCTAAATAAATCCTAAACCATAAACCAAACCCTAAAACCCTAAACCCTAAACCTAAACTCTAAACCCTAAACTAAACTAACCCTAAACCCTAACCTAAAAAAAGCTAAAAACTTAAACCTAAACTAAATAAACCTAAAATAAAATAAATAAAAAGTATAAACCAAAAAAATAAAAATAAAAAATAAAAACTAAACAAAAATAAAATAAATAAAACCTAAACTAAACAAAAAAATAAAAAATCTAAATAAAATAAAAACTAATCCTAAAATAAAAATAAAATAAACCTAAAAGAAAATAAAATAAAAATAAATAAAAACATAAACTTAAACAATAAATAAGAAAACCTAAAAAAAACCTAAACTCTAAACTAATAAAAAAACACTAAACCAAAAATAAAACCAAAATAAACCTAAACCTAAACTAAAATAAATAAAACCTAAACCTAAAATAAAAATAAAATAAATCTAAACCTAAACCTAAACTAAAAAAATAATTAAAACCTAAAATAAAAATAAAATAAATAAAAGAAAATAAACCTAAACCTAAACTAAAATAAATAAAACCTAAACTAAAACCTAAACTAAATAAAATAAACTAAAAATAAATCTAAACCTAAACTAAACAATAAAACCTAAAAATAAACCTAAAATAAAAACCTAAAACCTAAACCCTAAAATAAAATAAAACCTAAACCTAAACCTAAAAATAAAAAATAAAACCTAAATAAAAAAATAAAAAAAAATAAAACTAAAAAAATAAACCTAAACTAAAACCTAATCCTAAACCTAAAAATAAACAAAAATAAAAAACCTAAACTAAAATAAATAAACCTAAAATAAATAAACTAAACAAAATAAAATTAAAAATAAACCTAAATAAAAATAAAAATAAAATAAACTAAAATAAATAAAAAATAAACTAAATAAACCTAAACATACAAGTTTAGCTAATTTAAAAAAAATAAAATAAAATAATAATAATAAAAAATCTAACCTAAACCTAAAAAAAAAAACACTAAACTCAACCTAAACCCAAATCAGAACTAAAATTCTAAACCCTAAACCATAAACTTAAACCCTAATCCCTAAACTAAACCCTAAACCTAAACCCTAAACCATAAACCCTAAACCCTAACCTAAAACTAAACCCTAAACAAAACAATAAACCATAAACCCTAAACCTAAAAAAACCTTAAACCCTAAATAACTAAACCCTAAACTTAAACTTAAACCTAAACCCTAAATTTTAAACCCTAAACAACTTAAACTATCAACCTAAACCATTAACCATCAACCTAAACCCTAAACTAACCCTAAACTAAACTCTAAACTCTAAAGTAAACTTAAAACTAAAACCCTAAACTAAAACCCTTAATACCTTAATAAGAAACCCTATACTTAAAGTAAAGCCTAAAGCTAAACCTTAAACCCTAAGAAAGTAACCCTAAACCATAAACCTAAACTAAAACACTAAACCTAAAAGCCTAAACACTAAACCCTAAACCCAATAAACTAAACCCTAACCCTAAACCCTAAACCCTAAACCCTAAAACTCGAAACCCTAAAACCCTAAACCCAAAACCCTAAACTTAAACCCTAAACCCTAAATCTTAAACCCTAAAACCTAAAAACCTAAACCTAAATTAAAGAAAACCTAAAAATATAATAAATAAATAAATCTAAACAAAAATAAATTAAAAAAAGAAAATAAAATAAAAACAAAAACTAAAACCTAAACCTAAATGTAAAAAGAAATTAAAATAAAAATAAAAACTAAACTAAAATAAAATAAATAAAAACCTAAACTAAACTAAAAAATTAAAAACCTAAATAAAATAAACATTGAACCTAAAATAAAAATAAAATAAACTTAAAATAAAATAAATAAAAATTAAAAAACCTAAACCTAAAAAGTATACCTAAAAATAAAACTTTAAAATAAATAAAAAATAAAACCTAAACCTTAAACTTAAAAAACTTAAACCTAAAATAAAAATAATAAAATAAACCTAAACCAAAACTAAAATAAATAAAACCTAAACCTATGACTAAAATAAACTAAATCTAAACCTAAACCTAAACCTAAACTAAATAAAATAAAATAAATTAAAATAAACCTAAACCTAAAATAAAAAAATAAAACCTAAAAAATAAATCTAAAATAAAACTAAAACCAAACCCTAAAACATAAAATAAAATCAAAACCTAAACCAAAAATAAAATTTAAAACCTAAACCTAAAAAAAAATAAAATAAAATATAACTAAACAAAACCTAAACTTAATCCTAAAAAAATAAACTAAAATAAAATAAAATAAAAAATAAAAATAAACCTAAATCAAAATAAAACTAAATAAAAATCTACCGCTTTTAATTTAAAAACTAAACAAAATAAAATAAGTAAAATAAATTTATCCCTAAACCCTAAACTAACCCTAAACTAAACTAAACCCTAAACCCTAAACCTAAAACCATAAAATCAGAAACCTAAAACCTAAAACCCTAAACTAAACATTAAACTCTAAACCCTAAACCCTAAAAAAACTAAACCTTAAATCTAAACTAACCTAAACCTTAAACCTAAACTATAAACCTAAACCTAATAAAACACTAAACCCTAAACAGATACCTAAACCTAAACTAAACTAAACCTAAACCCTAAGCTAAACTAACCTAAACCTAAACCCTAAACCTTAAACGATAAACCCTAAAATCCTAAACCCTAAACCCTAAACTAACCCTATACCCTAAATCGTAAACCATAAAAACCCTAAAGTCTAAATCCTAAAGCCTTAAACCTAAACCTTAAATTAAACCCTAAGCTAACCCTACACCTAAACCCTGTTAACCCTACACCTAAACCTAAACCCTAAAATCAGAAACCCTAAACCCTAAACAACCCTAAACCCTAAATACTAAACCCTAACCTAAACCCTAAACCCTAAAACCCTAAACCCTAAACTTAAAACCTAAACCTAAAACTAAAGCTAAACTAAATAACTAAAAATAATAAATAAAAAACTTAAACCTAAATAAATAAAATAATAAATAAACAAAATAAACTAAACTATAAAATAAAATAAAATCAAATATTTAAAACTAAAATTAAACTAAAAAATAAAAAACATAAAAAATAAACTAAATAAATAAAAGAATAAATGTTGAATATGAATTTGTTTTCTATTGAAAATAAAAAAAAATAAAAACTAAAAACCCTAAACTGTGAACTAAAACCTAAAAGCTAAACCCTAAACCCTATACCCTATACAACCCTATACCCTAAACCATAAACCCTAAAACCCTAAACCCTAAACCCTAAACCTTAAAACCTAAACCCTAAACCCAACAAAAACCCTAAACCCTAAAAAGTTAAAAACCTAAACCTAAACTAAATAAAACCTAAAAATAAAATAAATAAAAAATCTAAACCGAAACCTAAAAAATATAATATAATAAAACCTAAACTAAAACCTAAACCTAAACCTAAATAATAATAATAATAATAATAATAATAATAATAATAATAATAATAATAATAATAATAATAATAATAATAATAAGAAACTAGAATAAAATAAATACTCACTTAACCTAAATTAAAAAATAAAATAAACCTAAGAATAAAAAACTAAATAAAATAAAAATGAAATGTAAAATAACAATAAAATAAACCAAAAATAAAATATAATAAAATCTAAATAAAAACCTAAACATGAAAAAAAACCCAAACCCCAAAACCCTAAACCCTATAACTAACCCAAACCCAAATCCTAAACCATAAACCCTAAAAAACCCTAAACCCTAAACCCTAAAAAACCCTAATCCCTAAACCCTATGCTAACCTAAAACCCTAAATCTTAAAAACCTTAATACAAAAGCCTCATAAACCTTAAATGCTAAACCCTGACCTAAACACTAAACCCTAAATCCTAAAACCTTAAACCCTAAAACCCTAAACCCTAAACCCTAAACCCTATACCCTAAAAACCTAAAAAGCTAAACCTAAACTAAATAAAACCTAAAAATAAAATAAATAAAAAAACCTAAACCTAAATAAAATTAAAAAGTAAAAAAACCTAAACTAAAACCTAAACCTAAACCTAAAAATAAAATAAAAGAAACTAAAATAAAATAATTAATAACATAAACAAAACTTCAAAATAAAATAAACCTAAGAATAAAAAACCTAAATAAAATAAACTAAATCTGAAATAAAAATAAAATAAACATAAAAAATATAAAAAAACTAAATAAAAACCTAAACCTAAAAATAAAACATAAAAGTGAATAAAAAATAAAACCTAAACCATATGCAAATAAAAAATACCTAAACTTAAAATAAAACTAAAATAAAGAAAATAAAATAAACCTAAATCTAAACTAAAATAAAGAAAACTTAAGGCTAGACCTATAATAAAGTAAACCTAAACCTAAACCTAAACTAAATAAAATTAAATAAACTAAAAATAAAACCTAAAATAAAAACCTAAAACCTAAACCTAAAAAAATAAAATAAAAATAAAACTCAACTAAAAAATAAACCTAAACCTTAAAAAAAAACTAAAATAAAAAACCTAAACTAAAATAGATAAACCTAAAATAATTAAATTAAACTAAATAAAAATTAAAAATAAAATAAACTAAAATAAATAAAAAATAAACTAAATAAACCTAAACCTACTAGTTTACTTAATTTTTTTTTTATAAAAGAACCAAAACCCAAAGCTAACCCTGAACCCTAAACCCTAAACCCTAAACCCTAACCCTAAACCCTGAACCCAAAAACTACAACCCTAAACCCTAAACCCCAAACCCTAATCTCTAAACCCTAAACCCTAAACCTCAAAACCCTAAACCCTAAACACTAAATCCTAAACCCTAAAAACCTAAAAACCTAAACCTAAACTAAATAAAACATAAAGTTAAAATAAATTAAAAAACCTATGGAATTATGACGAAGGTTACGGTTGTGGTGGTGGCGAAGGGAGAGATCGGGGATATGATGGTGGATCCCCCTACTTGAGAGGTCGGGGAGGTTCTTTTGGGAACTGGAAAAACTAAAGAACGACCAATCTGATTTATTGCTTATGGAACTGTGTATTTATAATAGAGAAGGTTCTAGTTATCTAGGGTTTTTGATTTGCTCAATGCATGCTCATTATTGATCTATGTCATCGCTTGTTTCCTAGAAAACTTTGTGTGTTACTTAGTTGATAAAATAAAAAAAAAAGAAATATTGAATCTGAATTTATTCTCTATTAAAAAAATAACCAAAAACCCTAAACCCTAAACTAAAACCTTAACCCTGAACCTAAAACAAAAATGCTAAATCGTAAAGCCTAAAAACCATAAACCTTAAACCCTAAATGTTAAACATTAAACCATAAACCTTAAACCCTAAAACACTAAATCTAAAAATAAAACCTAAAAATAGATGAATAATAAAACATAAGCCTAAACCTAAACCTAAACCTAAACTAAATAAAATAAAATAATCTAAAAATAAATCTAAACATAAACTAAAAATAAATCCTAAAAATAAACCTAAAATAAAAATCTAAAACCTAAACCTAAAAAATAAAATAAAAATAAAACTAAACTAAAAAATAAACATAAACCTAAAAAAAACTAAAAAAAACCTAAACTAAAATAAATAAACCTAAAGTAAATAAACTAAACTAAATAAAAATACCAAATAAAATAAACTAAAATAAATAATAAATGAAATAAATAAACCAAACAAATGTAAGCCTATCGGTTTGCTTAATTTTTTTAAATATAAAACCCTAAACCCTAAACCTACAACCTTAAACCTTAAACCATAAACCCTAAACTAACCCTAAACCCTAAACACTAAACCCTAAACCTTAAACCCTAAACCCTAAACCTTAAACCCTAAACCCTAACCATAAACCTTAAACCCTAAACCTTAAACCGTAATACCCTCAACCATAAACCGTAAACCCTAAAAATCCTAAAGCCTAAACCCTAAAAATCCTAAAGCCTAAACCCTAAACACTAAATCAACTCTAAACCCTAAACCCAAATGCTAAAACCCAAACCCTAAACCTAAACCTAAAGTAACTAAATAAATTAATAATTTAAACCTAAACCCTAAGAATGGGCAGAACCTTGATGACAAAACATCAAGCTCCCTAGATCTAGAAGTGGAGGAGAAGGCGAGGCGCATTATTAGTGGAGGTGGGGGATCTAGAGGTGCTGGTGGATATGGAGGTGGTGGTCAGAGTAGTGGTGGTTATGGTGGCAGGAGGAGCGACGGAGGTTACAACCACGGCGGTGGTGGAGGGAGAGATCAGGGATATGATGGTGGATCCTTCTACTCAGGAGGCCCGGGTGATTCTGATGGGAACTGGAAAAATTGAAGAATGGTCGATGTGATCTGCTGCATATGGAATTGTGTTTTTAGAGTAGAGATGGTTCAAGCGATCTAAAGTTTTTGATTTTCTCTATGCATGCCCATTTGTTATCTATGTCATCGCTTGTGACTTTGAAAACCCAGTGTGTTACTTGGTTGATGAAATTAAAATGAAGAAATGTTGAATCTAAGTTTGTTCTATTAAAAAACTAAAAAAACCAAAAACCCTAAACCCTAAACTAAAAAATTGAACCCTAAACCTAACCCTTGACCCTAAACCCTAAACCCTAATCCCTAAACCCTAACACCTAAACCATAAACCCTAAACCCTAAACACTAAACCCTAAACCCAAAAGGAAACCCTAAATCCTAAACCCTAAACCCAAACCCTAAACCCTAAACCCTAAACCCTAAACCATAAACCCTAAACAAACCCTTAACCTTAAACCATAAACCCTAAACCCTAAAAAGCTAAAAACCTAAACCTAAACTAAATAAAACCTAAAAAAATAGATAAAAAAATCTAAACAAATAAAAAAATATTAAAAAATAAAAATGCTATAACCTAAACCTAAACCTAAACCTTAAAACCTTAAACCCTAAACCCTAAACTAACCATAAATCTTAAACCCAAAACCATAAAAACCCTAAAGCCTAAACCCTAAACTCTAAACCTTAAACCCTAAACCTTAAACCCCAAAAACCTTAAACCCTAAAGCTTAAGCACCAAACCCTAAACCCTAAACCTTATCCCAAAACCCTAAACCCTAAAACCCTAAAACCCTAAACACTAAACCCTAAACCCTAAACCTTAAGCCCTAAACCCTAAAAACCTAAAAACCTAAACCTAAACTAAATAAAACATAAAATAAAATAAATAAATAAACTTAAACCTTAATAAAATAAAATAAAAACATAAATCTTAAAATAAAATAAAATAAACTAAAAATAAACTAAAATAAAATAAATAAAACCTATACTAAACTAAAAAAGTAAAATAAACTAAGAATAAAAAACTTAAATAAAATAAAAACTAAATGTAATAAATATAAATTAATACTAAAATAAAACAAAATAAAATAAAAACTAATTGAAAACCCAAAATAAAAATAAAATAAACAAAAGAAAATAAATGTAATCCTAAACCAAAATAAACTAAACTAAAATAAATAAAACCTAAACCTAATCCTCAAATAAACTAAACCTAAACCTAAACCTAAACTAAATAAAATAAAATAAACTAAATTAAACCTAAACCTAAACTAAAAAATAAATCCTAAAAATAAACCTAAAATAAAAACCAAAAAAATAAAATAAAAACCTAAACCTAAACATAAAAATAAAAAATAAAACCTAAACCTAAAAAATAAAATAAAAATAAAACTCAACTAAAAGGTAAACCTACACCTAAACCTAAACCTAAAAAAATAAACTAAAATAAAAAACCTAAACTAAAATAAATAAACTAAGCTAAATAAAATTAAAAAAATCAACCTAAATAAAAATAAAAAATAAAATAAACTAAAATAAATAAAAAATAAACTAAATAAACTTAAACCTACCTATTTACTTAATATTTCTTTTAAAAAAATCCCTAAACCCTAAACCCTAAACCCTAAATCGTAAATCTTAAACCCTAAAACTAGAACCTTAAACCCTAAGCCCTAAACTTTAAAAAACCCTAAACCCTAAACCCCAAACCAAAAAACCATAAACGCTAAACCCTAAAACCTAAACCCAACTCTAAACCCTATACCCTATACCCCAAACCCTAAACCTAAACCTAAACTAACTAAAAAAATTTAAAATAAACCCAAACCCAAAATCCTCATACAGCTAAACCTAAACCTAAACCCTATGAATGGCGGTGGTGGAGAAAGAGATCGGGGATATGATGGTGGAACCCGCTACTCGAGAGGTCGGGGTGGTTCTTCTAGTAATTAGAGAAATTGAAGAATGGCTGATCCTATCTACTGCTTATGGAACTGTCTTTACAGTAGAGATGATTTTAGTTGTCTAGGGTTTTTGATTTCCTCTATGCATACTCATATTTTATTTATGTCATCCAGACTTAGAGAGAACTTGGTGTGCTACTTGGCTAATGAAATCAAAAAGAAGAAATGTTGAATCTGAATTTGTTCTCTATTAAAACAAAAACCCTAAACCCTAAACTAAAACCTGAACCCTAAACCTAAAACCTAAACCCTTAACCCTAAAAACCCTAAACACTAAACCCTAAACCCTAAAACGTAAATCCTAAACCATAAACCATAAACCCTAAAACCCTAAACCCTAAACCTTAAACTCCAAACCCTAAACTCTAAACTAACCCTAAACCCTAACCCAAAAAAGCTAAAAACTTAAACCTAAACTAAATAAAACCTAAAAATAAAATAAATAAAAAGTATAAACCAAAAAAATAAAAATAAAAATAAAATAAAAACATAAACTAAAACCTTAACCTAAACCTAAACCTAAAACTAAACCTAAAAAGAAAATAAAATAAAAGTAAAAACTAAACAAAAATAAAATAAATAAAACCTAAACTAAATAAAAAAATAAAAAATCTAAATAAAATAAAAACTAATCCTAAAATAAAAATAAAATAAACCTAAAAGAAAATAAAATATAAAATAAATAAAAACATAAACTTAAACAATAAACAAAAAAAACCTAGAACAAAAAACCTAAACTCTAAACAAATAAAAATACACTAAACCAAAAATAAAACCAAAATAAACCTAAACCTAAACTAAAATAAATAAAACCTAAACCTAAAATAAAAATAAAATAAATCTAAACCTAAACCTAAACTAAAAAAATAATTAAAACCTAAAATAAAAATAAAATAAACAAAAGAAAAAAAACCTTAACCTTAACAAAAATAAACTAAACTAAAATAAATAAAACCTAAACCAAAACCTAAACCTAAACTAAATAAAATAAGCTAAAATAAATCTAAACCTAAACTAAACAATAAAACCTAAAAATAAACATAAAATAAAAACCTAAAACCTAACACAAAAAAAAAAAAAAAATAAAATAAAAACCTAAACCTAAGCCTAAAAATAAAAAATAAAACCTAAACCAAAAAAATAAAATAAAAATAAAATAAAACTAAAAAATAAACCTAAACCGAAACCTAATCCTAAACCTAAAAATTAACAAAAATAAAAAACCTAAACTAAAATAAATAAACCTAAAATAAATAAACTAAACTAAATAAAAATAAAAATAAACCTAAATCAAAATAAAAAAATAAAATAAATTAAAATAAATAAACATATACTAAATAAACCTAAACATACAAGTTTAGTTAATTTAAAAAATTAAAAAATAAAAAATAAAAAAAAATCTTAACCCTAAACCTTAAAACTAACCCTAAACCTGAAACTCTGAACCCTAAAACCTAAATAGTAAACCCTAAAATTCTAAACCCTAAACCTTAAAACCTAAACCCTAATCCCTAAACCCTAAACCCTAAAACCCTAAACCCTAAACCATAAACCCTAAAACCCAAAATCCTAAAAAACCCTAAACCCTAAATAATAAACCATAAACCCTAAACCCTAAACCCTAAACTAACCTAAAACCCTAAACCCTAAAAAACCCTAAATCCTAAACACTAAACTAACCTTAAACCATCAACCCTAAACCATTAACCATCAACTCTAAACCCTAAACCCTAACCCTAAACCTAAACTCTAAACCCTAAAGCCTAAACCTAAAACTTGAAACCCTAAACCAAAAACTAACTCTATACTTTAAATAATAAACCCTAAATACTCTAAAGCCTAAAGCCTAAAGCCTAAAGCTTAAACCTTAAACCCTAAGCCCTAAACTAATATTAAACCCTATGCTAACCCTAAACCCTGAAAACACTAAACCCAAAAGCCTAAACACTAAACCCTAAACCTAAACACTAAACCCTAACCCTAAACCCTAAACCCTAAAACTCAAAACCCTAAAACCCTAAACCCAAAACCCTAAACCTTAAAGCCTAAACCCTAAATCCTAAACCCTAAAACCTAAAAAACCTAAACCTAAATTAAAGAAAACCTAAAAATATAATAAATAAATAAATCTAAACAAAAATAAATTAAAAAGAAAATAAAATAAAAACATAAACTAAAACCTAAACCTAAACCTAAAAAGAAAATAAAATAAAAATAAAAACTAAACTAAAATAAAATAAATAAAAACCTATACTAAATAAAAAAAACTAAAAACTTAAATAAAATAAACACTGAACCTAAAATAAAAATAAAACAAACCTAAAATAAAATAAAATAAAAACTAAAAAACCTAAACCTAAAAAGGATACCAAAAAATAAAACTTAAAAATAAATAAAAAATAAAACCTAAACCTTAAACTAAAAAAAACTTAAACCTAATATAAAAATAAAATAAACCTAAACCTAAACTAAAATAAACTAAACTAAAATAAATAAAACCTAAACCTAAGCCTAAAATAAACTAAACCTAAACCTAAACCTAAACTAAATAAAATAAATTAAATTAAAATAAACCTAAACCTAGAATAAAAAATTAAACCTAAAAATAAATCTAAAATAAAAACCTAAAACCAAACCCTAAAAAAATTAAATAACAATCTAAACCTAACCTAAAAATAAAATATAAAACCTAAACCTAAAAACTAAAATAAAAATATAACTAAACTAAAAAAGTACCCTAAACCTAAACTTAATCCTAAAAAATAAACTAAAATAAAAAATCTAAACTAAAATAAAAATGAAAATAAAACAAAACAAAATCAAAATAAAATAAATAAATAAACCTAAATCTACCAGTTTACTTAATTTAAAAAAAACTAAACAAAAAATAAAATAAATAAAATAAAACCTTATCCCTAAACCCTAAACCCTATAACTAACCCTAAACCTGAAACTCTAAACCCTAAACCCTAAACCCTAAACCATAAAACTGTAAACCCAAAACCCAAAATCCTAAACCCTAAATCCTAAACCATAAAACTCTAAACCCTAAACCTAAATCTAACCTAAACTTAAACCCTAAACCTAAACTAAAACTCTAAACCTAAAACACTAAACCCTAAACCTAAACCCTAAACCATAAACCTAAACCCTAAACCTAAGTTCCTAACACTAACCAAGACTTAAACTTAAACCTAAATGATAAACCTAAATCTAAACTAAACCTAAACTAACTATACTAAATCAGAACTATAAAATCCTAAAGTCTAAATCCAAAGTTTTACACTAAACCTTAAACCTAAAACCTACACCTAAAAACTCCTAACCTAAACCCTAAACCCTAAACCCTAAACACTGAACCCTAAAGCCTAAACACTAAACCCTAAACTCTAAACCCTAAACCCTAAAATGCTAAACCCTAAACCCTAAAACCTTAAACCCTAAAAACCTAAAAACTAAAACCTAAACTAAATAAAACCTAAAAATAGAATAAATAAAAAAACTTAAACCTAAATAAAATAAAATAATAAAATAAAACAAAAACCTAAACCTAAAAGTAAAAATAAAATAAAATGAAACCAAATATATAAAAACTGAAATTAAACTACAAAATAAAATTATCCTAAAAATAAAAAACCTAAAAAATAAACTAAATAAATAAAAGAAGAAATGTTGAATATGAATTTGTTGTCTATTAAAAATAAAAAAAATAAAAACTAAAAACCCTAAATTGTGAACTAAAACCTAAAACCTAAACCCTAAACCCTAAACCCTAAACCCTAACCCTAAACCTAAACTCTAAACCTAAAGCCTAAACCCTAAAACTTGAAACCCTAAACCAAAAACTAACTCTATACCTTAAATAGTAAACCCTAAATACTCTAAAGCCTAAAGCCTAAAGCCTAAACCTTAAACCCTAAGCCCTAAACTAACCCTAAACCCTATGCTAACCCTAAACCCTGAAAACACTAAACCCAAAAGCCTAAACACTAAACCCTAAACCCTATACACTAAACCCTAACCCTAAACCCTAAACCCTAAAACTCAAAACCCTAAAACCCTAAACCCAAAACCTAAATCTTAAAGCCTAAACCCTAAATCCTAAACCCTAAAACCTAAAAAACTTAAACCTAAATTAAAGAAAACCTAAAAATATAATAAATAAATAAATCTAAACAAAAATAAATTAAAAAAAGAAAATAAAATAAAAACATAAACTAAAACTTAAACCTAAACCTAAAAAGAAAATAAAATAAAAATAAAAACTAAACTAAAATAAAATAAATACAAACCTAAACTAAAATAAAAATTAAAAACCTAAATAAAATAAACACTGAACCTAAAATAAAAATAAAACAAACCTAAAATAAAATAAAATAAAAACTAAAAAAACCTAAACCTAAAAAGTATACCTAAAAATAAAACTTAAAAATAAATAAAAAATAAAACCTAAACCTTAAACTAAAAAAAACTTAAACCTAAAATAAAATAAAATAAACCTAAACCTAAACTAAAATAAACTAAACTAAAATAAATAAAACCTAAACCTAAGCCTAAAATAAACTAAACCTAAGCCTAAACCTAAACTAAATAAAATAAAATAAATTAAAATAAACCTAAACCTAGAATAAAAAATAAAACCTAAAAATAAATCTAAAATAAAAACCTAAAACCTAACCCTAAAAAAATAAAGTAAAAATCTAAACCTAAACCTAAAAATAAAATATAAAACCTAAACCTCAGAAATAAAATAAAAATATAACTAAACTAAAAAAGTACCATAAGCCTAAACTTAATCCTAAAAAATAAACTAAAATAAAAAATCTAAACTAAAATAAAAATAAAAATAAAAATAAACCAAAATCAAAATAAAAAACTAAATAAACCTAAATCTACTAGTTTACTTAATTTAAAAAAACTAAACTAAAAATAAAATAAATAAAATAAAACCTTATCCCTAAACCCTAAACCCTATAACTAACACTAAACCTAAAACTCTAAACCCTAAACCCTAAACCCTAAACCATAAAACTGTAAACCCAAAACCCTAAACCCTAAACCCTAAACCATAAAACTCTAAACCCTAAACCCTAAAAAACTCTAAACCCTAAATCTTAAACTAACCCTAAACCCTAAACCATAAACCCTAAACCCTAAAAAACACTAAAGCCTAAACCGTAAACCCTAAACCCTAAACCTAAACCCTAAACCCTAAGCCCTAACACTAACCCAAAACCCTAAACCCTAAACCTTAAATGATAAACCCTAAAATCCTAAACCCTAAACTAACCCTATACCCTAAATCGTAAACCATAAAAACCCTAAAGTCTAAATCCTAAAGCCTTAAACCTAAACCTTAAACCCTAAACCCTAAGCTAACCCTACACCCTAAACCCTAAGCTAACCCTACACCCTAAACCCTAAACCCTAAACCCTAAAAACCGTAAACCCTAAACCCTAAACACTGAACCTTAAACCCTAAACACTAAACCCTAACCCTAAACCCTAAACCCTAAACCCTAAAACCCTAAACCCTAAACCCTAAAACCTTAAACCCTAAAAACCTAAAAACTAAAACCTAAACTAAATAAAACCTAAAAATAGAATAAATAAAAAAACCTAAAACTAAAAATAAAATAAAATAATAAAATAAAATAAAAACCTAAACCTAAAACTAAAAATAAAATAAAATCAAATCAAATATATAAAAACTTGAAATTAAACTAAAAAATAAAATTATCCTAAAAATAAAAAACCTAAAAAATAAACTAAATAAATAAAAGAAGAAATGTTGAATATGAATTTGTTGTCTATTAAAAATAAAAAAAATAAAAACTAAAAACCCTAAACTGTGAACTAAAACCTAAAACCTAAACCCTAAACCCTAAACCCTATACCCTATACCCTAAACCATAAATACTAAAACCCTAAACCCTAAACCTTAAAACCAAAACCATAAACCCTAAAAAGTTAAAAACCTAAACCTAAACTAAATAAAACCTAAAAATAAAATAAATAAAAAATCTAAACCTAAACCCTAAAAAAATATAATATAATAAAAACATAAACTAAAACCTAATCCTAAACCTAAATAATAATAATAATAATAATAATAATAATAATAATAATAATAATAATAATAATAATAATAATAATAATAATAAGAAACTAAAATAAAATAAATACTAACTTAACCTAAATTAAGAAATAAAATAAACCTAAGAATAAAAAACTAAAAAAAAAAAAATGAAATGTAAAATAACAATAAAATAAACATAAAATAAAATATAATAAAATCTAAATAAAAACTTAAACATGAAAAAAACCCAAACCCCAAAACCCTAAACCCTATAACTAACCTAAAACCCAAATCCCTAAACCATAAACCCTAAAAAACCCTAAACCCTAAACCCTAAAAAACCCTAATCCCTATGCTAACCTAAAACCCTAAATCTTAAAAACCTTAACACAAAAGCCTCATAAACCCTAAATGCTAAACCCTGACCCTAAACACTAAACCCTAAATCCTAAAACCTTAAACCCTAAACCCTAAACCCTAAACCCTAAACCCTATACCCTAAAAACCTAAAAAGCTAAACCTAAACTAAATAAAACCTAAAAATAAAATAAATAAAAAAACCTAAACCTAAATAAAATTAAAAGTAAAAAAAACCTAAAAAAAAATAAAAAACTAGAATAAAATAATTAATAACAAAAACAAAACTTTAAAATAAAATAAACCTAAGAATAGAAAACCTAAATAAAATAAACTAAATCTAAAACAAAAATAAAATAAACATAGAAAATATAATAGAAACTAAATAAAAACTTAAACCTAAAAATAAAACTTAAAAGTGAATAAAAATAAAACCTAAACCATATGCAAATAAAAAATACCTAAACCTAAAATAAAACTAAAATAAACAAAATAAAATAAACCTAAATCTAAACTAAAATAAAGAAAACATAAGGCTAGCACTATAATAAAGTAAACCTAAACCTAAACCTAAATTAAATAAAATTAAATAAACTAAAAATAAACCTAAACCTATAGTAAAAAATAAAATCTAAAATAAAAACCTAAAACCTAAACATAAAAAAATAAAATAAAAATAAAACTCAACTAAAAAATAAACCTAAACCTAAAAAATAAACTAAAATAAAAAAAACCTAAACTAAAATAGATAAACCTAAAATAATTAAATTAAACTAATTAAAAATAAAAAAGTAAACATAAATAGAAATTAAAAAATAAACTAAAATAAATAAAAAATAAAATAAATAAACTAAATAAACCTAAACCTACTTTTTTTTTTTATAAAAAACTAAAACCCAAAGCTAACCACCCTAAACCCTAAACCCTAACCCTAACTAAACCACCCCAACCCAAAACCTACCCCTAAACCCTAAACCCCAAACCCTAATCTCTAAACCCTAAACCCTAAACCCCAAAACCCTAAACCCTAAAAAAAACAAAACCTAAACCTAAACTAAATAAAACATAAAAATAAAATAAATTAAAAAACTTATGGAATTGTGATGGAGGTTACGACCGTGGTGGTGGAAGAGGAGAGATCGGGGATATGATGGTGGATCCCCCTACTCGAGAGGTCGGGGAGGTTCTTTTGGGAACTGGAAAAACTAAAGAATGACCAATCTGATCTATTGCTTATGAAACTGTGTATTTATAATAGAGAAGGTTCTAGTTATCTAGGGTTTTTGATTTGCTCTATGCATGCTCATTAATGATCTATGTCATCGCTTGTGTCTTAGAAAACTTTGTGTGTTACTTAGTTGATAAAATAAAAAAAAAGAAAATTGAATCTGAATTTATTCTCTATTAAAAATAACCAAAAACCCTAAACCCTAAACCCTAAACTAAAACCTCAACCCTGAACCTAAATCAAAAATCCTAAATTGTAAACACTAAAAACCCTAAACCTTAAACCCTAAACGTTAAACATTAAACCATAAACCTTAAACCCTAAAACTCTAAATCTAAAAATAAAACCTAAAAATAGATGAAAAATAAAACATAAGCCTAAACCTAAACCTAAACCTAAACTAAATAATATAAAATAATCTAAAAACAAACCTAAACATAAACTAAAAAATAAATCCTAAAAATAAACCTAAAATAAAAATCTAAAACCTAAACCTAAAAAATAAAATAAAAATAAAACTAAACTAAAAAATAAACATAAACCTAAAAAAACTAAAAAAAAACCTAAACTAAAATAAATAAACCTAAAGTAAATAAACTAAACTAAATAAATATACCAAATAAAATAAACTAAAATAAATAATAAATAAATAAATAAACCAAACAAATGTAAGACTATTGATTTACTTAATTTTTTTTAAATATAAAAACCCTAAACCCTAAACCTACAACCTTAAACCCTAAACCATAAACCCTAAACTAACCCTAAATACTAAACCCTAAACCTTAAACCCTAAACCTTAAACCCTAAACCCTAACCATAAACCTTAAACCCTAAACCATAAACCGTAATACCCTCAACCATAAACCCTCAACCCTAAAAATCCTAAAGCCTAAACCCTAAACACTAAATCAACTCTAAACCCTAAACCCAAATGCTAAAACCCAAACCCTAAACCTAAACCTAAAGTAACTAAATAAATTAATAATATAAACCTAAACCCTAAAAAATAATAAACCTAAACCCTAAGAATGGGCAGAACCTTGACGATAGAAACATCACCATCAGCCAAGCTCAGTCTAGATCTAGTAGTGGAGGCGAAGGCAGAGGTGGCGATTATTGAGGTGGGGATCTAGAGGTCGGTGGATATGGAGGTGGTGGTCAGAGCAGTGGTGGTTATGGTGGCAGGAGGAGCGACGAAAATTACAACCATGGCGGTGATGGAGGGAGAGATCGGGGATATGATGGTGAATCCCGCTACTCAGGAGGCCAGGGTGGTTTTGATGGGAACTGGAAAAACTAAGAACAGTCGATGTGATCTGCTGCATATGGAATTGTGTTTTTAGAGTAGAGATGGTTCAAGCGATCTAAGGTTTTTGATTTTGTCTATGCATGCCCATTTGTTATCTATGTCATCGCTTGTGACTTTGAAAACCTAGTGTGTTACTTGGTTGATGAAATTAAAATGAAGAAATGTTGAATCTGAGTTTATTCTCTATTAAACCCAAAAAACCAAAAACCCTAAACCCTAAACTAAAAATTGAACCCTAAACCTAACCCTTGACCCTAAACCCTAAATCGTAAAAACTTAAACCCTAAATCTTAAACCCTAAAACCCTAAACCCTAATCCCTAAACCCTAACACCTAAACCATAAACCCTAAACCCTAAACACTAAACCCTAAACCCAAAAAGAAACCCTAAATCCTAAACCCCAAACCTTAAACCTAAACCCTAAACCCTAAACCATAAACCCTAAACTAACCCTAAACCTTAAACCATAAACCCTAAACCCTAAAAAGCTGAAAACCTAAACCTAAACTAAATAAAACTTAAAAAAATAGATAAAAAAAGCTAAACAAATAAAAAAATATTAAAAAAGAAAAATGCTATAACCTAAACCTAAACCTAAAATGAAAATAAAATAAAAAATAAAAACAAAACTAAAATAAAATAAATAAAAACCTAACCTATACTAAAAAAATAAGAAACCTAAATAACATAAAAAGGAAACCTAAAATAAAAAAATAAACCTAAAATAAACTAAAATAAAAACTAAATAAAAACCAAAAACCTAAAAAATAAATGTAAAAATAAAACCTAAAAATAAATAAAAAAATAAAACCTAACCTTAAATTGAGATAAAAACCTACGCCTAAAATAATGATAAAATAAACCTAAACATAAACTAAAATAAGTTAAACTAAAATAAATAAATCCTAAACCTAAACATAAAATAAACTAAATCTAAACCTAAACCCTAAATTTAATAAAATAAATTAAAAATAAACCTAAACTGAAATTAAAAAATACAACCTAAAAAAATGTAAAATAAAAACCTAAAACTTAAACCTAAAGAAATAAAATAAAAACCTAAACCTAGAAATAAAAATAAAAACTAAAACCTAAACCTAAAAAATAAAATAAAAATAAAATAAAACTAAAAAATATAAAGCTAAACCTAAACCTAAACCTAAAAAATAAAATAAAATAAAAAACTTACACTAAAATAAATTAACCTAAAATAAATAACTAAACTAAATAAAAAATATAATAATACAATAAAAAATTAAAACAAAAATAAATAAAAATAAACCAAAACTAAATAAACTAAACCTAAAGTTTAAAATTAAAATAAAAAAATTAAAATAAAATAAAACCCTAACTTTAAACCTAAACTAAACCCTAAACCTAAACCTTAAAACCCTAATCTAAACACCAAATAAATAACCCTAAACCCTAAACTAAACCTAAACATTAAACCCTAAACTATAAACCCTAACCTAACCTAAACTAAACCATAAACCTAAATTATAAACCTAAACTAAACCCTAAACTCCTAAACCTAAACCTAAAACCCCAAAACCTAAACCCTAAACCTAAATTTAAACCCTAAACCTAAACCTAACCCTAAACCTAATTAAATAATCCTAAAAAAGCTAAAACCCAAAAACACTAAATCAAACCATTAACCCTAAACCTAACCTACATCCTAAATTAAACCCAAAACTAAACTAAACCTAAACCTAAACCCTAAAAATCTAAAAACCTAAAACATAAACTTATACTAAATAAAACCTAAAAAATAAAATAAATAAATAAACCTAAACCTAAATAATATACAAATTAAAATAAAATAAAATATAAAATAAAACCTAAACCTAAATAAAATAAAAATTAAATAAAATAAAAAAATAAATATAAATAAAACCTAAACCTAAACCTAAAATAAAATAAAATAAACTAAAACTAAAATAATATAAATAAAACATAAACTAAACTAAAAGTAAAATAAACCTAAAAAATAAAAATTAAAAATAAACTAAACATAAAATAAAATAAAATAAACTTAAAATAAACCCATAAAATAAAATAAAACTAAATAAAACCTAAATCAAAAAAATTAACCTAAAATTAAATAATAAATAAAATAAACCTAAACTAAAAAAAAACTTAAACCTAAATAAAATAAGATAAAAAATAAAATAAACCTAAACCTAAATAAAACTAAACTAAAATAAATAAAATCTAAACCTAAACCTAAAATAAAACCAAACCTAAACCTAAACTAAAAAATAAAATAAAACCTAAACCTAAACATAAAAATAAAAATAAACCTAAATCTTAAAATAAAATAAAAATAATAACTCAACTAAAAAATAAACCTAAACCTAAAAATAAACTAAAATACAAAATCTAACCTAAAATAAATAAACCTAAAATCAATAACTAAAATAAATAAAAATAAAAAATAAACATAAATAAAAATAAGAAATAAAATAAACTAAATAAAGTCAAACTTGCATGTTTACTTTATTTTAAAAAAAACTAAACCCAAAATCCTAAACCCTAACCTACAACCCTAAACCCTAAACACTAAACCCTAAACAGTAAACCCTAAAATCGTAAACCCTAAACACTAAACCCTAAACACTAAACCCTAAACCCTAAACCCTAAAACCTAAACCCTAAACCCTAAACCCTAAACCCTAAACCATAAACCCTAAATCCTAAACCCTAAAACCTACAACCCTAAATCCTAAACCCTAAACCCTAAACCCTAAATCCTAAACTAACCCTAAACCCTAAAGTAACCATAAGCCTTAAGAATGGGCAGAATCTTGATGGCAGGAACATCACCATCACTAGTCTAAGATTTGCAAGTGGAGGCAAAGGTGGAGGCGGTTATCATTGTGGTGGGGATCTGAGCCTGGTGGATATGGAGGCAAGTGGGTTATGGAGTGGGCACATAAAGGTTACAGTGGTGGTGGGAGAGGAGAAATCGTGTATATGATGGCGATCCACCACTTGAGAGGCGGGGTGGGGAGGGGTTTGATGGGAACTAGAATGGACCAAATCACCTACTACTTATAAATAGTGTCTTTATAGTAAAATAGTTCTACTCATCTAGGTTTTCTAATTTTTCTATGCATTTTAATCCATGTCATCACTTATGTCTTAAAAACTTAGTGTGCTGATGAAATCAAAAAAAGAAGAAATGAATCTAAATTTGTTCTATCAAAAAACTCCTTAAACCCTAAACCCTAAACTAAAACGTAAACCCTAAACCTAAAACCTAAAACCCTAAACCCTAAACCCTAAAACCTAAACCTTAAACCCTAAACCCTAAACCCTAAACCCTAAACCCTAAAACCTAAAACCCTAAACCCTAAACCTAAAATAAAACCATAATCCCTAAACTCTAAAACTGACAACCCTAAACCATAAACCATAAACCCCAAACCCTAAACCATAAACTAACCCTAAACCCTAAAACCTAAACTAACTCTAAACCCTAAACCCTAAACTAACCCTAACCCTAAACTTTAAACTTTGAATAAAGATGTCATTAGAGTAGATCTAAAGAATGACCTAATCCTAACATAGTTATGGTAGCTAAAGAAAATGCCTTCAAAAGACTTTCCCTTGACTATTAGAGATTTGAATACCCTAAACCCTAACCCTAAATCATATTATAATACCATATATTATAGTATAATGTAGCATCATATATTTGAGCATGTAGTGATGTGTTTTTGGATGTTATAAGATGTTTTGAAATGTTTTAGTATGTTATGGTATTGTGCCCTATAGTCAATATTAACATAAATCATAAAAATATTGATTTAATAAATTAGATAATGAAATTTGTTAAATTTGATGTGGGGATTAGGTTGTAGTACCAAAGGTGTGCTATACCATATGTACTCTAATAAGTAAGATTTTATGTTCAAAATAAATATTATATGTTGTAGCATAGTATAAGATCATCATAATATAATTGCATTTTAAATTCTTTTAGTATTTGCAATCATGTAGTACACTAGAATTATATAAAAATGTTGATTTAGACTTTAAAATGGTGGAATTTGGCCAAATTCATAATAAGTAGAGCATGGCATCATAATATATTATTTCAATTTAAAATATGTAAGTGATAATGACTAAAATATATAGTTTTTATTGTTTAAACTAATTTAATGATTTTTATCTTAAGCAATCCCTTGTGATGATATGCAATATAATAAAATATAATATGTTATAGTGTATTATAATATAAGATGCCATAACATAGTGTAGCATCATGCATTATAGATACTATTGTGTATAACCTTGTTGTTTATCATATTTTAGTTTATATAGTATGATGTAGTAGAGTTTGTATCAAAAAATCATAAAATTCTAATTTATAGTCGAGATGATGGGATTTCCAAATTTAAGGTAAGCTTTAGGGAACATCATTTGGGATGTTCTATGGTGTGTCATTTAAACAAAAGAATGGAATTTTGCATTGAAAATAAATGTTCATTTTTCAACTAGATTTTATAATTTTTTTGCTTAAAGTAATTCATTTTAAGGTGTAATGTAAGATAATATATTATATGAAAGCATACTAAAATATAATGTACATAACAATATAACTTCACATATATATGAATGTGGCAGTGTGTTACTAAATGTTATTGTACATTTTAGTATGTTTTACTTTTGTTATAATACATTGGGTCAAAACTCACAAAATATTAATTTGAAGGTTGAGATGGAAAAATTTGGCCAAATTCATAGCACACCAAGAAGCAACACCAAAATTATGCTATTTTGTACCATTTCTAATAGAAAATAATAATTTTATATCCAAAATGAACATTATTCATATTTTGAGAAAATTTTGTTATTTATTCCTTTAAGTGATTCTAATGAGGTGTAATGTTAGATAATATATTATATTATAGCAAATTATAATATAACATCATATATTATAATATAATATAGTATGTTAATTCACACTATAATATGTTTAGCATGATATTATAGTTAGTTTGAGCTTGCACATCACAAATCATAAAATGTTGATTATAATGTTAAGATGATGTAATTTGAATGAATACATTATTAGCTTTTGGTTGAAGTATTAAAGGTGTGCATAAGAGAAGAAATAAGATTTGAAGAGAATTCTATGTCAAGGACATGGAGGGAGATCCTTAGGGAACATACATGCATTGGACACATGTGAGGGGTTTATGTCGAGGGCATAGAAGAAGAAAATCTGTTGGGGATAAAGTTTGAATTTGCTTTGATTATATGATTTGTGAAAAAAAAGATCTATTAGGGATGAGAATTTATAATCCACTAGGGATTAAGATTGAATTAACTTTAATATATTATGTTTTAATTGATGTGGAGGCATATCTGCTAGAGATATGAAGTCCAGGGAGGGTATATGAACCTTCCAGGGAAGCAAGTTCGTGCTATCTGGGATTGGGATTTGAGTTTGATTTCATTAGATTTGGGGATGTATCCACTAGGAATAAGTGTTTGGTTGGATTTCTTTGATTTAAACTCTATTGGAGGAGTTGGTTTAATTTGGCTCCACTGGGGAGGTTGGTTTTGAATTTGATTTGTTTGCTTAACTTGTTTATATATGATTTGGGGCTCCACTGGGGAAAATTAGATTGGGTTTAATTTAGTTTGAGTTAATGTATAGACCTTGTCAATGTGTGATTTACCCATTGAGAAGGGGCTATATCAGCTTTGACTTTTCTCTTATTTGCAAATCCAAAGGGATAGTCTACTGGTTACGGCGTAGAGCTAGCTAACCTAAGGGGTTTCCTTTCAGCATGCAAAGATTGTGCTAGGAAGAAGGCGTAGCAGACTTACATCTTTCAAAGTGATGAACAATCATGGGGGTGACCTATTGAATGCACAACAAATCAAATCTGACCTAGGGTGACTATTGAGTGAATGCCGCTGGGGACTTATGTCAACTCAAAAGTAGTCAGGATTAATTTTATCTTAATTTCATGTGATTTGATATGGTTTGTTTGGTTTAGTTTGATTTTGAATTGAGGGCATATTCTGGGATATGAGCTCGATCAAATTTGATAGATTTATTTATGGACCATGTTATGTGATGGACCCACCGAGAAGGGGCTATATCGACTTGTCCTATCTCGCATTTACAAATCCAAAGGGATAGTCTACGTGGGGTAGAGCTAGCCAACCTAAGGGATTGCCTTTCGGTGTGCAATGGCTATGCTAGGAAGAAGGCGTAGCAAACTTACATATTTTAAAGCAGGGAAAAATTAATGGGGTGACCTATTGGTAGCACAACAAATCAAACCCGACTTAGGGGTGACTACTGAGTGAATGCCATTGGGGACTTATATCAACTCAAGAGTAGTCGTAATTTCTATAGGGAGTTTTACTGACACTTCCCTAAAGAGAAGATGCCTACTTGGAAAAAGGTATTGCTAGGGGTGTCCTTCTAATCAACAAGTGAATATATATTTTGTTTATACCTTTATGTGGACCCTGTTGGTGTGTAAGGGATCACACTGAGAAAGGGTTATGTCAGCATTGACCTATCTCAGATTTACTAGATAAAAAAGAGAATCTGTGCATCCACAGGGGTGGTTACTAGGAAAGGGTAACTGTCCAATCTGATAGTAACTCTGGTAGTGTCTAAATTGGGTCACAAAGGATGTGATCCAAATATAGTGCCCACAATGGAGGCGCTGCTAGGGGCATTATCCTGAGCCATGGAAAAGAAAGCCTTTAGGGTGGCCAACTCAAGGAGAAAGCATAGCAAACTTACCGCCATGAGTGGTGTATGGTGAGAACCAACCAACCTAAGGTGTATTTGTCAATATGAGTGGTGTTTCCATCAAGATAGTGAGAACCAACCAACCTAAGGTGCTCACAGTAACGATCAACTGGAAAGTGTAGCTTACAACTTTCCAAGAAGAATCATCGATAGTCTATCATGGGACATATGCTATCAAACCTAGACTACTAAGGGGAGCCTAAGGAAGGACTGACCCAAACTTGAAGTAGTTGGGAGAGCCACTAGGGACTTATCTAAACATCAAATATAACCCAAGTGGATGAAGGCTAATCCACAAAAGAAGCATAGGAAACTCACATCCTCTTAAATGAAGCCAACATAAGGTAGCTTATCGACCAGGCAGTAAGGCCTATCAAACTAACAAAGCGTTCATCAGTGTGGAGTGGCCAAGTAAGGAAGGAAAGTATAGCAAACTTACATCCTCCAAAGCAAGAAGATGACTAGGTGACACACTAGCAGGGTAGTACATCAACCTAACCTAGAGCAGTTGCTGAATGAGTGTCACTGGGGGCATTATCTCAACTCAGAGTTGCCCGAGATAAAAGATATGTGTTTATTTTATATATTTATGTGTAGTTTATTTTTGTATTATGTCAATGAATGATAGGACACTACTCAGGTTCTTTACACCTACCCAAAACACATCATGGTGGATTCGTAAATAAGAATACTTTCAACATGGAACAGATTGAATTCAAAATGGAATTTTCATTAATGATAATTATTTTTAAACATGATTTTATAATTTTTTTATTTAAGTAGCCCATTAATTAGAAGCATTGAGTGCTCTCCCTTATGATTAATAAGTCGATAAGATCCTACTTGGTAGGCCTTCCTTATGGCAAAAGGGCCTTCCTGGGTTCAAACTTGCCTCCCATCTTATGATAGGAAATAATCTCCTTAGAACTAAAATAAGCTCTCCTACTTGAAAAGCTCTAGGATGGACCAACTTGTTGTGAGCTTAAATTATTTTAGCTTTGTACAACTTGAGGTTTCAGCATGACCGCAAGCATCTCTCCTCCAAACCTTCGAGCTCTTCTAATCACAACTTGGTGTTCTGCTCTGTTGTGATCTTGCTACCCACAACTATCTTAAGTGATGGGAGTTGGACTTCTAATGGTGCACTGCACCCATACACCAAGGAGAAAGGAGTAGACTGAGTTAGAGTTCTATATGTGGCGTGGTAGGCCCACAAGGCTTCAACTAACTGCTCATGCCACTGTTGCTTGTTGTTGAGTATCTTCTTTAATATTTGGATGAGAGTTTCATTGAAGGCTTCTTCTAAGCCATTTTTCTTCGGGTAGTTGATGGTAGAATATCTCCAATCTATGCTGTGTCTCTAGGCAAAGTTGTTGATCTTGTACTTGAATGCACACATTAGATATAATTCATCAAGGCACTCCAAACCTATACACGATATGGTTTCTAAAAAGTTGGAGCACAGGCTAAGCTGTGACATCTTTAAGTAGAATCTTTAAGTAAAAATTGATGATCCTTAAAAGAAGGAGGGTCAATCAAACCCACTATGTTGGTACCCCAACACTTGAATGGCCATGAGGCCAATGTAGGATATAGAATGTTGGGTGGTTGGTGTAGGACCACACCATGTATTTGAAATTGGTGGCATCACCTTGCCATATCCATGCAATATTTAATCATCGAAGGCTTGTAGTATCCTAGTCTTTTGATCTTGGCTTTCATCTTCAGGATGGGTTGGCTCCACATAATCGAGTGTACCTACCACAATCTTAGCTTCGTGCTTGTCTAAATAACAAAACATATATGATCAAAAGATCAAGATAAGACACCATCCACAAGAGCATGGAAAGTACTCTCTTCATCTAATGGACTTGGGACTTCTCTTAAGGTAGTTTGTATTTATTTAGGTAATCCATGAATTATTGCCTCCAATCTAACTCCTCATCCTTCTTGGCAATGGAAACCTACCCTTTAAGAGAGTACTTTTTGATGAGTTTAATATCAATAAGGGATAAGACTTGTCTATTTTGGACCTTTATTGATATGAACTCATCCTCCAGACATGCCAACTCCTTGTCAAGCTTGGCTAAAGCATATGCTACTGCATTCTCTCTTCGAGGAATCTTATAAATGGTAACCTCTAGGATTTGGGGCAACAACTCCATGGTGTACTTGTGGTGATGGAGCTAAGCTTTATAACCTTATAGACCCATCAATTTGGTTGATAATTAGTCGAGAATCCTAAAGATGATGATGTTCTAGATGCTTAGGTAATGGCTAACCTGCACCAAATCGAGCCTCATATTCGGCTTCATTATTGGTACAAGGATTGGATGATATGAGAATCATCACATCACACCAAAGTTAAGAGAACTATTCCTACCTTTGCCTTTCTTCGAATAGTAGATTGTGGTTCTTCTCCTCTTTGAGAGGAAGCCGCACCATCAAAGTACATATCTTAGTCGTGAATGGTAGTATCCCCTAAATTCATGATTTGTTCATCAGGGAGATCATCCAAGCAGAGTCACAGAGAAAGTGCTACTAAGATATTCAAGCTTGTCCTTTCACGCATGGAGGGGTACAAAGGTAATGTTAAACTGTGAGTAGATCATAGACAGCCGTGCCAATCATCCAAATAGCATCGACCGTGTCATGAGATACTGTAGTGGATTAATTTTAAAGATTAAGTTCACCTTATGAGGAAGCATGTAGTACTGTAGCTTTTAGGATGCAAAGATTAAAGCTAGGCAATGATTTTAAATGGGTGGATAATCAGCCTAGGGATTAGATGATGGCTAAGGTAGTATAGTGCATTTTCCTTCCCTTTATTATTGGTTTGGGCCAACAAAGCACTAAGGGAGTCTTCTAATGCAGCAGAGTAAAGTATGAGCGGCTTGCCCGAGATAGGGGCTGCTAGAACTGGCAACGTCATCAAGTAATGCTTGATTTCTTTGAAGGCATGCTCACACTTATCAACCCACTTGAACTTTCCATCCTTTTTGACAAGTTCTGAGAATGGCTAACATCTTCCTAATAGGTTGGATATAAAGCATCTTGGATATGCTAACCACCCTTGGAATAATCTAAGTTGAGTTAAACTTTTAGAGGGTGGCATTTCTAATATCACCTTGATCTTCTTTTGGATCAATTTCACCCTCGACAATAAACTAAGAATTTTCCTGCTACTATGAATGCACACGTGGGGTTCATTTTGAGGTTAAATTATCTTAACTATTTGAAAACTACTTCAAGATGGTCATCTTTTCTCTACTTTGACCATGAGATCATTGACATAGCACTTGACTTGATGATGAATGAGTTCATCAAAAGATATAAATATAGCATATCGACATTTTAAGGATAAAGGGCATGACCATAGAGCAATAGATTCTGATCGAGATTAGTAGTGTTTATTTCATCTTTAGGGGCTATCTTTATTTGGTTATATCTAGATGAGCCATCCATGAAAGAGAAGTCGCACGAGATGAGGCAATGACCACTATTAGCTCTGAGATTGGTAGTGAAAATTCATCTTTTAGACATGCCTTATTTAAATCCCTAAAATTGATGCATATGTAAATTTGGCCATTCTTTTCTTAAGTGATGATGACTAACCGTGTAGGTATTTTTCTTCCTGATGAAGCCAAAGATCATCGTTTCTTGAATTCATAGATGACTGTATTCTATGTCTAATCATGCATCTAGAGTTTGCTTAATAAGGTTAGATGCTCTTTGCTATGAACCGCTATGTCGTGAGCCAATCTAGGCATCTTCATAACTCCATGCAAAGTAGTCCTTAAACTCCGTGAATAGCTTAACAAAGTCATTAGTTTCAATTTCATTCAACAAAGAACTGATGTATATTTGGCATGGATTTTCGCCTAAGTTTATTTCCTGAGTTGATGGTTGACTTGATCTCTTCTTTGAACTCTGGCAGTGCAACTTTTACTTCAAAATCATCTAGATCATCTAAAGTTTCTAAGCATAGCTCCTCATATGAGTTAATGTGATTTGAAAAGAACCAATTATATTTCAAATGATTGGTGATGGCTAAGCAGTATTTGTCATCATCAACTGGACCCACTGTACTGAATCCTATTCTTGGTTTTGATTGAGAGATTTTTTATTTATTCTTCCATATTCTTTTTAAGTAGTCTAACTTATGCTTTGACCAAGTATGTGGGATAAACCCTTTCTTTACTAAATTATGAACACAAGGCAAGTACCAACCAAAAGGTAATTCTATTAAATCTTTATATAAATCATCCTCAAGTTCTACATTAACTTCTTGATGGATGATGCTCCCAAAGAACTAGTGAGTCTCACACCTATGGATGACTTAGGGCTTCCTTAACTACCAAACCCTCAACTTTTGAGAGGAAAGAAGAGCTGGGGTTCCCAACCCATTCCTAACTATTTCACATATAGACTTGAATAAACTTATGCTTTGCTTTGGAGCTTTCTTCATGCTCAAGTGCCACCTCTAAGGGAATCTACCATCAAGATTTGGTGTGTTAACCATAAAATACTCATCCTATGAACTAGATTCTAAGTTTATATGGATGACAGCTGGGATATATCTCCTATTGGATGACCAATTAGGAGGTTCTCCACCCTTGGGACTCAACTCTTTCCTGCGGTGGAGGTCGCTGTCCTACCCATATGTTCAAATGGAGTAAAGAACTGTGGATGGAATCTAATGTGAGGCTCCACTTCATTCTCCAAGTCTATTTTCGCTCCCTTTTATTTTCTTTTTCATTTTCTCATTTCTTTTCTTTATCTTTTTTCTTTTCTTTTTCTTTTTAATTTTAAACTGGCCAAGTTCATGAGAATAGACTTGTTGACTTTGAGGGAGGTAGTAAGTCATCCTCATATATGCCATCATGAACTAAAATGACTTGAGATCTCCTTTGACATAATAGATGATCCCACATTTGACAAACTTCATATACTGATGTAAAGAAGATGGAACTATGTTGTTCTCATGTATCCGTGGTCTCCCAAGCAAAGCTTTGAAAGATGTATCTGAGTATATAATATGAAACTTGGCTTTGATCTTCCAATCATCTATCTCCTAGCAACACTATGAGCCCAAGGCCTATCATTGACCTCACTTTGGAGTGAATCAATCTTCCCATCTTAGACTTAGAGTCTTCTAGACTAAGACTTCCATAGTCATAAGACACTTCTAACAATTAGGTAAACACTTAACCCAAGCCTAAAGACTTAGAATGGTTAACCATTGTTATGCCCCGGGATTAGGATAATCCACCTACCTTACAACCCAAATCCAAATGTTCACCTTCTCAAGCCAAACATCAAGTTCAATTCAAACATCAAATTCAAATCTAAATCCAAACCCAAATTCAAAACCAAATGATTGCCCATGATCAAATCCAAACTTGAAACCCTTCTAAGCCATATGACCTATCCATGACTTAGCTGATTTTAATCTAAATCAATCCAAAATCATTTGATTTTCATAATCATTTTATATTTTAATCATCTTCCTAAATATAAATCAAATCATTCAAATGATCAAAATTAAATGAAACTAAATCAAATTAAATTAAAACCCTTCCTAAGTCATATAACCTATCCCATGATTTAGCTAAATCTTAATCCAAAAGTCCCAATTGATTTTCACAAATCAATCATATTTTAATCATCTTCACAAATTTAAATGAAAAATACATTTAAATCATCAAAATTAAATCAAACCAAATCAAAATCCAAACTTAAGCCACATGACTCAACTCCATGGACTTAGCCAAATTCCATCATTCCGAAACCCAAATTCAATTGATTTTCTCATGAATCAATCATGCCTTCAATCATATTCACAAATATAAATAAAATCTGTGATCATCAAGCTAAATGAAAATCAACCCAAATCAAACCCAACTTAACCCATTTGACATGAAATGTTTAAATGAACCAAAACCCATTTGAACCTAAGTTAATAAATTGAATTTATATATCAAATCCATATATAAACCTGTCAATTTTAAATCAAATTGGTCAACAACTTAACCCATTTGACCCAAATGAATTCAAATGAGCCAAAATCAAATCTAAGCCAAACTAAACCAAACCAATTAAACCAAAATATCCCAAATGATATGAACTTGACTCAACCTTTGGTTTGACCTAATTTGACCAATTGGTCAACTTGACTAACCAACCCAATTTGACCTAAATGAGTCAAATTGAGCCTAACCAACCAAATCAATTGACTTGAAATTTGGGCTAACCCACTTTGGCTTATTACAAATCTACCCAAATCAAACCCAATGCTAAATGATCATTCTACCTTTGGGTCAAGGGAATCACATGAGACAAATCACCCATGTAAGTGGTCATTTCCATTACTTGGCCACTGGTACTCCCAATGGTCCACCTAGGCACCTAGAGACCCAACCTAACCCAAGAAGTGGTTGGGTTACATGACCCATGGGAGGTGAAATCACCTCACCCTCCCACATTGAGCATTTGAAACCCATAGGACACATGATTCCTCTTGGTAGCCACCTCCACACCTTCAACCAACCAGGCCAACTCACCTCCTCCCACTACCCACTACTCGAGATGGTTGGATGGCCACTAAAATCCAAACTAGATCCCACCATCCAATCAAGATGAAGAGGTATACACCCCCTCATTTCTACTCAAACACATACAAAAATCATTCCTCAGAGCCCTTGCTACCCAAGTCAAGCTGCTAAAGCCATTCTCTAAGATCCCAAGCTCATTCTTCGATCAAAAAATGCCATTCTTCTCTGTCCCGAAATAGGACACTCCCATTTCTAACCTAACTTCCTATTTCTCCATCAAACTCAAATTAACTTTGCACACACCTTCCCTAGGCCTCATCAAGCAAGAATGAATCATCTCCCAAGCTTTTTGAGTGCTAGAGGTAGGATTTCAATCAAAGTCGAGCACTAAATCATTGATTCATGGCCTTCTGAGTGAACATCGAGGAATTGATCCAATTGCTGCTCAACAGGCTTCATCTCCACTAGATGAAGCTTCCTCAATCATTCAAGCTACCGATCTTGAGCTTTGGTGAGGTATGCTTCCAAAATTGATCCTTAGGCAAAATTTGGTTGAAGCTTTTTGAAGAAAACTTGCATCTCGTGTGATCTTGACTGTTAGATCCCCTCTAATTGATGTCGTGAAGGTGTGGGATCCTTTTGGAGTTGATCTGAGCTCGAGTAAGATCGGATCAAGTGAGCAATGGAAGATAGACTCTATTCTCCCTCACTCATATGATGTTAGATCATGCATCTTCCGTTCTGCATGATCAGAATGGATGATCATGATTAGATCAGCTAGATTGATCTGATTTAATCCTATTAATTTATGAGATTAATCATAGTTGTCCGATCTTAGATCGGATGATGGACTAGAAAGCATGTCCACCACCATCACGAAGGTGCTGAGTCAGATAAGTTTTATGTAGCCAATCCTGCAATGCCATGTGGAAAGCCACATCAACGTGCCACGTGATGCCAACAGGATTAGGCAATTAAGCTTAATTGATCATTTTTAATGGCTGAAACTTCTAAAAATCTTAAAAAATCATAGATAAATAAAAAATGCAAATAAATACTCATTTTAAAGATATTTCAAAGGAGAATTAATTAAAAATGATCTTAACTAATTTTAAATAGTAATTAAAGTTTATTTACAAAATTGATTAGTTTAATTACTCCTTAATTACTTGAGCAATTAATCCCAAATTTTGTGGGTTAATTTAATAGGATGACCTCTACCTCCCATAATTTTATTGGGATTTATTGTTCACTTAATTTGAAAATTTTACTAATTAAACCTAAACTACTCTTTTAAGTTAATTAATGATTAATTAATCCTATGAATAATAAATTGGTTAATTAATTTTATTAATCATTATTTAATAGTAAGTGAACTAAGGAATAGGGTTGGGACCCCTTTCCCTAAGTTCATTTCACCCTTTTTTAAAATGAAATTAATTAATATTTAACTAATTAATTAAATAACTTAATCAAATTGAAATTATAATCACATCAAACCTTAATTAATTCAATCATGGGGTAGATCTTTAGGTGTTTAAAAACCTAAAGGAGTTTAATGAAATTATGGTTAGTCCACATGTGTTGGAAAACCCTAAGAGTAATTAATTAAGTGCCTTAATCTATTTAACTATTAATCATGAGCCAATTGCATTTGGCCTATTTTATTTTCTAGGATCATTGCAAATTTATTTTCCATGCATATCATATTAGCTCATAACTATTTAGTTAATTACTTTAAGGTGACATAGGTAAGGGTAATTAATTCATTTAATTAAGGGTTCAACTTAATTAACCCATAAAATCAACTTAATTACATTTCCATAAATTAAATCAAATCACTAATGTGGGAATGGGTTTAAAATAGCAAATGATGATTTATCTTCTCCTCTTTAAATCAAATCAAATCCAAAACTTAATTAATAAAAAAAGCTTTGGTTTGCTTTTAAATAATTTTATTTGATTTGATTGTCCTTAAGAACTAGCTTGAATGAATCACATGCTTATATTTTATTATCCTCTTTCCAATCATGTTAAATTTGGTATGTCATTTGAATTCATGCATCCATCTTTTCAAAATCAAGTAAAATAAAATGGATTTCCTTTATGTAAGCTTGCATTTGTTGATTTAATTTAATATATGTGTGGCTATTATTACTATTAAATCCATATGTATTTCTTAAAAGCTTATAAATGAATAATAATATGTGTTATGATGCTAGTTATAAATACATAAGTAATGCATGTGCTTATAGCTTAAGTGTATGAATTTTGAGTTCTCTTTCCTCTATTCATGTGTTGATTTATATAAGATTGAATGGTAATGGGTATATAGTCTAGACATCCCGGAACACATTTTAACTAGCCCCAAGGAGGTCATTTGATTACCTCACCCGGGTTTAACAATGGCGTACCCATTTGATTTCATTCTTATGTATTTCAACATTAGAATTTGGATAGAGTTTTAATTCATATATATATATATATATATATATATATGATTCATAAAAAAATTCAATCTTTGCATGGTTTTCTTTCTCCCATTTATGTATACATCCATGTGTGTCCAAGAAAAGCAAGTATATAGTTTGGACATCCCAAGAATATGAGGCTTTAGTTAGCCCCAAGGAGGTCATTTGATTACCTCACTTTCCTGGTTTAACAATGATAAGTACTTGCCTATATCTTTGTACATGTATATGTATATGTGATTAGTGTATGAAAATCCCATTTTCATTAAAATTTCATGCATTCATAATTGTCTAAGTGGTTGAATTAATTCGACATATGATTTGGAGCTTACTTTCTATGTTCATGTATACTAATTTACATATGTTTCAATGCAAATGGGTATATAGTCTAGACATCCCAAGAATCTGAGGGTTTAGATAACTCCAAGGAGGTCATTTGATTACCTCACTTCCCTGGTTTAACAATGGCTCATGCCTATTTAATTTCATTCTTATGTCATTTTTTGTATAATAATTTGGATAAAGTTTTAAATTAATATGTTTTAATAATTCAATCAAACAAAATATATGAATCTTAAACATACACATACATTCATCATTTAAGTATGCTAAAATATGTTGCATGTATAAATATACACTTAGATTAAATCATAATCATGTTACATGTGATGGAAATGATTGATTTAATATATGTCATGTGGTAGTAATTCAATTAAATTAATCTTAAGATGGCTTTCATTTTGAATAGGATTATTTAAAGTAAACCTAAACTTAGCAATAATTAATAAACCATTCACTAAAGAGAACAAAATTAAATTAATATACTTTAGAAAGTGAGTTAAGGTAGGGATGAAAGAGGGCAATCCTCTTTTCGTCTCTTTATACCACTTAGTTGTTAAGTGTAATCAAATGAAATAAAAGAAAACACAAATTAAAATTCTCAAATCAATTAAACTACTTCAAGTGAAATCAACCTTTCATGTTAAATTGAAGCCTTCTACACATAGAAAATATAACACTAATGCCTAACAAGACTTATCACACAAGCCTTAATACACATTAGAATTAAGTCACCACTTCTAGCTCTAAGTTAGATGGTGATGATGTGATGTATGTTTTCTTTCATGATGTATTATTTTAGATTAGATGTTAGGGTGTATGCTTCGTAGACTGGATGATAGGCCAATATTAGCCTAATCATGTTCTCTGCATGTGATTATGCTTAAGGAATGCTTAAATATAAAGGTGAATGATTTTTTTTTTCAGATTGCTTAAATCCTTAAGCATAATTCAAGTTAGATAGTGAGCTTAGTTACCCATGTGTAGAGTGCTAAGTCCAAATTATAAATACAAATTTGGGATTATTTGTATATTTAGCCAACATCCATTTTGTGTAGCTAGATTTACTTTTCCCACATAAGTATAATTTTACAATAGAATTAATTAGTTTTTGGGTGATTGGGATGAGCAATGGCCGTAAGGTTTTGTCCTGGGGTGCCATGTGATGCCTTTGAACCAAGCACCATCCAAATCAAGGAAGGAACCAAAATCAAAAATGGAGATATAAAGAAAGAAGACCCCATAGCATTTAATACAATAATTATTCTTTCATATTCTAGTTGTATAAGGGTAGAACTTGGCTACCCATCTTCTCTCTTTTATGCAGGTACCCGAGTAATCGCCTTTTTTTTCTTTTATGATAGTTTATATAATTGTTTGAAGTTATGTTTACATTGTCCATTAGGATGGCATGCTTTAAATGATTGATGCTTTAATGTATGGCTTGGATATGATTAGGTTCTTAGGATAAAAATAACTTTTCTACCCAACTAATCACTCATAACTAAATTTTAAACAACTCATAACCTCATCATAGCCTAAGACATAAATAAATAAATTAAAAAGATTTAGCAACCCCTTAGCTGTATGTATGTTTCATATCATGCATGCATATTCTTTCTCTTGAACATGAAAGATCTTCATCCTTGCACAATAAATGAATGCTTGACCTGTGAGGGCATCCCTTGTGGTGGAGAGCACCTTCTTATAGATCATTTGACCCATAACCTATTTCATCATGCATTTAGGCATAAGAAATCCTAAAGCCTCTATCAAAATAATGTGTCTAAAATGAAATAAAATTTGAAATGATTTTGCATCTATAGATTAAGTCATATGCTCATACCACTCATGCTCTAGTCTCTTAGGGAGTGTGTTTAGGACTTTAGTCTCTTTCAAATTAAATAAGTACCTATTGATGTCATTTTTAGAATGAGCTCTCAACCCCTCCCTCTTAGACATAAGACTTCTCTTAGACACTAAGAGTTCCTTAGTCTTAAGACACATATGATTAGGTGGACACTCAACATAGCCCTAGAGACTTAGAAGACTTAGCCATGTGAATAGGTCATGCCCAGAGTTAAGAAAATTTCTAGCTTGAACCACATTCCTCACTTTCTTCCTTCAAGTCAAACTCCAAATCAAATCAACATCGAACTTAAATCAATTCCAGCCTAATTGATTTTCTCCAAACTCAAATCAATTCTATATAATTGAAACCCATGATTGAAACCAATGATTGAAATTCCAAGTTTAAAATATTTCTTAAGTTCTTTGATTTCCTCTTAAGAATTTAGCCCAAATCAAGTTCAAACCATCTCAAATTCATAAAATTTTCACAACCCATTTATATTCTCATTTATTTATGTATATAAATGAAATATAAATTCAAATCAATCAAACTAAATCCAAAATTCAAATCCAAAATTCCAAATCTTTCCTAAGTCCTTAATCTCTCTTAAGGATTTAGCCTAAATCATATTCAAATCACTTCAAATCCTTGAAGTTTCTCATAACCTATTTATATTCTCATTTATATTCACATATATAAATAAAATATAAATTCAAACAACCAAAACCAAATCAAACTCAAATTCATTCAAAATCTAACCTAAGCCTTTCAAGTGAAAATCATGAACTTAGCCAAATCAATTTCAAATCAAGCCAAACTTGATTTTCTTCATGATTCAATCAATCCTTCAATCATGAATCAAATATAAATACAAACTTCAAACACTTAACCAAAACTCAATTCAAAAATTAAAATCCATCTCATGTTCATCCTTTGAACATGAAATTATCAAATGAATCAAAACCCATTTGACTTCAAACCACTTGTAAATATATTTATATTTCAATCATGTCCATATGTGAGTTCAACCAAACTCAAATCAAGCTTTGACCAAGATATTTGACCTACTTAGGCTTACTTGTCCGAAAGTGACCTAAAATACCCTTATGAGCCAAATTTTACTCCTAACCAAATTAGATTAAACTAAGTACCAAGCCTCTCATCATGATCAACAATCATAATGAGATGATCAATCACTCAAATTAGTCAAACCAAGTCAAACTTAAGGGTTGACCAAGTCAACACTTAGCAAAATGAAGCCCAAATATAGCCAAAATCCAATTATAGCCAAATTGATCAAACTAAAGATCTAAGTTCATTCATTAATGTTTGAGCTTGACCAATTCAACATTTGAGCCTAACCTAGCCCAATTGGCCACTTGACCCAAGTTTAACCAACTTGACCTAAAAAGTCAAAATATGTCAAAACTTGATCTAAGCCAAATTGATTGAAACCAATGGGTCAAGTTCATCCTAAAATGATTGTTGAATTTGACCAAAGCGTCAATTAGCCAACTAGACCCAACCTTAATTTGAGAGTGCTTTTAAATATAGTGAGCTTACCACCAAAGCAAAGTAAATGGAATTCCCAAATAGAAATTTTATTGAAAATTTTTTGAATTAACTCATCAAAAAGATGGGAATGTTTCGGGCCTTTAAAGAGTGGAGCAATCAAGTACTTAAGGTAAGTGTTGATGTTTAAAATTAGTGATATGCAGATTTGATTGATTTTATTATTAGAGATACTAGATGAAGTGATAAAATAGCTTTTATTATCATTGATAGAAAGGCCACTTTCTCTACCAAATTTATTTAAAAAAGACTTGAGATGCTTGATGTGATGAGTAGAAGCATTGCAAAAAATAATGAAATCATCTGAAAAACTTAAATGAAAAATAAGAAGACCACCAAGTGTTTTGAAATACATATTAGGATTATTTAAGAATAAATCATTGATGCACCTAGATTTGTACTCAACAATAATAATAAATAAAGCAAAAGATAAAGGATCCCCTTATTGTAAGCCATGGGAAGAGGGAAAGAAACCCAAGGCTTGTCAATTAAGCAAACTAAAATACTAGGCATTATTAATATAATTTTTAATAAAATAAATAAATTTATTAAAAAACCTAAATAAATTTAGAATATGGAAAATGAAATCCCAAGAGATGTTATCAAAGGCTTTGGTAATATCTAATTTCAAAAGAATGTTGCCACCTCTAGTCTTGGCATCAAGATCATGAATTAATTCTTGGGCAAGTAAAATATTGTCAAAATTTATTCTACATCTAACAAAACTAGTTTGGTTGAGAGAGATAATTCTACTAAGTAAAGGACTAAGTCTGTTAATAAGAATTTTGAAAATCAGCTTATTGAAGGAGGCACAAAGACTAATAGGTTTGAAATCACTCCAATAGTCTAGATTATCTTTCTTAGGTATGAGGACAATAGAAGTACTAGAAAAATATCTAGGCAAATAATTACCATTAAAAAAATCAATCATAGCCTTAATCAAATCATTTTTAATGATAAATCAACATTTTTGAAAACATTGAGTAGTGAAACCCTCCAGACCAGCAACAGAATCTATGTTCATGCTATTCAACACTTTGAAAAAATTTCATCTTCATTGGGTATAATGTTAAGGAAATCATTATCATCATTAGTAATAAAAGATGGAATCAAATGCGATTGATAAATATCTTCATAAGAGCAATTCTTATTAAGCATATTTCTAAAGTAATTAATAAATGATTCCTTAATATCATTATTCTCCATAATCCAATCTCCATTATCATTTTTGATTTTTTGAATATTAGTTAAAGCTCTCTTTTTATTAACCAAAACATGGAAATACTTAGTATTCTGCCACCATCCATAATATGTTTACTTAGCCTTTTTAGTAAGACTCTTCCATATTTTGAAGTCAATAAGTTTATCTTTTGCCTCCAAGTCTATAATCTTAGAAGGATCATATCATAATAGATACTTCAAGATCACAAACTAATTTTTTCATATCTTTAATATTTGCAAAAAGGTTTTAAATTAATGTATGTTCCTCCAGCACAAATTTTGTTTATGTCTTTTAAGTTTAAACCAAAGTGTACTCATCCCCATAATCAAATTATCAAGATGTAAAGGAGATTTCCAATTATTAGCCACAACATTAAAAAAATCATTATGCTGAATCCATATGTTTTGAAATCTAAAAGGAGAGGGTTTTCTAAGTCTATTAGAATTATCTATAATAGAAACTAAAAGAGGGGCATGATCTAACAAGGTTCTGCTTAAATGGTCAATATATGTAGTAGGCCATTGAGTAATCCAATGAGAATTAAAAAGAATCCGGTCTAACATTTTCCAAAGTATAGAGTTTTGCCAAGTATAATTAGAGCCTTTAAAGCCAATATCAATCAAATTACAATCAAGGATCATATTGGAAAAATCTTCCATGGAATGAATATTAGGAGAGCAACCACCACTTCGTTCAAAAGAGAATAAAATGGTGTTGAAATCACCACCAACAAACCAAGGTTTGTTGACAGAGGTAGCAAAATTCTTTAAATTATCCTAAAGAATATTTCTACCAGATCTATAACAAGATGCATATATAAAAGAGCCCAAAACACAATATTCACCATAAGATATTTAAGCATTAACAACTTGATGAAAGTCATCAAGAATAGACCTCAATGAAATTATTCCAAAACACCAAATCTTATTACTAACATTAGAGAAAATTTATTGAAAACCATCATCTAAAATAACATGGTTAATTTTATTAGCATGAATAAGAGGCTCTAGAACTATATGAAGAGAAATATTATGAATGTGACAAAGATTTCTAATGACACAAATAGATAGAACATCCCTCTAACATTTTGAACAAGAAAATTAAACATAAGGTAAATAAAAAAAAAAGCAAAGGTTAATTAAGAGAGAGTGAGAGGTCAAAATCTAGTGTTTTGACTATTTAGGAAGGAAAATTTTAACATTTTTTTCTTTTAGCATGATAAGTTTTGCCATTTTCTTTTCCCATAGAGTCATCATCCAGTAAGATTTAGTAACATTGGTCATAGATTTGGGAAAATCTTCAAGTGTTTAAGGGAGTTCACCTTCTTCTAAATCAATATTTAGTTGAAAAGTAGGATTAACATGAATATCAAGATTAAAAATGAGAGATGGTGGAAATTTAGAACCATTTAAAGCACAAGTAGTTAAATCCAGATAAAAATTGTTTTCAACATGCTTGACATCATTTAAATCCTCATTAAAAGCTTTATTTTCATCAATCAAAGCCAGCGTATATGCCGGAATAGAATCAGAGGAAATAGAATCATCTTCTAATAACTTAGAGAATTTATTATTCTCTGCATTAGAAATATTTAAATTCAAAGAAGGAATAAGAGGTAAATCATCCTTCCCATTTTAAATATTGGAAAAATCCTTACCAACATTAGAAGCCAAAACATGTTCAATGGGATTAACCTCATATCCAATGAATCAACCTCTAGCAGCCTTCATACCATTCTTAGATGAGGCCAATTTTGAACATAAGTAGGAATCGACATGGGTAGAGACAACATTCTCTTTAGAGAAATTCATTTTTAAGTGGGAGAGAATAAAACATTCAATTGTCATGACCGTGTATTTTCTAATAAAAAAACTGAAGTTTCTCCAATTCAACCTTGTGAATACCCATATTTTAGCCAATCCAAACATTCCTATATTTTAGTTATGTGTAATTCCACAAGGATCCAAGCCATAGAAGGGTGAGATCACTCAGTGGTCGCTTGGTCAAGTTGCAAAGGTTGATGAAATAAAACCAGCAAAAACACATGATGGGTAACAAAATAAATGTGCATATTAGGAAGAGATAACCACACAGGGATAATAGGAGATTCCTCCTTAATGTCAAAAAGGGGTGACCACTTCAGCAAATGTAATTGAAAATTATTGATGAAATAAGTACGATGTAAAAAAACACATGAATAATCTAGATCATTGGAAAGTTGAATCAGGATATGCCAAGGATCAATAAGACCAATCGAGAAGGCACCCGTAAGATTGAGATTATGGAAAAAAGTAGATTTTATCCAAATTTGAATGACGTAAAGCAACTGTACCGACAAGAGAAAATTCAAAGGGTTTTGCCAACTTAACATCTACATCATAGCACATTATGCGCAAACCTCTAAAAGATGTAAAATGAGATTAATCAATTAATAGAAAAGCTTACTAGAGAGCGCTTCCTTAAAAGATTTAGTAGATGATGGAGCATTAGGGTTGCAAATCCTCAAAATGTTGGATGCCCTAGCTGAAACATCCATATTTTGAGGTGGAACCCAAGGAATAGAACTCACCGCAGCCATGGTCAATTGCAAAACATCACACAAATGGCCAGAAGCCATTCAATAAAACTCTCATCCAAATACTAAAGAAGACACTTGACAACAAGAAGCGATAGTGGAATGAGCAGTTAGTTGAAGCCTTATTGGCATTTGCATCATATATAGAACTCCAACTCAGTCTACTCCTTTCTCTTTAGTGTATGGGTCTGAAGCCGTTCTACCATTAGAAGTCTAACTCCCATCACTAAGGATAGGTGGGTAGCAAGATCACAGAGTAGAATGCTGCTATGGTTAGAGAGCTTTAAGGTTTGGAGGAGAGACGCTACGCATGCCAAAACCTCAACTTATACCAAGTTAAAATGATTCAAGCTCACAACAAGTTGGGCCCTGAGCTTTTCAAGTGGGAGAGCTTATTTTAGTAGGAGACCGATTGTTGCATCTAAGATGGGAGGTAAGTTTGAACCCACATGGGAATGCCCTTTGCCATAGAGAAGGCCTACCAAGGAGAATCTTATCTTATTAATCATAAGGAGAGTGCCCAATGCTTCCAATCAATGAGCTTTACTTAAAGAAATATTATAAATCATGTTTAAAATAATTATCATCATATTTTGAATTCAATCTCCAACCAAAGTATTCTTTAAAACCCATTTGTAGGTAGAAAGAACAGCGTCCTATCTAACAACACAAACACAAACTAAACAAACAAAATAAACACATATTATTGAGGAACCACCAAATAGTTAAGACTAAGTTTTGTGTGTCACCCAAGTGGTGTTCTTGCTTTGAGGATGTAAGTCTCGCTATTCTTTCCTTCATTGGCCACCGCACCAATGACAGTTTGTTAGTTTGGTAGGCCTTATTGCCCGAAGTACCTCATGTTTTTCATTTAAGAGGATGTGAGTCTATTACACTTTCTTCTTGGATTAGCCTTCATGAACTGATTGGGCCGAGTATATTTGAGGATTAGGATTAGTCCCCTAATGCCTCCTTCTCTCATGACTATGCCAAGTCTTAGTCTAGTTCTTCCTTGAGGCTTTAGTAGAGGTCAAATAGCATCTATTTTATACAAACTATCCCGATGATCGGTTCCACTTCAAAGTTGTAAGCCTACATGCTTTCTTTCTAGATTGATCATTTTACAATGTTGGGCACCTTAGGTTGGTTGGTTCTCACTATACTAAAGGATACACCTTAGGTTGGTTGGTTCTCGTAGCTTAGGATAGACCACTCATGGCATGTAAGTTATGCTTTCTTTGAATTAGCCAATTACCTATATTTTTCTTTCCAAGGCTGGATAACACCCTAAGACCTCCCCTATGGCCATTATATTTAAATCTCTTCCTTTGCAACCCCATTTAGACATTACTATCGACAGACAGTTTTCCTAGTAACCACCTTGGAGAATCCTGTGGATGTTGATTCTCCCTTGGTCTAGTAAATTTGAGATAAGTCAAGGCCGGTATAGCTCCTTCTCAATGTAGTCCCTTGCACACCAACAGGGTTAAGAGAAATAGATAAACAAAATATATTCTCACTTGTGGATTAAGAGGACATTCTTAGTGGTACCTTTTCCCAAGCAGGTATCCTATCTTTAGGGTAGTGTTAGAAAAGTTCCCTATAGGAATCGTTTGACTATTCTTGAGTTGATATAAGTCCCAGGGCATTCACTCAAGAGTCTCTGTCGTTCGACTGCCAACAAGTCACCCCAAATGATAATTCCCTACTTTAGAAGATGTAAGTCCTATGCCTTCTTCCTAGAAAATGCAGACAAAGGCAACGCTAAGTTGGCTAGCTCTACCCCATGGCTAGTAGAGTATCCCTTTGGATTTGTAAATCTAAGATAGGACAAGTCTGATATAGCCCTACTCAGTGGGTCCATCATACGCCAACATCATTCATAAATTAAATCTAATGAATTTGACCGAACTCACATATGCCCTCAATTTGAAATCAAATTAAACCAAACAAACCATATCAAATCACATGAAATTATGCTAAAATTAATCATGACTACTTTTGAGTTGACATAAGTCCCCAGTGACATTCACTAAGTAGTCACCCTAGGTCAGGTTTGATTTGTTGTGCATCTAATAGGTCACCTAATGGTTATTCCTCGCTTTGGAAGATGTAAGTATGCTACGCCTTCTTCCTAGCACAGCCATTGCACACCTAAAGGCAACTCCTTAGGTTGGCTAGCTCTACACAGGGTAGACTATCCCTTTGGATTTGTAAACTGAGGTAGGTTAAATATAGCCCCATCTGGGTCCATCACATAGGTCCATACATTAACTCAAATTAAAATAAACCCATTCTGATTTTCCAAGTGGAGTTAAATCACACCCTTCTCCCTAGTGGAGCCCAAAATGATATATAAACAAGTCAAGCAAACAATTCAAATTCAAAACCAACCTCCCTAGTGGAGCCAAATTAATCCAACTCCCTCAGTAGAGTCTAAAAAAGAAATTCAAATGAACTCTTATCCCTAGTGGATACATCCCCAAACAAATTTATGAAATCAAGCTAATCCATGGGGATAGCCAAAACCGCTTCCTAGTGGAAGGTTCATACTGACCCTGATCACCCCATATGTCTTGTAGATGTGCCTCCACATCAATTAAAACAAAATAAATTAAAGTTGATTCGATCTTAATCCCTGGTGTATTATAAATTCTTAACCCTAGTGGATCTTCTTTCCACAAATCCTTATCCCCAGCAAATTTTCTTCTTCTATGCCCTCGACATATCCCCTAACATGTTCTATCCAATGTATGTGATCCCCTAGCGGATCTCCCTCCATGTCCTTGACATGAAAATTCTCATCAAATCTTATTTATTCTCTTATGCACACTTTTAATACTTCAACCAAAAGCCTAACAATGTGTTTGTTCAAATTACATCATCTTTACATTGTATAAACTTTTACGATTTTGATGGTGCAAGCTCAAACTAACTATACAATATCATGCTATATATTATAGTGTGAATTAACACACTATATTAGATTATAATATATAATGTTATATTATAATTTATTATAATATAATATATTGTCTAACATTACACCTCATTAGAATCACATAAAAGGAACAAATAACAAAATTTTCTCAAAATATGAATATTGTTCATATTAGATGTAAAATTATTAATTTTCTATTAGAAATGGTACAAAATTGCTTAATGTTGGTGTCACTTATTGGTGTTAGCCATGAATTTAACCAAATTTTTCCATCTCAACCTTGATATTAATATTTTTGTGAGTTTTTACCCAATGTATTAAAACAAAAGTTAAACATACTAAAATGTACAATAACATTTAATAACACACCAACACATTCATATATATGTGAAGTTATATTATTATGTACATTATATTTTAATATACTTTCATATAATATATATTATCTTACATTACACCTTAAAATGAATCACTTCAAGCAAAAAGTTTAAAAAATTTGGTTGAAAATTGAACCTTTATTTTGCATATAAAATTCCATTCTTTTGATTAAATGATACCATAGCACACCCCCAAAGATGTTCCCTAAAGCTTAACTTAAATTTGGCCAAATCCCACCATCTCAGCCTATAAATCAATATTTTTATGAATTATACCAGTACAAATCATACTATAACAAACTAAAATATGCTAAAAAATAAGTAGTAATACACAATAGTATGTTATAATGCATGATGCTACACTATGTTATGGCATCCTATAATATAATACACTATATCATATTATATTATACTATATTATATTGCATATCACACCACAAGGGATTGCTTAAGATAAATAATTATAATATTAGTCTAAACAATAAAAACTATCAATGAGTAACAAAGCATCAACTTCAATCCAAATATTGAAGTAACCTTTTTGCAAACAAATGTCAATAGCTTTGTTTGCATCCATTAATTTAGCATAGATAATAGAACAAGCTTTAAGAAGATAAGTAAAAGCACAAATGACATTACCTTTTGAAATCCCTAAAAATACCACCACAAATAAATGTATTCTGAGAGATAGATCCATCTATATTAATTTTAATAATATTATTGTGAGGTTTTATCCAATATATAATCCTATCTTCTTTAGAGAAGGTGATCTCAGGCAGGAAAAGACCCAATTTTTTGGCCATAAATTTGCGACCTTAAAATGAGTTTTACTAATTAAATTAACATTAAATAAATTAGTATTTAGCTATTATAAAATTAGCCTAGAGGCTATCTTTTTTTCTAAAGTTCCACCAGAGTTTATGTGAGAAGGCAGTAATAGCATCATGAATAGGTTTGTAGCCAAGCCTACCTTCACCCAGAGGACCACAACATTTATTCCAAGAGGTCCAATGCATCATTTTAATCAAATTATTAGAGCCCTAGAAAAAGTTATTAAGGAGACTATCAAGTCTATTTAAGATAGAATTAGTAGGGATATTGGTTTGAATATAATATAAAAGCATAAAATTAAGAGTACTTTTAAGCAAAGGAAGCCTGCCATCGTAGGAAAGTAAGTGAAATTCCACACTAAAATTTTATTTAAAATTTTTTTGATAAGCTTATAAAAAAGATGGGATCTTTTTTACCTTTAAAAGAGGAGCACCCAGATATGTAATAGGGAGTTCTTGGTGTTTAAAGTTAGTGATTATCAAGATATGATTGATTTTGTTATTAGAAATTTTAGAGGAGGTAATAAAGTAGCTATTTCTTTCATTAATAGAAAGACCACTTTCCCTACCAAAGTTATTTAAAAATTTCTTAAGTCTTTTGATATGATGAAAGGAAGTAATAGAAAAGATAATGAAATCATCAGCAAAGCTAAGATGAGAAATAGGAATACCACCAAGAGTTCTAAAGTACATGCTAGATTGTTATTGAATAAATCATTTAAACCCTAGAAAGGTTTTTCACAGAATAATAAACAAAGAAGGGAACAAAGGATCTCCTTGTCAGCACCATAAGAAGAAGGAAAAAGCCTAAAGCTTCACCATTAAGAAGAATAGGAAACAAGGCATTATTAATACAGTTTTTAATAAGGTTAATAAATTATCAGAGAAACCAAATAATTGCAGGATATTTAAAAGGAAATCCAAAGAGATATTATCAAAGGCTTTAGAAATATCTAATTTAAAAAGGATGTTACCACCTCTAGGTGGAACATCCAAATCATGAATAAGCTCTTGAGCAAGAAGAATGCTAGTAGATATAGATCTCCCTCTAACAAAACTAGTTTGGTTGAGAGAGATAATTTTTTGAAGCAAATGACTTAGTCTATTAACAAGAATTTTAGAAATCAATTAATTAAATAAAGTGAAAAGACTAATAGGTCTGAAATCACTACAAGAATTTGGATTATCCTTTTAGGTATGAGAATAATGGAAGTGCTTGAAAAATATTTAGGGAGAGGATTACCAATAAAGAAATCAACAATAGCATCATCTAAGTCATGTTTAATAGTAGACCAACAATTTTAAAAAAATTGAGTTATATAACCCTCCGGACTAGAAATGGATTAAATGTGCATGCTATTGAGAACTTTACCAATCTCATCTTTAGTAGGCAACCTTGTAAGCCAATGATTGCCATCATTGGTTATAATAGAGGGGCGAATTAGATATAGCTTCATAAGAGTGGCTTTTATTAAGCATATTTCTAAAATGGTTAATAATAAAATCTTTAATAACATTAATATCAGTGATCCAATCTCCATTATCACTTTTAATTTTTTGGATAGAATTTAAAGCACTCTTTTTATTAAATAAAGCATGAAAATACCTGGTATTCTTTTCCCCATCAACAATATGTTTACTAGCAACTTTTTATCACCAAAAGGTCCCTTCCATATTCTGATAATTAATAAGATTATCTTTTGCTTCATTCAAATCCTTAAGCTTAGAAGAATCAGTCAAAATAGCATTTTGAAGATCACAAACCAAAAGTTCCATGTTTTTTATACTAGCAAAAAGATTTTTAAAGCAATGTTTGTTCCACCAAATCAAATTCTGTTTAAGCCTATTAAGCTTAAAACATAATCTATGCATACCCCTAATCAAATTATCAGGGTGTAAAGGGGCAATCCAATTAATGGTCATGACTTTAAGAAAATCTAGATGTTGAATCCACATATTTTGAAATCTAAAAGAGTGTGAGGTGTTTAATCTTTTAGAGTTATATTTAATAGAAACCAAAATAGGGGCATGATCTGATAAAGTTCTACTCAAATGGTCAATAGAGGTATGAGGCCATTGATTAATCCAATAAAATTTGAAAAGAATTCTATCAGATTGCTAGAGCTTAGAGTTTTGCCAAGTATAATTAGAGCCTTTAATTGTCAATAAGATTGCAAACAAGAATCATATTTGAAAATTCTTCCATATAATGAATATTAGGAGAGCAACCACCACTTCTATGATATCAATACAAAAAATAGTTGAAATCACCCCCAACCAACCAAGGTTTGTCACCAAAAAGAGCAAAACTTCTCAAATTCTCCCAAAGAACATTCTGACTAGTTCTATTGCAAGAAGCATAAATAAAAGAGCCCAACACACTGGAATCACCAAAAGAAATTTGAAGATCATCAAAAATTAAAACATTTAAGAAGCTATTCCAAAAGCACCAAATTTTATTACTGATGTTAAGGAAAAAATTACTGAAACCAAGCATTCTAGCAACATGATTGATTTTATAATCGTGTGTATAAGAGGTTCAATAATAATAAGTAAAGAGATATTGTTAATTCTATAGAGATTTCTAATATGATTATGAATAGTGAGGGTACCATTCACTCTAACATTCCAAATAAGGTGAATTAAACATAAAAAATTGTAAAATGGAATTAAATGATAATAATAAAGAGAGAGAGAATGAATAACAAATCTCCTAAGCTAAAATTGAAACAACACATTATTTATGTGAAGAGGATCCATCTAGTAGATCTAAGTAGAGCTTGCATCTTAGAGTTCTTAGTTTTCTTTTCAAAAAAAATATTGGAATTTTCAATTTTTATCCAAAGTTTCTCCATCAAAAAGAGATTGATTAGGAATATTATTAATAGGATAAGGATCAACAAGAACATCTCTAATCACAACTTTCCCCTCTTCCAAATCAGCATTTTGTTGAAATGTGGGATTAGAATGAAGATCAATCTTGGAATTAGGGGAAGGAGAAGAAATTATACCATACAAAGCACAATTGCCAATGTCAAAATCAGTTTTTTGCTAAAGAATTTCAGCCACATTCAAGTTATCTTTCAAGTTATCACTTAAAACCTCATTCTCATCAATTAATGCCGCCAAAGAAGCAGGAATAGACTCATTAGAGAATGAATCATTATTTTTTTCAGCCTCTTTGAATTTGGAATAAGCCATAATAGGCATATTCTCATGTAAAGAAAGGTTGTTGGACAAATAATTTTTTTAAACATTATTAGTACCTTGGTCATGGTCAGAATGAGAAGTAGAGACAACAATTTTAGGAACATTAGAAGATTCCAAAGAATCCAACCTAATATCAACATTTAAGTTATTTTTAGGCACAAAAATAGCTTTATTAACTTTATCAGAAGCTAATTTAGAGTTAGGATCATTCAAAATTTTCTTTTTAAGAAGTGGGTGAAGAATAAAACACTCTGAATTATCATGGCCATGTATCTTGCAATGGGAACAGAAAATTGGAAAATATTTAAATTCGAGCTTTTATAAATAACCAAACTTTTCATATATAATCCAAAAATCCTTAGGATATTTTTTAGATATGTCAAGTTTAAGAAACATACAAGCAACAAAGGGACAAGATCTCACATCGGTCGCCTGATCGATTTGGAGCAACCGATTGAAAAGAGCCCTGATAGCAAATAAAACCTACTGGGTAACATAATGGATTCTCATATTTGGAAGAGCTAACCACACAAGAATAATAGGTGATTCCTCCTTTATAACAAGAAGGTATGACCACTTCAACAAACACATTTGACAATTAAAGACAACATAAAATCGACGTGAGAAAACCCTTGAATAATCCAAATCCTTAGTAAGTTGAATCAGAATATGTCTTGGATCGATCAAGCCAATATAGAAAGCACCTGAAAGTTTAAGGTTGTGAAAAAATGATCAAAACTTATCCAAATTTGGTCGACACAAAGAAAATTTTCCAATCAAAGTAAATTCGAAAGGTTTTACAAGCTTTTTGACATCAAGATCTGAACACATGCTCACAGGCATACCTCAAAAAGAAGTTAAAATTAGATTCATCGAGTCAAAAGAGGTAGAGCTCTTACCAAAAAGTGCATCCTTAAAGGGTTTAATAGCAGAATGGCATTAGGTTTAGAATCCCCATATAATCGGATGCCCTAGTTGGATCATCCAAAATAAGAGTAATAAGTTATTGAGGTCATTAGCCATAATCAAAAGAGACACATCATGCGATAGCCAAAAATTTAAAAAACACCAAAAATCAATTGAGAATGATGAAGAAGCCACCAAAAATGCAAGACGGAGATCCACCGATTAAGGGGAAAATGAAATCGCTAGAGCGCCGCAAGGGAGGGGGGGTTTAAGTGTTTAGGTTTATTTTATGTAATTTATTTAGTTTAGTTTTTATTTTATTATTAGTTTAGGTTTGGTTTATTTATTTAGGTTTATTTTAGGTTTATTTAGTTTAGTTTATTTAGGTTTATGTTTAGGATTTAGGGTTTAGAATTTAGGGTTTTAGGGTTTAGGGTTGAGGGTTTAGAGATTTAGGTTTTAGGGTTTAGGATTTAAAGTTTAGGGTTTTAGGGTTTAGGGTTTAGGGTTTAGGTTTTAGGTTTAGGGTTAAGGTTTTAGTATAGGGCTTAATGTTTTTGGGTTATTTCTTTTAACAAAGAATAAATTCATATTTGATATTTCTTCTTTTTGATTTCATCAACCAAGTAATGCACTAAGTTTTCTAAGACATAAGTGACAACATAGATAAATAATGAGCACGCATAGAGTAGATCAAAAACCTTAGATTACTAAAAACTTAAAGACACAATTCCATAAGCAGCAGATTGGATTAGCCATTCCTTAGTTTCTCCAGTTCCCATCAGAACCACCTCGGCCTCTTGAGTAGCGAGATCCACCATCATATTCCCGACCTCTCCCTTCACCACCACCATTGCTGTAACCACCATTGCTCCTCCCACCTCCATAGCCACCATTGCTTTGACCACCTCTATATCTACCAGCACCTCCAAATCGCCCACCACCATAGTGATAACTATGCTTCTGCCTCCAGCCAGATCTATTGAACTTGGTTCATGATGTTCTAAGTTAGTTCTACCCATTCTTTTTTGGATTTAGATTTAAGTTTATTATGTTTTAGGGTTTAGGTTTATTTTTAATTGATTTATTTAGTTTATTTTGTTTAGTTTTGGTTTTGGGTTTAGGTTTGGGTTTAGAGTTTATGGTTTATGATTTACGGTTTAGGGTTTAGGGTTTAGGGTTTTAGGGGTTAATGCTTTTAGGGTTTAGGGTTTAGGGTTAAGGTTTAGGGTTTATATTTAAGGTTTAGGATTTAGGGTTTAGGGTTTAGGGTTTTAGGGTTTTTAGGGTTTAGGGTTTGTATTTTTTTTTTCTTAGTTTAGTTTAGTTCTTAGGTTTATTTAATGGTTTAGGGTTTTAGTTTAGGTTTGCTTTAGCTTTATTTTATATTTTAGTTTATTTTATTTTTATTTTTATTTAGGTTTATTTTATTTAGTTTAGTTTATTTATTTTAAAATTATTTATTTTAGTTAAGGTTTTTTTAATTTTAGTTTATTTTTTAGGTTTACGATTATTTTTTAGTTTAGTTTTATTTTTATTTTATTTTTTAGGTTTAGGTTTTATGTTTTATTATTAGGTTTAGGTTTGGATTTTTTAGGTTTAGGTTTTAGGTTATTATTTTAGGTTTATTTTTATGTTTTATTTTTTAGTTTAGGCACAGGTTTATTTTTAGATTATTTTATTTTATTTAGTTTAGATTTAAGTTTAGGTTTAGTTTAATTTAGGTTTAGGTTCTGGTTTTATTTATTTTAGCTTTATTTATTTTAGTTTAGGTTTGGATTTATTTTATTTATTTTATTTTATTTTTATTTTAAGTTTTGGTTTTTCGTAGTTTAGGGTTTAGGTGTTATTTATTATTTATTTTAGGTTTAAGTTTTTATTTTATTTTAAATTAGGATTATTTTATTTTTATTTTAGGTTTAGGTTTTATTTTATTTAGTTTTTTTTATTTTTAGGTTTATTTTATTTTTTAATTTAGTTTAGGTTTTTATTTATTTTATTTTAGTTTATTTTTATTTTCTATTTTATTTTGTTTTTAGCTTTAACTTTAGGTTTAGGTTTAGGTTTATGTTCAGGTTTTAGCTTAGGTTTTTATTTTATTTTTTTATTTAAGTTTAGGTTTTAGGGTTTATGGTTTAGGGTTTTAGGGCTTAGGGTTTAGGGTTTAGGGTGTAGGGTTTAGGGTTTAATGTTTAGGGTTTAGGTTTTAGTTTAGAGTTTAGGGTTTAAGCTTTAAGGTTTAAGGTTTAAAGTTTTTTTTAACAAAGTTTAGGGTTTAGGGTTTAGGGTTTTAGGGTTTAGGGTTCAGGGTTTAGGGATTAGGGTTTTTATAGTTTAGGATTTAGGGTTTAGTGTTTAGGTTTTAGGTTTTAGGGTTAGGGTTCAAGTTTTAATTTAGGGTTTTGGTTTGTGGTATTTCTTTTTTTAACAAAGAACAAATTCATATTCAATATTTCTTCTTTTGATTTCATCAAGTAACACACAAGTTTTAAGACATGCAACAACATAAAAAAAATACATAGAGAAAATAAAAAATCCTAGATAACTAGGATCGTCTCTACTATAAAGACATAGTTCCATAAGCAACAGATAGGATTGGCCATTCTTGTTTCTAGTTCCCAGAACCACCACGCCTCTCGATAGTGATCCACCATCATATCCTCGATCTCTCCCTCACCACCACCATGGTTGTAACCTCGCCACTCTCGCCTCCAAAACCACCACCCACCACCACCTCCATATCCACCAAGACCTACAAATCCCCACCACCACTCATAACATCACACCTCCACCTCCACCGATCTAGATCGGGCCTTGTTGACGATGATGTTCCTACCGTCAAGGTTCTACCCATTCTTAGGGTTTAGGTTTAGGCTTATTAGGTTTTATGGTTTAAGTTTATTTTTTTTATTTATTTAGTTACTTTAGGTTTGGGTTTTAGGTTTGAGGTTTAGGGTTTAGGTGCTAGGGTTTAGGGGTTTAGGGTTTTAGTGTTTTGGTTGTTTTAGGGTTATGGTTAGTTTAGGGTTTAGGGTTTAGGTTTAGGTTTAGTTTTAGTGGGGGGTTTAGGTTTTTTTTTTTGGGAAAGTTAGAATTTTATTACCATAAAAGGAAAAGATACCATGTCCTTAAAGCTCTAAAATTCTCGCTCTGAGCTATAATAAACTTAAAGAGCTAAACTCCCATCTAAATACATTAGAAAAGAAAATAAAAAAAGAGCAAATACAACGCTAAAAGCATAAGAGAAAAGGACACAGAGTAAGCCTAAAACAAATCCTGAAAACATTAAAAGAATGAGTCAGCAATAGTTCATGATTTCCTTGAGAAAGCAAGATAAGTAGGATCCATAGCTACAACACCTGGGTTGACTGAGTAACAAACATTCCCTCTATATAGTTCCAACCGGTAAAAGAAATCTGCATCACACTATAAAGGCAAAAGTCATAGCTAAAAAGGATAATGATAAAGAGAGGAAAAGGAGAGAGTTGAGAAAGAGAAGGCTCAAGCTCATAGATAATCTCAAGGGGCAATAATACATATGACCATCCAAACTTCATAAAGAAGGATTAGAATCATTTGTAATGCTACCAACCAGAGGGAAGAGGTGAGTAATATTAAATCCATCATAAGCAGCATACTTAATACAACAAACATCCAAGTCCATCAGTCCATAAAGTTCTAGATCCTACACCATTTAATAAAGATTAACTAGCTAGCAACTAGAAGCCAAACCACCAAATAAATGCCAAAATAGACTAATCATAATAACCAAGAGAGAGGTTAAAAGAATGTCAGAACACTAACAACATCCATTATCCAAATACCCATCCAAGCTATAAACCAGAAAAACCATAACCAATCATCAGCGAGCACCAGACCCATGCCAATTAATAGAGAAATAGCCAACAAAACCAAGATAGGAGCCCTCAAGCAAAAGTCCCAACAAGTAGCAGTCACCAAGCCAAACTAGGGTGAGCAACAATAAACGGCTAAACAACTCAAAAATGAAACCACTAATTGAAGGAAATAGAAGTTGCAGTGGTGCAAATCACCAGAAGACAAAACATCCACACAAAAGGGGGCCAAAGGCAGCAACCAACCACCAAAACTAAACAAGTCCAATCTAAAAGGATCAACAAAGGTTTGACCAACATAATAAAAAAGGCTCGAAATTATTCAAGAAGAATGAAAAGACCAATAAGGAAAAATCAACCAACCAAGATTCCAAGGATAACTAAAATTCCTCCAACAAAACTAAGTAAACAACCATAAGGAACCACCAAAAATAACCCATCATAAGTAACCAACAAAGGAAGCATCCCCAGCAGCCAAGAAAAACTAGAAAACCAATAAAGCACCTCACAATAGAGGCCCAAAATAAGCACAATAACCATAGAAAGGAAACAATAGTAGCTAGCCAGAACCTCCCAAAAAATCAAGCTTTCCTAACAATAAAGACTAAACTAACAGATAGCATAATAATAACACAAAATGTGTTGCAAACAACATACCCAACAGAGGATAATTCCAGAAGAATAACCAAACACAGAACCAAGGAAAAAGAAGATTCCAATAATAAACAATAAAGAACTGGGAGGAAAACCCAAAAAAGTAGCCAAGAAATTTGCCAAAAGAAGGCCTAAAAAGGTAACAACCAACAGTAGTTCCCACTAGAAGGCCACCCATCCAACCATGAAAAATTAGCAAAAAGTAATTTGAGTTCAAGAGGAGAGCCAACAAACCAACCAGTGCAGAAAAAAGAATAAAGCCAGAAAAAAATCATCTCATCCACCAAAGAACAGTAGAAATAAGGCAGAGAAGACAATAGCCACCAGGCCAAAAAAACCAAGCCAACCCAAGATAGAAAGATAGGAACAAACAAGTAGCAACCACTAGGCCAACCCAAAATCTAGAGGTTAAAAATAAAACCCAGCTCAGGCCAAAAAGTGAACATAAGTTTAGGGTTTAGTTTAGGTTTAGGTTTAGGTTTAGGGGGGTTTATGGTTTAGGGTTTAGTGTTTTTGTGATTTTGGATAGGCTTTAGGGTTTAGTTTATGGTTTGGGTATGATTTAGGTTTAGGGTTTAGGTTGGTGTTATGGTAGGGGTTTAGGGTTTAGGTTTAGTGTAGGTTTAGGAGTTTAGGGTTTAGGGTTTATAGTTTTATGGTTTAGTGTTAGGTTTAGTTTAGGGTTTAATGTTTTAGGGTTTAAGAGGGTTAGGTTTAGGGTTTAGGTAGGTTTTAGGGTTTTTTTTAAGATTAGTTTTAAAAAAAATTAGTTTAACCAATAGGTTTAGTTTATTTAGTTTATTTTAGTTTATTTATTTTATTTTTTATTTATGTTTTATTTTATTTAGTTTAGTTAATTTTTTTAGTTTAGGTTTTATTTTAGTTTATTTTAAGTTTATGTTTATTTTTTTAGGTTAGTTTTATTTTATTTTATTTTTAGTTTAGGTTTTATTTTTTTTTATTTTAGGTTTTATTTAGGTTTTATTTTATTTTAGGTTTAGGTATTAGGTTTTTTTATTTTAGGTTTATTTCATGTTTTATTTTTAGTTTAGGTTTAGATTTTTTTTATTTTTTATTTATTTAGTTTAGGGTTTGGTTTTAGTTTATTTTAGGTTTAGTTAGGTTTTATTTATTTTAGTTTAGTTTATTTAGTTTAGGTTTTATATTTTATTTATATTATTTTTTAGGTTAATATTTTAGGATTAGGTTTTATTTTTTATTTTACTTTATTTTAGATTTATTTTTTATTTAGTTTAATTTTTTTTTATTTTAGTTTAGTTTTATTTTATTTTATTTTATTTAGTTTAGGTTTAGGTTTAGTTTAGGTTTATTATTTATTTTATTTATTTATTAGGTTTAGGTTTTTATTTATTTTATTTTATTTATTTAGTTTAGGTTTAGTTTAGGTTTTTTATTTAGTTTAGGTTTAGGGTTTTTTAGGGTTTAGGGTTGTTTTTTAGGATTTAGGGTTTAGGTTTTTAAGGTAGGTTAAGATTTTAGGGTTTTATTTTTATTATTTTAGGTTTATTTATATTTTAAATTTTTTTAATTAAGTAAACTTCATTTTAGGTTATTTAGTTTATTTTTTTATTTTATTTTAGTTTATTTTTTTTTTTTATTTATTTAGGTTTATTTTTGGTTTATTTATTTAGTTATTTATTTTAGGTTTATTTATTTTAGTTTAGGTTTTTATTTTTTATTTTATTTTAGTTTAGGTTTATGTTTAGGATTATTTTTTAGTTTAGTTTTATTTTTATTTTATTTTTTAGGTTTAGGTTTAGGTTTAAGATTATTTTTTAGTTTAGTTTTTTTTTTTTTTGGGTTTAGGTTTTATTTTCTATTTTTAGGTTTAGTTTTGGTTTTTATTTTATTTTATATTTAGTTTAGGTTTAGGTTTTATTTTTTAATTTAGGTTATTTATTTTTATATTTTAGTTTTATTTAGGTTTATTTTTAGTTTTATTTTATTTTATTATTTTTTATTTTATTTTATTTATTTTAGGTTTAGGTTTATTATTTATTTTATTTATTTATTTTATTTAGGTTTTTATTTTTTTTATTTTTTTTTAAGTTTTCTTTAGTTTAGGTTTAGTTTATTTTTTATTTATTTTTAGGTTTTATTTTTTAGTTTTTTTTTAGGTTTTTTATTTTATTTTTTTAGGTTTAGTTTTATTTTATTTATGTTTTTTTACTTTAATTTAGGTTTTATTTATTTTATTTTTTTTAATTTTTAATTTTTATTTCATTTTGTTTAGGTTTAGGTTTAGGTTTAGTTTAAAAGAAATGGGGTCATAGCTCAAGGGAAGAAAGAAGTAAACAATAAAAAAAAGAGTGAGAAAGACAAGGCTGCGGTTAAGATCATCTCAAGGGAACAATACATATGAGCATCCAAACTTCATGAGAAGGGTTACCATATGCATGCTACCAACCAGAGAAGATATGAGAAAACATCAAGGCCATCATAGTCAGCATACCTAATATAAGAAACCATCCAAGGCAAAATAGTCCATAGTGATCCAGTTCATGCACCAAACCAACAGAGAAAAATAGCCAGCCAGCAGCCAACCCACCAACCAAAACCCACAACAAACCAACCACTTAAAGCCAACATCCCAGAAGTTACAATAGATTAGTGGCCGAGCTAAAATATACCAAGCAGTAACTCCACCGAAGCCACCACCAATAGGAACAGAAACATGAAAAAGGGGCAGTCAGCATAAATAGGGCAAACAACACAATCGAGCAAAACAGTCATAGCATAGAGAGGAAAGCCATATCAATCTAAATCGAAGGGCAAAACCTCCACCCAAATAGCAAAATAGTAGGAGATAAGCAGCACTAGAGAGAGGAAAGCCATAAGATAAAAAGGCTAAGAGGGCATCTAGAAATTACCATCGAAATTACCACCAAGGCAGCCAAAAGAATAGCAATTCCACCACCACCAACCAAATGGCAAATATCATGAAATAAGGAGAGACAAATAAACTAGAGGGAGTCTATACCAACAACCAACATAAATCCCAAAACACCAAGCCATGACACAAGCATTCAAGGCAAGACAGTAACCACAAATAACCCCTCAAGCAGCCAACCACAAACAACAAGTCCTAAAATAGGACCAAAAAACCATAAGAGGCCATATCCTCCATTAAAAAATAGCCAATAAAATAACCAAGGCTAGTAGCCAATAGGATGAGCAGCAGGAGAAATCAGAGTAGCAAAAAAATCAACACCCAAATCGGGAAAAAAATAAAGGAAAAGAAGCTACACCCAAGAGATGATAACCAACCTAGGAGCAGACCAGAAACCCAACCAAAAGCACCTAAACCAACCATCAAACACAGCCAACACATCCACCCAACCAACCAACCCATCCAGCTAAAATAGCCAACCAACCCAATCAGCCAACAAAACTAACTAGTAGACAAAGCCAATACATAGCCCAAAAAAGAGGGAAAGAACAATAGCAGACAAATCCACAACCCACTTGGAGATCTCCAAAATAACCAAGAAACAAAATATGGTAGTCACCTATCCGAAAAGGCCAAGGAGGACCACCCAACCACAAGCAGCAAAACTATAAGGAAAGAAACAAGAGGCAAACAAAACCCCTTCCAAACCCAAAGAGCATCCACAAGGAGAAAATAGGAAGACAACAACCACATAACTACCTCCAATCCACAAGGAGGGAAAAACCAACCAGAAGCCTCAAGCCAAACCAAGAAAGAAGAACAATAACCACCAAAACCCAAAACTAAGCCAAGCCAGAACCAACAATAGCCATGAAAATATAACCACAAAAATAGCCATGATGGATGAAGCAAATAGCAGTAACCAAAAGAACCAACCATAGTAGCTAAAATCTAATTTGAATATGGCCATAGCTAGCCAAAATTGGAGGCAAACCCAACATCCATTAATAAAAGGGGTAGGCCAAAAACCCAACCCAATAGAGACCCTAAAAAATCACTAGTTGTGTTATAAAAAAAGCATAACATGAGCCATAGAAAGAAAACCACCATCTCGAGGATAGGGAAACCAATTAGAACCACTACAACCCAAAAAAAGGGTCTCAAGTATAGAATGGGGTTAAGAGGAAGGGGTTTAAGTATAGAAATAAACTCAGAAAACCACTTCTTGGTGAGGGAAGCATAAAATAAACAACCAAAAAAATAGTAATAAAACCACCATAGAAAAATGATCAAATAAATAGATAAAATGAGGTAAGGCAATTATCTAGATTGATGACAATGATATGCTTAGGTAAGCTATGGTTATCAAATAAAGTGAGCTCATTTAATTCCCCTCAAATTAGTCGAAATTAGTACAAGCATTACTTCACAAAGAATGTGAAAATTTTTGTAGCAAACTTGAGAAAGAAGCTTTTAGTGTGATTAAGAAGATAAAATAAGTAAGCATTCCCCATTTTATTATTAGCATATCAAGTAATAGAAGAGTATCAACTTCAATCCAAATATTAAAGAGGCCTTTGCTTAAACAAATACCAATAGCTTTGTTAACAACCATGAGCTCAACATAAATAATAGAACAAGCAGGGGTAGGCAAAAGCACAAATGATAGTACCTTTAGAATCCCTAAGAATTCCACCATATTTTGGGGAAACAACCATCAGTATTGATCTTAATAAAATTTTTGTAGGCTTAATCCAATGTATAATCATAATACTCTTGTAGGAAGGATCATCATGCAAAGTGATACCCAATTTTTTAGCCACAAATTTATAACCTCTAAAGTGAAGATTACAAATTAAATTTGCATTAAACAAAGCATGAATTTTTTTTCTTTAGTTCAAGCAAGGATCCTTTTATGGTTAAAAGGATACCATGATTTAGCATCATTTCTATCCATCCAAATGAACCAAATAAGGGTAATAGCAATCAAAACATTGATATCTTTCATTTTATTGAAACAAACTTCAAGAAGTTGATATAACAAAAAAGAGAGCCATGAAAATAGTTAGTGTTAAATATATCATACCATATCCAAAGTTTGTAAGCAATAGCACCATTGAAAAAAACATGATTAACATTTTCAATATGAAAGCAATAGCACTTAGAAGGTAATTAAAACCCTTAAGAAGGAATCAATAGTATGAAGTTATTCAAAATCCTCCAAGCTAAAATAGAATAAGAAATGGAAATGATATTGTTCCAAAGTTTAATGAAAACCTTAGAGGTGTTTTTTATTTCTAATAAAATTCCAAACCTCTTAAGAATGAAATCACCATTGTAAGAGAGCTTGAAAAGAATTTGATCCAGTTTATTAGAAAGATAGTTGCAAAACTTTAAAAAAAAAAGAAATAAGAATGTAGTTCTCAAGTTTGTTTTCATTCCAATTATTATTAAGCCGAAAAGAGTTGACTTTGATAGCAGTAATAGGGTGTGTAGATAAAAGGGAGTCAATAGAGCCATTGCCAAGCCAATTGTCTTGCCAAAAGAAATAAGAACTCAAATGAATACCCCATGATATTAAAGACTCAACAACCCATTTAATGGAACAAAGCCTTTTCCAAATCGGAGAGTCATGAACTTTATAAGCATATGTAAGAGGGTGTTTACCTTGGCAATATTTTTCCATCATAAAATTAGCCCAAAGGCTATCATTCTTTCTAAAATTCCACTATAGCTTATGAGAGAAGGCAGTGATAGCTTCATGAATAGGTTTGTAACCAAGACCACCTTCATCCAAAGGACCACAACATTTATGCCAAGAAGTCCAATGCATTCTTTTAATAGAATTATTGGACCACCAAAAAATTTTATTAAGTAAGCGATCAATTCTGATAAGAGTAGAATTAGTGGGAATAATAGTTTGAATCAAATGAAGAGGCATTGAATTGAGAGTGCTTTTAAGAATAGTGAGCCTGCCACCAAAGGAAAGCAAATGGAATTCCCAAATAGAAATTTTAATTAAAATTTTTAAATTAACTCATCAAAAAGGTGGGATCATTTTGGACCTTCAAAAAGAGGAGAACTCAAGTACTTAAAAGGTAATTGTTGATGTTTAAAATTAGTGATATGCAGGATTTGATTAATTTTATTATTGGAGATACTTGAATAAGTAATAAAATAGATTTTCTTATCATTGATAGAAAGACCACTTTCTCTACCAAATTTATTTTAAAAAATCTTGAGGTTCTTAATATGATGAATAGAAGCATTGCAAAAAAATAATAAAATCATCCAAAAGCTTAAGTGGAAATAAAAGAAGACCACCAAGATTTTGTAGTACATACTAGGATTGTTTAAGAATAACTCATTGATGCTCTAGTAAGTACTCAACAACAATATTGTCCTAAGCCATGGGAAGAAGTAAAGAAGCCCAAAGATTCCCCATTAAGCAAAATAGAGAACCACACATTATTAATACAATTTTTAATAAGAAAAATAAATTTAGTAAAAAACACAAAAAATTGAGAATATGGAAAAGAAAATCCCAAGAGATATTATCAAAAGCTTTGGTAATATCTAATTTGAAAAGAATGTTTCCACCTCTTGTCTTAGCATCTAAATCATGAATTAATTCTAGGGCAAGTAAAATGTATCAAAATAGATCTACCTCTAACAAATTATTTTGGTTGAGAGAGATAATCTTATGAAGTAAAGGACTAAGCTTGTTGGCAAGAATTTTGGAAATCAGCTTATTGAAGAAGGTGCAAAGACTAATAGGTCTAAAATCACTCCAATAGTCTAGGTTATCTTTCTTAGGTATGAGAAGAATAGAAGTGCTAGAAAAATATCTAGGAAAAGGATTACCATTAAAAAAATAAACCACAACCTCAATCCGATCATTTTTAATAATAAACCAACATTTTTGGAAAAATTGGGTAGTGAAACCCTCTAGACAAAGAATAGAATCTATGTTCATAAGAGATCTTTAAAAATTTCATCTTCATTAGGCACAATAGTAAGAAAATTATTATCATCATTGGTAATAATAGAAGGAATTAAATGCGATTTAGAAATAGCTTCATAAGAGCAACTCTTATTAAGAATATTTTTAAAGTAATTAATGATCAATCCTTAATATCATTATTCTCTAATCCATTCTCCATTGTCATCTTTAATTTTTTGAATATTATTTAAGGCTCTCTTTTATTAACTAAAGCATGGAAATAGCTAGTATTCCTGTCATCCATAATGTGTTTACTAGCTTTTTTGGTGCTAATAAGTCTCTTCCATATTTTAAAATTAACAAGCTTATCTTTCACCTCGTTAATTCCTTAATCTTAGAAGGATCATATAATAGAGATTTCAAAATCACAAACTAATTTTTCCATATCTTTGATATTAGCGAAAGTTTTAAAACTAATGCTTGATCCAAACCTGATTTTGTTTAAGTCTTTAAGCTTAAACCAAAGTCTATACATCCCCATAATAGAATTATCGTGGGATGTAAAGGAGCTTTCCAATTATTAGCCACCACATTAAAAAAATCAATATGCTGAATCCACATGTTCTGAAATCTAAAAGGAGAGAAATTTTTTAATCTATTAGAATTATCTTTAATAGAAACCAAAAGAGGAGCATGATCAGAAAAGGTTAAATGATTGACAAGTAATAGGCCATTGAGTAATCCAATGAGTATTAAAAGAATTTGGTCCAACCTTGCCAAAGTCTAGAGTTTTTCCAAGTATACCCTTAAAACCAATATTAATCAGATTACAATCAAGGATCATATTGGGAAATTCTTCCATGGAATGAATATTATGAGAGCAACCACCACTTCATTTAGAAGAGAACAAAATAGTGTTGAAATCACCACCAACCAACCATGGTTTATTGTTAGAGGTGGAAAAATTAGTCAAGTTATCCCAAAGAAGATTTCTACCAGATCTATTAAAAGATGCATACAAAAAAGAGCCCAAAACATAATAATCACCATAAGAGATTTGAACATTGACAACTTGATAAAAATCATCAAGAATAGAAATGTCTACAAAGTTATTCCAAATACACCAAATCTTATTACTAATATTAGAGAAAAATTTAGTGAAATCGATCATTCTAGCAACATGGTTAATTTTATTAGCATGAATAAGCGGCTCAAGAATAATAAGTAAAGAAATATTATGGAAAGGCCAAAGATTTATAATACCATTATGAATAGAGGGCATACCAATCCCTCTAACATTCCAAAATAAAAAATTAAACATAAAGAAAAGAAAAGGGCGGGGGGAAGTTAATTGAGAGAAGAGAGGGAGGCCGCATCAACACTAGTGTTTCTTAGCAATTTGGGAGGAAATTTTTAACATTTTTTTCTTTTCTGAATAGAAAGTTTGGAAGTGATTATATTTTCCCTTTGAATCATCATTTGAAGAGGATTTAGTAACATTAGTCATAGATTAGTAGAAATCTCCTGATGAGAAGTGAATTCTCCTTCTTCCAAGACACTAGAATTTATTAAAGACAAATGAGCTTCGGGAATAGCAAGGGAGGGAGCATAAAAAAATTTATTAAGAAGGCAAGTGGGAACACCAAACCCTTCATATCATTAGCCAAATTATTAGATAAAAGAAAATATTTTTGAGAAGTTAAATCATCCTAATTGAATATGGAATCGTTTATCAACCGATTATCATGAAGTATTAAAGCCATATTCTCCATTGAATTAGAATGATGTATAATATTAAATTCCTCATTTATTTTCTCCATTAAAGCTTCATTTTCATATAAAGCCAAGGAGGGTATCAAATTAGAGGAAACAAAATCCTCATTCAAAAGTTTAGAAAAGCTATTATTGTTCACAATAGAAGCCTTCAATTTCTTAGAAGAAGTAAAAGGTAAATTATCCTTATTAGGAACATTCAAAGAATCCTTTTTTTCCAAAGTAGTTTTTTAAAATTTAACAATGGTCAGCTTAGGGTTAGGAATAGAAGTTCTCTTAATAAAGATTTTTTTTAAGTGAGGATGAAGAATGAAACATTCAGAATTATCGTGCATGTGGATTTTGCATTGAGAATAAAAGATAGGGAAATTTTCAAATTCAATTCTTTGCATATAACCATAATTTTTAGATCCCAGCCAGATTTCTTTGGGGTGTGTCTTGGTATTGTCCAATTCAACAAGGAATCTAGCCACTGAAGGATGAGATTTTGTAGTGCTTTGATCAATTTGCAACGGCAAAAAAAATAAGGCATACAAAAAAAGTAATTCATGGTTAATGAAATGAATAGGCATATTGGGGAGAGAATCCAAACTGGAACAATTGGAATTCTTCATTAATATTAGATAGTGGAGTCCATTTTAGCAACCTCATTTGGGAATTAAAAACAAAATAAGAATGAAGAGAGAAAACACGAGAGTAATCCAAATCATTCATCAACTGAATTAAAATGTTGCAGGGATTAATTAAATGAATCATAAAAGCACCCAAAAGTTTTAGACTATGAAAGAAAGAGCGAATGTTTTCCAAATTAGGCCTACAAAGAGTAAACTTTCCAACCAAAGTGAATTCAAATAGCTTAGCAAGCTTTTCCACAATCAGATCAGAGCACATAACTATAGGCATGCCTCAAAAAGAAGTCAAAATAAGTTAGACTCACAACATCCAACTTTACCGGAGAACATCTTTGAATGATTTCAAAGTAGCCAAAGCTAGGGTAGATAATGCCCTAGTAGGATCCATAGGATCTTTTAGTTTTTCACAAGGAATCATTAGAGAAGATGCCAAGTTGTGATGTCACTCCAAGGAAGAAATGAAATAGGCCAGTGGTCATCAATTTGAGAAGGAATCCAATGAGAATTATTCAAAATAGCCTACAAGTAGCATCAAAAAAGCCAAAAATGAGAGGGGGAAAGGAAAATCACTAGAACATGAGGAGAGGACTAGGGCAGCAGGGTTCACTTTAATTTTTTAATATTATTAAGGTTTAAGGTTTATGATTTAGGTTTTAGGGTTTAAGGTTTTAGTTTTAGGGTTTAGGTTTAGGTTATGGTGTTTATTTTGAGGTGGGACACCATGCAGATCTTAGGGTATTTATTGAAGTGATTGTACTACATTATATGATGCTATCTTGAAAGATAGAAGTCATCACCTATAATGGACCTAATCACCTAATAAGGACTCCTAAGGCATGATGGGTCTTCAATGTACAAGAGATCTTTCCTCACTTTACATGGAAAAGTAAAGTAGGGTTTATATTAAGCCAAGTTTATTAAGTTCCTTATAGAGGCAAGCCTCCATAGTTAATTACATCATAAGGAATGGAAATTCCTTAGGAATACTCTAGATTAAAGTAAAAATTAAGGTCTCCAAAGATTTCAAGGCTTGAATATCAAAAGATTATTTATATTGAAAAATCAAATGGGATTGTTCAAGGAGAAGACTTATTATCAAGCCAAAGAGAATGAGTAGGAAATGCTCATGATACTAGGAATCAAGCATTTCAATCTATCTTATGGTTTTGCTTTATATGTTTGAAGTTGAAGAGATTAATTTTATTGAAGTTGACATTTTATTAGAAAGCTAGGACTTATAATCCAATAACATAAGATTAGAAAATGCCTAAGAGGTGAGGATTTATGCTAGTAGCCCGAAGGAAATAGCTACCTCAGATCCTAAATCTAGGGAGCTTTGGCATAAGACAAAGCACAACCTAAGTTTGAGTGAAGATGGGTATATGGTTTACCTCCACAAGAGAGGATAAACCACCCAACAGCTGGGCTTACAACTGCTTGGAGTGGTAGCCAGCTAAGTCCCCCTACACTTTAAATTCATGTAGGCAAGTCTTTTGAGTTGCAAGATAGCTAGGGTAGTTATTATTTAGAAAGAAACTAGAGTCCTTAAATCCACTCCCTAAGAGACTAGAGCATGAGTGGTCTGAGTAATGACTTAATCTATAAATGCAAAATCCTTTCAAATTTTATTTCAATTTAGACACTTTATTTTGACAAAGGCTTTAGGATTTTGATGCTTATATGCATGATGAAAATAGGTTATGGGCCAAATCAGCTAGAAGAAGGTGTTCTCCACCATAAGGGATGCCCTCATAGGTCAAGAATTCCCTTATCTTGCAAAGATGGAGAACCTTCATGTTTAAGAGAGAAAGAATATGCATGCATGTTGTGAGACATTCAACCATTCAACTAAGGGATTGCTAAATCTTTTAATTATCTTATTTAGAACCTAGGCTTTATGGTGAGGTTATGAGTTATTTTAAATTTTAATTGTGAGTTATTAATTATGGTAGAAATTAATTTTATCCTAAGAGCCTAATCGCAACCAAGCTACACATTAAAGCATCAAACATATAAGAAACTAAGAAAGGCATGTTGTTTCTAGTGCGCAATCTAAATACAACATCAAACAATTTTATAGACTACCACAAAAGAATAAAAGGCCAATGCGGTCGGGTTTTGTCGTACACCCTGAAGAGAGAAAATGGGTAGCTGAGCTCTACCCTTGTATAATTCGGTATATAAAAGAATAATTACAATTACAAATAATAAATGCTATGGGGTGTCTTCAAGTATTCATTATTCATGTCTCCTTCATTTCTTCATATCTTTACTTCTTTTGATGTGGTAGGCTTCAAGGCATCACATCATACCCCGGAGTAACCCTTCTAGCCAATGCTCATCCTAAACCCCCATAGCACTAATCCTAATTCCTAATGCAAAATTACATTAAAAAAAGGAAAAGTAAATCTAACTACACCTGCAAAACAAGTGTTAGCTAAACACACATATAACCCAAGTAGTTATATTTATAATTTGGACTTAGCACCCTTCACATGGGCAACCAAATCCACCTATCCTAACTTGGATTATGCTTAGGGGCTTAAGTAACCTACAAAGAGAGCATTTATATTTATTTTAAGCAACCTCTTAAGCACAATCCTTTGCAAAAAATAATGTTAGACTATCAACGGCCTAACATCCCTGATCCACATTCTAACATCTAGTAAAAAATATTACATCACAAAATAAGACACAACATCAACCATACAATCAACACATCTACCTAACCTAATTCTAGGTGGTGACCTAGTATTCTAGTGTGAAAAAGAGATTGTGTGAAAAGACATTAGGCTTCTTTTATTTAAGTTTCAATTTGGAGTTTGAATTTGTTTAAATTTTCCTTTGGGTGGTTTCAATTTAAATGATTTAATGATTTATTTTCCATTTTTATCTCACTTATTTGGTTAAAGTGATATTTAGGTTTTCAAGAATGAAGAGTAGAATGAATTCCATTTTTGGATGGAACTCACCATATTCTACATCCTAACTCTAAAGAGTCTAACTAAGGTCTTTAAGTATCTTAATTAGCCCATTTGAATTTACGATTGATTTGATTTGATTAATGTTTGTTTGATTTAAATTAGATTTTAAATTTTAGTTTACTTAGTCTTCATGTATTTTGATTGATTAATTTTGGAATAGATACTTTGATTTAATTAAATTTTGATAATTCAATATCCTTAATATCTAATGAAGTTTAAGTTTATTTAATTTCATATATTTTGATTGATTAATTTTGGATTAGATGTTTTGATTTAATTAAATTTTGATAATTCAATTTCTTTAATATCTAATGCTTTTCTTTTTTTGGTTTTAATTTCATATGATTATTGTCATTTCGATGTTTGTTTAAATTCATTGATTTTTACTATTTTATTTGAGTTTGATTTGGATTGGTGAATGTATTTTAATTTACTTATGATTTATTTGAAATTTAATGTGTTCTTTTATTTGAATTCCAATTAAGGGTTTAACTTATTGAATTTATCCATCTAGTTTATATAAATGATTATCTCTTTAGCTTAATGATTATTCTTATCTTAGTTCAATAGGTTTGTTTATTTGGATTTTATTTTTGTTTAACTTATTTTGATATTGATTGAAATTTAGAGTAATTGGATATGATTTAATAAATTTTGAGTTTATATTTAATTTATGTTTATTTTATTTGATTATGATATTTAGAATATGAGATTTGAATTAGTTAAGAATTCCACCAATATTTTATATGAATAACTAATCAAATAAAGCTTAGCCAATTGTAATAGTTGAGTTAATTATAATTAAGGATATGTCACATAACTAAATTTTCTTTTTGATTTTAGAATCAACATATAACAATAAGAGATTAAATTGACTATATAATTGACTTTCATAAATTATGTTCAAACAACTTTTTATATTCGATTATAATATTTATAATACTATTGGTTTAGTTAGTTTTCTTTATTTTTATACTAAGTTTTACTTAGATTTTATGCTAATTTAATTATCACTTTTTTATTTTGTTTAATCACATATTTTTTTTTTTTTTGTTTTGTTTGGAATTCTAAAGATTGATTAACTCCTTTTTTTTAAATTGATTGAATTTAATAAATAAAATAAGGTGGATTAATCATGATGATTGAAAAATCAAATTGCCCAAGTTAATCATGGATTGATAGATGGAATAAAATCACTATGCCATTCGACCTAAAAAACTATTCATTTCAAACACATAAAATAAGTTTTGCTTTTGTCTCTAATCTCGCCAAAAGGATTAAAAGTAAAGTGCAGGTTCTAAAGGATCCTAATGACGCTTGCATTCAACACATCAAACATAAGATCCCTAAGGCTTTCTAAGCGTTTAAGAATTATACCTCACCGAGCTAAGGTGGATTCGATGAAGAAGAGGTGGCTTTGTTTAGAAGAAATGAAGCCCTATTGAGATGCTTGTTGGGTTGGATCAATACTTGGCTAGCATACCTTTCTTTACTCATGGTTCTCTTTAAATGCCTCCTCACCGATTGAAGATAGTGTTCTCTAAATTGGTCAATTTGAACATCTTTCCTGAGGCATGAGAGGAGCTTTGCGATGTTTCTAGGCTTGCCTCCTCACCAAGTATCCCATAAGCTCACTCACGACGCCGCCAGATTCATCATTCTCATGGATAGAACAGTTAGAAGCAAGCTGGAGGAAATATCTTCCTTACATGAGCTTGGGTTGTGTAGAGAAGAGTTGTTCAAATGCAGGCCAATGGAGGAAAACCTAGATGGAGAATAGGAGGTAGTGGAATGTAGGCTAGAAGAAGGAAAGGAGGTTCAACATATAAAAGTTGTAGCATTTTTTGTAAGGAAATGTGAGAAGATCAAGTGTTGGCTATCTAGTAGAGGAAGAGGGCAAGAGGAGAGAGGCTCAATGTTGTAGCATGATACTTTTAAACTGAAAATGAGAGGGATGAGAAGAATGACTATAGCCAAAAAGAGTTTAAAGAGGACTGGATTTTGCATTGAGTTGGAGTAACAAATATTCTTGCAGGTTATAGTGCCTCTCAACCTATGGGCTCAGGGATGAAGCTTGCCTATGGATAAGAGTGTCAGACATGAGTCTCTGGCTTGGTCTGCTCGCACAAGGAAAAGAGAGGGAGGTATGTGACTAGCATTTGATTTGATTGGAGGGGAGGAAGTACCGAACCAACAAGAGGATGAGACGCTGCTCATGTATGACTAATATGGAGAGTGAGACAACAAAGGGACTCAATGAGGCTAGCCTCTGAGATGGAATGAGATGCGGATGGGTTTGACTGCCTTGCATGAAGGAAGATGAGAGGTCAAGCTTCTCTTAAAAAAATGGCAAGGATGAGAGGCTATGTATGCAAGGGAGAAAAGGTCTTTTCTCTTATTCTTCATGGGGATGAAAATGGAGGAGGAGATGGTATTCCAGAGAAACATGGAAAGGAGTCTCAGTGACTCATGATGGATATATATATATATATATATATATATATATATATATATATTCTATATATATATAATATATATATATATATATATATATATATATATATATATATATATATGAGAGAGAGAGAGAGAGAGAGAGAGAGAGAGATGGCTCGTGTGCTCCAAGCGGGTAAGATAAGATATTTTATTTTATTTTATTTTTTTAAAGCTGGAGAAGAGGTTTTCATTTGAATAGAAAAAAAAAAATTTTATTTGAGGTTCACATGAAATAAAAAAAAGACTTGATGCTTTTGCTAGCTTTAATAAAAGAGTGATGTCCAAATTATTATTATTTATTTTATTTTTTAACGTGATAAATGTGGCATGAGAATGATAGCATATATTCTTGATATATATATATATTGTCTTGGTGTCACGTGACTAAGGATGGAATTTTTTTGTTATTGTTTTTTTTAGACTTGTTCTTTTTTTATTTATAAATCTTCACAATTTTTAGTAATTTTGATATTATAGTTTTAATTTAATTGAAGTTTATAAATTATATATACTATAATTAATGATTATTCAAATTGTATATTTATTATTTATTTAGTAGTTAATTATTTTGATTTAATTTTAATCAAATTTATATTTGATGTTCAAATTTAATTATATTTCTATTTCAATTATACAATGACAATATTGTTGATTGTTTTTTTTTTTGTTATATGATTGATTTTCTAATTATTATAGTTTGATTTGCTTGCTAATTATATTTTTGTTTGTTGGGCTTAATTGATTCAAATGATCAATTTGGCTCAATTATGGTGTGTTTGGGTTACACTCATGTTCAATTAAGTGTTTAAGATGATTTGGAGTAATTGATCTCACTTGATTTGATGTAGATTTAGATTTAAGCCCATTTTGACCAAAATTGGGCTTAATGGGCCACATTGGACTTATTTGAGTTAAATGACCAAATTTATTAAATTAAACCCAATGGTTGGCTAAATTTTATCTAATTATAAATTTAAAATGATTTTGGATGTTTGATTTGAATTAATTTTCAATTTAATTTGAATTTAGATTTAATACGATCCATTTGGGTCTACTTGGGTCAGGTGGCCAAATCAACCTATTTGGATATTCATTAAATTTAGATTTGTTCAATTTTAGACTCAAACTTGTTCATTTAATGATTTTGAGTCTTTGGAGTGACTCAATTTGATCAAATTTTAATTTGTTGACTTTTGTCTTAGTGGAGCCCATGTGGGTCAACTCTAGGTCAAATGACCTATTTGTTATTTTGTGTCCCATCTTGATTTTTTTTAGTTTGTTCGTGTTTATGCATTGATTTCATGTTTTGATTCAATTTAATTTAGTTTAATTTTGATTTAATTTGATTTTATTTGGACTTACGTGATTTGGAGCTTATTTGAATATTTTGGGTCAAATGGGTTAGGTTAGGTTTGACCTTAGCTTGATTGATTTGATTGTAGATTTTGGTATGGCTTGAAGTGATGATTGAAGGATTGATTAATTTATGAGAAAATCAATTGAGTTAGGTTTGATTTGGATGAGATTTGGCTAAGTCCAAGAAATTTGCTTAAGGGCTTGGATTTGGATTTGATTTGATTTAGATTTAGGTTTGGATCATGATTTGAAGTTGAGTTTGAGTTTGATACATTGATTGAAGGGTTGAATTAATCTTTAAGAAAATTAATTGAATTTTGATTGATTTGGATTTGGTTAAGGCTAAGTCAATAAGATAAATCACAGGGCTTAGGAAGGATTTTGATTTTGGATTGATCATGGCTTAGTTGATTTGGATTTGAATTTGTATTTTGATATTTGAATTGAATTTGAGGTTTAGTTTGAGAAGGTGAACATAGGTCAGATTTAGGCTATAGAGTAGGTGAGTCTCTTTAATCCCTAAGGCATAGCCTAAGCATATGGTAAACCCTCTAAGTCTTTTGGCTTAGGTTAAGTGTTCAACAAATTGCTAGGAGTGTCTTATGATTAAGGAAGTCTTGGTGTTTAGAAGGCTCATAGGTCTAAGAAGAAGAGGTTGAGAAATCACTCCAAAAAGTGAGGTCAACAAAGGACCTCAATAAGTGTGGTGTACTAAGGCATACCACGTGTTAATTGAGATGATCAACAACATCCAAAAGATTACAAGTACTAATGAAAATGATCTATTCTTAAGTCTGAAAGATAGATATAATCATGATCTTAGTGCAATGCAACTCAATGTATGCCAAGGGCATAAGAGAGCAAAGTAGATTTGGTTGGAATTCCATGTTAAGGACTTGAAGGAAGATCAACTAAGGGATCACACATGCATTGGGCATGACATGTGAGGCTTATGTTAAGGGCATAAAGGAGAAATCCACTAAGATTGATTATGAACCTTCCACTAAGGAAGCAAGTTCAAAATCTGCGATCATATGGATTTGAGTTTGATTGTGAATATGATTAGTTTTGGTGTGTCTCTGCTAGAGATTAGAATCCATAACCGATTTGGGGATCAAGATCAAATTAATTTTAATTTATTTTATTTTAATTGATATGGAGGCATATCCGCTAGGGATATGGATTTGAATCCTCTAGTGATTGAGAATGTGAACCTTCCACTGAAGTAGGTTAGCTATCCACAGGGATAAGCGTTTGATCAGGATATCTTATGGCTCCACTAGAGAATGATTTTGAATTAAGGGTAAACCCTGGGACATAAGCACAGTTGAATTTGTTAGATTTATATTTTGATTTAGGCTCCACTAGAGTCTAATCGATTGCCTCTTGGTGAAGTTTGGTTTGTTGATATGTTTAATTTGACTCCACTTGGAAGGTTTTGAATTTGGTTGCATGAAAGATGTAAGAGATGTTAATTCTCTTAAAATGGCTAGCACGAGAGGCTTTCTACGCAAGGGAAAAAGAACTCCACTTTCTCTCTTGTTTCCATGCAGTTCATGGGGATGAAAATGGAGGAGGAGATGGTATTCGATAGTAGAAACATGGAATGGAATCTCAGCCCATGATTGTTATTTTTTCTTAGTTAGGGATGGGAGACTCTGTAAACCTAAACCAAAACTAAAATAAACTAAACTAAAATAAATAAAACCTAAACCTAAACATAAAATTAACTAAACCTAAACCCTAAACAAAATAAAATAATGTAAACTAAAAATAGACCTAAACCTAAACTAAAATAAAACCTAAAAAATAAACCTAAACCTAAACCTAAAATAAAATAACAACCTAAACTAAACCTAAAATAAAAATAAAACTTAAATTAAAAAAACAAAAAATAAATAAAAATACTAAATAATAAATCATAAACCAAACCTAAACTAAAATAACCTAAAATAATAAATAAACCTAAAATAAATAAACTAAACTAAATAAAAAATAAACCTCAATAAAAGTGATAAAATAAAATAAATTTAAAATGTGATACCTACATTTTTATTTAAATCTAAACTTAAAATAAACTCTACCCAACCCACCATCCTCCCTTAAACCACAACCTGACTTCTGAGCTTTCACTGAGCCCTACTGACCTACCTAAACCTACCTTCTACCATGACCTCACCCCTCCTATAAGCCCAGGCCATACTCTAATCTCTTAAATTTGCCTTGATCCTGCTTTCCTACCACTAAATAGATCCTAAATCTAAATAAATCTAAACTCATATAACCCAATCCTTCTAACCACAAACTCTACTAGATAACCTACCTAGATAAACCACTAAACCTAAAAATCTTAAACCCAACCATAAACCTAAACCAAAACTAACCATTAACCAAACCCTACCCAAATCTTAAAACCCACATAAAAAGCATGCTCTCGATCATGACACTCTCTGGCAATTCCGTGTTCCCTTTCATTTTCCTTGCAGCTTGGCCGATCTTTGATCCTTCTCGATCATAATTTTTGATTATTTGTATCTGATTGGCCGCTAATGTGAGTTTCCCTTTGCTCTTTCATTGGCGGAGGATCTACCTTCCGCCCAGTCAGCTTTTCAAAATTGGAGGCGTCGGCTGGGGTTTCTGATTTACAAGGTATTATGGATCCGACAACATCCGTCAACCTCTTTTTGTGGGATGCTTGCTGCTATGTGCTCGGATCTTGACATGGAAAAGTTGGCAAAGCCTTTTGAATTCTCTTTAGTTGGTAAATTTTCCTTACGTCAGCCAACTCTCGATAACATCCGATCATTTTTTCATAGCCTAAAGCTCTCTGGCATTTTCACTGTTGGTTTGATTGATCCTAGGCATATTCTTATTCAGCTCTCTAATGACTTAGATTACTCAAGACTTTTTGCTCATCCCTCTTACTTTGTGTATAATTATCAAATGAGGCATTTGAAATGGTCTCCTCCTTTTGATGTAAAATAGGAATCTCCACTTATTCCTTTATGGCTAGCTCTTCATAATATGAGAATACACTACGTTACACATCAAGTTCTCTTTGCGATTGGTGTTCTCTTTGGTCGTCCTCTTCAAATTGATCAGCCCTTTACAAGATTATAGCCTTGATTTATATATTTTGGTTGAGATTGATATTATCAAAAGTATCCTAAAAAAGTATGGATCGCTAGAAATTTGGTTGTAATCAAAGTGGAATTTGAAAATTTTCTAATTTTGTACACATTGTAAGATTCATGGTCATGATCATTAATGCTTTGTTGCATCCTCATCTTAAAAGAATAAATTGTGAGATCTTAATCCCTCTCTAGCCAATGAAAAAATCAATAAATTTGCTTATGTACCTAAAGTCACACAAAATGGAACTCATCCACCTACCCCTACTCTTTTATTATCTACTGATTTTCCTATTGAAAAGCAATCTAAGCTTGTTAAAAATAATGCTTATGAGGTTCATGAGGAGGCTAATGATAACTTACCTAAAATTACTTCTAATTGTAATAATTTGGCTCCTCAAGATAATACCTTGACTCAGTCTAATCTACCCCTCTTGGCTAATGAACCCGAGAAAACTCATATGAACCCTAATGGTGATTTGAATGGAAACTTCAGGTTGGATCAAAATTTGAAAAAAAATTCTATAATTGTTCATTTGATGAAAGAACAAAATTTGAAAAATGGTGATCCTTTGGTCATGGAACAAAATCTGAAAGGTAATTCTAAAAGCATGAAATCTATATATTTAACACAACCTCTCCTTCTCCTACCCTACAAAGTGATACACATCTAACCCAATTTCTCAACTTAATTCGAAGAAGGGAAAATTACCATTAGGAATGCTTTGACAGATATAGGTCCTATTTTGAATATCATAAATCACTCTCTCTCGAATGGAGATACTTTGGACATAAATAGACCTTTTCAAACTATTATTAAAAAAAAATCTCTTAAAGCTAGAATGTTCACTAATAGCTCCACCAGAATCACTAGATCTTCTCTAACATCCCATAAATAATTATTTCCTGTTGTCTCTTCTTCTTGCTTTTTATTTTTTTAGCTATCTCTTTTCCTTTTCTTCTATTTTATTATGATCAATCTTCTTATTTGGAATGTTCGGGGCATTAGGACTCTCATTGTCTGTAACCATATTAGAAGCCTTTGTCATACTCATAACATAGCCTTACTTGTTGTTATTGAACCATTCATACACTCTTTTAAGATCACCCATGTTGCTAGAATGCTTGGCTTTCAAAATTTCTTCTATAATATTAGCAATAAAATTTGTTACTTTTGGAATAATTTAGTCAACATCTCTATCCTTCATGATCTTCAACAATTGATTAATGTTCAAATATCATTGGGTTAATTTTCTGCTCTTGGTTCCTTTATTTATGCATCTTGTAATAGAGCTAGTAGGAACATCCTTTGGGAAAACTTAAGAACCTTTGCCTCCTCTGTCAACAAACCCTGGTTGGTTGGGGGTGATTTCAACACTATTTTCACTTTTTTGGAAAGAAGGAGAGGTTGCTCTCCTAACATTCATTCCATGGAAGATTTTTTAAATATGATCCTTGATTGCAATCTGATTGATATTGGCTTTTCGGGCTCTAATTATACGTGGAATAACTCTAGGCTCTAACAGCGACTTCATAGGACCCTCTTTAATTCCCTTTCGATCAATCAATGACCCCTATTAAACATTTGGCGAACTCATCGACCATGCTTTTGATTTCTATCAAAATCCTTTGTAGACTATCCTCCCTACTTCTTTTAGATTCCAAAATATGTGGATCCAACATAGTGGTTTCATAAATATTGTTTCCATTAATTGGATGGCCCCTATTCATCCAGATAATTCCGTTATAGGCATGATTCTCCTTTGGCTTAAGCTTAAAAGGCTTAAACAAAACCTAAATTGGTGGAACAAGCATCATTTTAAAAATATTTTTGCCAATCTCAAAATATGGAGCATTTAGTTTGTTCTCTTGAAGATGTTGTTTTGACGATTCTACTAAGCTTGAGGAGTTGAATCGCTAAAGATAACTTGATTAATTATTAGAACATTGAAACCTAGCGGTAAAACCTACTAGCAAACATATTGATGGTGATAGAAATACAAGGTATTTCATGCTCTTTTCATAAAGAAGCCTTAAACTCTATTAAAAAATCAAAATGATAGCTGGCTAGATCTAACAATAATGATATTAAAGATTCGTCATACAATATTTTAAAACTTATTAAACAACAACCCTTCCTTAGAAGCCCTCTCCAACACACACGATTCCCTCAATGATTACTAATGATGACAACCACTTGCTCGGTTCGTCTACAAAAGCGAGATTGGTAATATAGCATGAACAACTACATCTACAGGCTACATGACTCAATTCTTTTTGTTGGCCTTATTAAGTCGACCTTGTTGATCTTTGTTGTTGATTTTTTGATGGCAACCCCTTACCTAGATATTTTTCTAGCACTTCCATTATTCTCATTCCCAAAATTAATAATCCGAATATTGGGGAAATTTGTATCTGCACCTTCTTTCATAAACTCATTGCTAAATTAATTGCTAATAGAATTAGTCCATTCTGCCTAAAATTATTTCCCCAACCAAGCCGTTAAAGGTAGAGCTATATCGATAACATACTTCTAGCCCAGAGGCTGATTCATGATTGACATTCTAGAGGTGGAAACATCCTTTTCAAAGCTGGACATCTCTAAAGCTTTTGACAACCTCTCTTGGGATTTCCTCTTTCAAAATCTTCATTTGCTTGGGTTTTCGATAATTTTATCGCCTCATCAAAATTATTGCCAATGTTTGGTTCTCCATTATCATGAATGAATGGTGAGTCCCTTGGTTTTCCCTTGATCCATTGCTTGAGACAAGGTGATCCCCTTTCACCCTTTTTTTATTATTTATTGAATATCTTTCAAGGAATGATCTTTTCTATAATAACCTAGCATGTTTTTTAGAACTCAAGGTGGTCTTAGGTCTCTCATCTTAGCTTTGATGACTTTATAATCTTTTGCAATGCCTCTATTCTTCACATTAAAACTATTAAGAATCTTTTAAATAAATTTGGCAACAAAGTGGTCTTTTCTTAATGAAGGCAAAAGTTGTTTCATTCCTTCCTCTAAAATCCCTAGTAATAGGATCAACCAAATCATTGAGAATTACTAATTTCCAGCAACACAACTTCCTATTAAATATCTTGGTGCTCCGCTTTTTAAAGGTCAGAAAAGTTCTCAACTTTTTGAAATCCAAAAAATCTCAAATAAATTTTTTGCTTGGGAATTTCATTTAGTCTCATTTGGTGGTAGGCTCACTTTAATTAAGAGCACCCTTAAATCCATGCTTTATATCTCTCAAACCATTATTGTACCAATTCTATCATTAATAGAATTGAGCGTCCCTTAACAAATTTTTGGGTTCTAACAATTCCTCTAAAAGAATGCTTGGACCTCTTGGTATAAAAGTTGTGGCACTCTTGTGAAGGTGGTCTTGGATGTAAGCTATCAAGGAAGCTATCCTTTGCTTTTCCTATAAACTTTGGTGGAATTTTAGGAGTAACAATAGTCTTTGGGCTAATTTCATGACTGCTAAATACTGCCAGGGTAAGCACCCTCTCATTTTCCCCTATAAAGTGGGAGACTCTCCTGTTTGGAAAAGACTTTCTTGGGAGATTAATTCTGGCACCTCTTTCTTTTGGCAAGATAAGCGCTGGAGGTGGGTCCATTGATGATTTACTTTCATTCCCTTACTATTAAAGTGAACTCTTTCTGGCAGAATAATATGTGGAATAATAGTAAGCTTACTAATTATATTCCTTCCTTTCTTTTAAACAAACTACTATTACCTAGCAATCATGATCATATCCTTTTTATGCTTTCTCAAAATGGTGATTTCAACTTTAAAATGTATGGATTCATATTAAGAAGCTCATGATTTTTCCAATGTGTTTTCAAACTTTGGAATAACACTATTCTACTTCTTTTTTTTGTTCTTACTTGGCATATTTTGAAAAACTTCATCCACATTGACTCCTTGATGTGGGGAAAGGTTTTCACTTACCTTCAAAATGCCACTACTTTCACATTGAGAATGTAAATCATGTTTTTTTACAGCCATTGCTTCCAAACTTTGGATTTGGTATGATGATCTCTTTAACATTGTCAAATTCAATGGCTCCTTAACATTATACCCTTCTTGAAGTTTATTTTGTTAACACTACTAAAGGTCACATTAAAGTCATAGCTGCTATCACTCTTATTTGGTTCATATGGATGGGAGAAATGATGCAAAATATCATTGGGATTCTATGAACATGAGGATAATTGCTAGAATTAAAAACAAAATCCGTGACTTGTTCAATGCCAATTTAATTAACTACAAACAATTTAATGGTTGTAAATTTGTGGCCAATAAATTGGGTTTTAACTTTTCGGATCAACCAAACTGTAAAGATGACAAGATTGTTTATTGGATAAAACCTCATGTTAATACTATTAAAATTAACACTGATGGATCTATCTCTCAAAATGCTTCTAGCTGTGGTGGCATTTTCAGAAACCCTAATGGTAATGTCTTATGTGCTTTTGCTTACCCCCTTAATACTTGCTCTGTTCCTTTTGCTGAGCTAATGGTAGTGTACAAAGCTCTTGAGATTTGCCTTCAAAAGGTTGGCTCAATATTTGGATTGAGGTGGATGCCCTACTACTGATTGATCTTTTGACTTCCACCAAAATGGGCAGTGTAGAATTGTACTATCTTATTAAGTAGACTAGGGCTCTACTTTCTAAACTCTATTTTAAAATCTCATGTATGGCGTGAGGGTAATGCATGTCTTGATTACCTTGCCAATCAGGTGCTAGATTGGATGGTATATAATTCTTTGATCAACTTACTCTTCCTAAACATTTGCATGGATTGGTGAATCTGGACAATACTGGACACCCTTATCTCAGAAATTAATCCAACCTATTGGATTGATCATATTACGATTAGCATGATCATTTTCTATTTAGTGTTGCTATTTCTTGGGAATTTCTGATGTTTCATCATCGATATCTTGCTATTGGTTTAATTACCTAGCTTTAATTGGGGCTTATTGCTTTGTTCCTCTTAATGTGTTGATGTTCATTTGGAATTTGTTGATGCATCACGATACCCCTTCTGGTTATTCTTTGATCTTTGTGGCATCTATTATTGGTTTAACTCTCCCAACCTTAAATGGGGCCTTCTTTGCTCTGCTTCCACTTTTAATGGTAAGGTGTTTCTGTTTTATTGGAGGAGATGTATTACTTTATGCTTTATTTTTTGATCAACAAGGATAGATCTCTTGCCATCAATATTTTGATTATGGATCCTACTATTTTTGTTTCTCATTTTATGATTAAAGTGTCTCCTTTCCTCTTTGGAATTATATTCGGGGCACTTGTCTCAATGTTTAAATGTTATACTTGTATAACCTTATGGTGGCCCTAATTTATCTATTATTCTTCTCCTTATTATGGTTGTGGCCCCTTTTATGTTCCATAACCTTACCTCCACAACCTATAAGGAGAGAAATTGCAATATCTTTGCTATTATAACTTCTTTTTTGCAGGATTGGAATTATTTCTTGATTTTCATCAGTCTTATTCGATCTGGGATTAGGCTGGCTTGATATTATGTGTCTTGATGGATCTTAAAATGGCTTTCCTTTGGACCACTTTATAATGATGTTGTACCATTATTTTTAAGCTTTTCTTATGGTGGGTGCAATATCTATTTTGATGTTTTAATTCTGTTGGATTTGGGCCTTTTGTCTTGTGTTACTCTTGGGGTTGGTTTTGATTGTATTTGCTAACCTCATCTCCCAACCTATGAGAAAGCTAATACCCTTATTATTATTATTATTGTTTCTTTGCAGGATTGGACTTACTTAATGGGTTCTTTTCAGTCTATTATTTTTTTAGGATGGTAGTTCAGCTGCTAACCTGCACTGCTTTATCTTGAAGGATTTCATTGATGGTTTACTTTTGAACCCTTTGGCTATATTTGACTATTCTTTTTTGGCTTATCTTATGGTTGGTGCAATAATTGTAGTGTTGTTTTTTTATTTGTTTGTTAGATTGTCATTATCCGAGGCCTTTGTGGTAGTGGTTTATTTGTTTTTTTTCTGATTGTTTCTGTAGAATTGAAATTACTTCATGTTTGTTGCCCCGTTATTTTTGTTGTTTGCAACTAGGCTGCAGCTGATCACCTGATGTTTGAAGTCTACTTAATCTACTGCTATTTTTTCCCTATTGGTTCTATTAGAATTGCGGATCACGTGATTATGCTATTGCCTAATTGGATATTAACCTATGCACTTTTATTGAATGGGTGGATTTTGGCCGCTTGTTGGTAGTTACTATCTTGGTTGTTGGTATGGATTAATGCTCAACAAGGCTTACAGGTTTTGGGATCTTATCTGGCCTCTTTTGAGGTTTTGGTCATGGTGGCTTTTGCTTTTACCTTATTATTATTATTTGCAATAAGGTGATCATCACATGTTTGAGGCCTATCTAAATTGCTTCCATCATATTGGTTCCTAGACTTGGCGGACCACTTCATTATCTACGGAATTTATCTTATGCATTGTCTATTTTGAATGGGTGGTTTTATGGCCAACTTGCTATTTTCCTATCTTGGTTGTTGAATTGGATTATTGGGTTTTATGCCCAACAAGGCTCTTGGGGCTATATCATGCTTAGCAGTGCTTTTAGTTATTTTGTTGATTAATTTTGCTAACCCCATCTTCCCAACCTGTCAGGAGAGAAACTGCAATTTTCTGGTTATTTTTATTATCTCTTTGTAGGATTGGTCTTACTTTATGGTTTCTTTCCAGTCTACTTTTCCTGAGGATTTTGGTTTAGCTGCAAGCTTGCTCATCTTTACCTTGAAGGATTTCAATGTTGACTATCTTTTGAACCCATTTTGTTTCTTTTTTGCATCTCTGGTTTTCTTTATCATATGGTGGGTGCAATAATTGTATTGTTGTTTTCATTATTATTGTTGGATTTTTGGGTCCTATGTCCGAGTGTCTTTATTTGTTGTTTGTATTTATTGCTTGTTGCTTTTATAATTACTTTTGTTGATTGCATCAGGCTACTGCTGATCACCTGATGTTTGAGATCTACTTAACCTGTTGTTGTTTTCTTCCTCTTAGTTCTATTAGATTTGTGTAGATCCCTGAGATAATGCTTTTGCCTAATTTGATTTTAACCTATGCATTATTTACTTTGAATGGGTGGATTTGACTTTTGTGCTTGTATCTTGGTTGTAGCTGGATTGAGTTTTTGCTCAATAAGCTAATTGGATTGTCTCGATTGTCTTTACTTGGAGTTGTTTATGGTGGGAGTAGCTTATTACATGTGCCTTATGGTTCATAATATTGCATTCCCATCTCCTCTCGATAGACTTACGCAATTCTGTGGTAATTTGGGCTTGGGATATCTTTGTCTTGCCTTACACTTGGGTTACTAACCACACGTACAGGTTGTTAACTTACATTGCTTTCTTTCATTGCACTTCTTTTTTAGGGTATATCCACACGGGCATTTCTTGGGTTGTTTACCGTTTATTTTATTTAATATTTGTCCCATATGTTTGGGATGGGGTTAATTCCATGCTATTTTATTTGCCTTCTGGATTTTTTAGCAGTCTTTCTATTGGTCTTTTATGCTTCTTACCTCTCACGGCCTTTTACGCTATTTTCTGTGGTGGGTCTTCATCGATCTAATTAAACCCTTGGACTGATTAAAATATATGGTAGACGACAATGATGGTTCACTTTCATTTGTGTTGGGATTCTCATGACATGGTGCCTAATATGATGACATTTACTGCATGGGATCCCTTACCCATTCTCTCTTTCTTGCTTTCTTTTTTATTATAGGGCTTTGCTTTGGTTTTGCAGTACTAAGGCTCAAAAGACTTTCAACAAATGGTTGCTATACAAGTTTGTTGGCTATGATGGTGATGATTTCACTCCTTTTTTGGTTTGGTAGTAGCTCTTGTGATGTAACCCCCTTAGTATGGATGCTCATATTTGCATCACCCCAACTTGTGTATGACTGAGCCTTCTCTATCATACTTCCTTATTATCTTTTTTCAGTTTATCTTTGCTTTCATTTTCACTCTGTCTGTATTACCTTCTTACTCTAATTTCTTTTTTCTACAATTTTGCGGGTGCAATTCTCTCTGTTCTTGTAGGTTTGCTCCATAGTGTCATGCATTCTCTCATCACGAAGAGCTTTGGCCCTAATCTTCCATTGGCTTATCTTGTTAATCAATTTGTATCTTTTGCTTTCCTTACTCTTTTATTTTGCTTTTGGTTGTATTTAGATAGGATTTACTCTCTAGGCTGATTATAGCTCTTTGAGCAGTAGTTGTGGAGTTTATCCCCTTTAAGGACCTTGTAACCCTTTTTTGTGGCAATAAAATTCCCCCTATTTGGGGTTTCCCAAAAAAAAAACCCAAACCCTAAACCCTCAACTAACCCTAAACCATAGACCATAAACCCTAAAAAGCTAAGAACTTAAACCTAAATTAAATAAAAGCTAAAAATAAAATAAATAAATAATAATAAAATAACAAAATAAAAACACAAACTCAAACCTAAACTTAAACCTAAATAAATAAATAGAAACTAAACTAAAATAAAATTAATAAAAACCTAAACTAAGCAAAGAAATAAAAAACATAAATAAATAAAAACTAAACCTAAAATAAAAATAAAATAAACCTAAAGAAAATAAAATCAAAACAAAATAAAACCTAAACCTAAAAATAAACCTAAAATAAATAAAATAATAAAACCCTAAACTAAAAACCTAAACCTGAAATAAAATAAAATAAACCTAAACATAAACTAAAATAAACTAAACTACAATAAAAAAACCTAAACCCTAAATAAAATAAAATAAACTAAAAATAAACTAAACCTAAACTTAAACTTAAACCCTAAATAAAATAAAATAAAGTAAAAATAGACCTAAACATAAAAATTGAACTAAAATAAAAACCTAAACTAAAATGAATAAACCTAAAATAAATAAACTAAACTTCAACAACAACAACAACAACAACAACAATAAGCCATTATCCCACTAAGTGGGGTCATGAATCCTTAGTCTCCATTTAGTCTGTTATGTGCCAAATGCTCATTCAATTCAAATACACTGAGTCATTTTATACATCTTAACAATGTCTTTTCAAGTCAACTTCTACCTTTCTTAACATAAGGCATCCAATGCATATACTCTCCAAACTTGGTCATTGGACGAGTAACGCTTTATGTGGCCAAACCATCTAAAGCCACTCTCTCTAATTTTATCTGCCACTAAAGCTACTCCAACTTTTTTCCGAACATACACATTCTGCATTTTATCTCTAAGACTAAAGTCACTCATCAACCTAAGCATCCTCATCTCTGCAACACTTAACTTAGTCTCATGCTTCTCTTTTATTGGCCAACATTCTGCACCATAAATCATTGCGGATCTCACCATCATCTTATAAAATTTTCACTTAAGTTTAAGCGGAACTTTTCTATCACACAATAGGCCAGATGCATTCCTCCACATCAACCATCCAACTTGAATTCTACGAATAATATGTCCATCTATTTCACCATCATTTTGAACAATAGAGCCTAAAAGTCCAATCACTCTTTTTTAATGACTTGTTCACCTAATGTTACAACACTATAACTTCTACTAAAATTACACTCAATAAATAAACTAAACTAAGTAAACATAAAATAAATCTAAAAAATAAAATAAAATAAACTAAAATAAATAAAAATAAACTAAATAAACCAAACGACTGGTTTGCTTTTTAAAAAAAACCCAACCAAACTAACCAACCCTAAACTCTACCACTACCCAACCACTCCCTAAACCTAAACCTACCCCAAACCACAAAACCTAAACCCAAAACACTAAACCCAGCCACAAACCCTAAAACCCTAAACCTTAATCTCATAACCTAAACCCTAAACCCTAAACCCTAAAACATACACCAGAAATCCAAACTGAGCCACTAAAAAACTACCATAAAAAAAACCAAAGGCTAAATCTAAACTAAATAAAACCAAAATAAAATAAATAAATAAACCTAAACTAAAAATAATAAATAAAATAAAATAGAAACATAAACTAAAACCTAAACCTAAACATAAAAATAAAATAAATTAGAAAATCAAAACTAAATTAAAATAAAATAAATAAAAAGCTAAATTGAACTAAAAAAATAAAATAAACCTAAAAATAAAAAACCCAAATAAAATAAAAACTAAACATAAACTAAACTAAAATTAACATAAACCCTGAACCCTAAACCCTAATCCCTAAAAACCTAAAAACCTAAACCTAAAGGAAATAAAACCCCAAAAAAAGCCTAAACATAAATAAAAAAAATAAACCTAAACTAAAATCTAAACCTAAACCTAAAAATATAATATAATAAAAAATAAATAGAAACCTAGACTAAACTAAAAAATAAAATAAAATAAGAATAAAAAACCTAACTAAAATAAAAACTAAATGCAAAATAAAATAAAAAAACTTAAAATAAAATAAAAAAACTTAAAATAAAATAAAATAAAAACAAATTAAAAACCTTAACCTAAAAAATAATACCCAAAGCCTAAACTAAAAATAAAAAATTAACCTAAAATAAAAATAAAATAAATAAAATCAAATAAACTTAAACCTAAACTAAAATATGAACTAAAATAACTAAACCTAAACCTAAACCTAAAACTACTGTAAAATAAAATAAACTAATAATAAACCTAAACTTTAACTAAAAATAAAACTTAAAATAAACCTAAAGTAAAACTTAAAACCTAAACCTAAGAAAATAAAATAAAACCTAAACCTAAACCTAAATAAAAAATAAAACTTAAACCTAAAATAAAATTAAAATAAAACTAAACTAAAAATAAACATAAACCTAAACGTGACCTAAAAATAAACTAAAATTAAAACCTAAACCAAAATAAATAAACCTAAAATAAAACCAAGCTAAATAAAAATAAAATAAATAAAATAAATAAACAAAAATAAATAAAAAATAAACTAAATAAAGTAAATAAACCTAAACCTACTAGTTTATTTAATTTTTTATTTTAAAAAAAACTTTGAACCCTAAACCCTAAACCCGAAACATAAAACACTAAACCCTCAACCCTAAACCCTAAATCCTGAAAAACCCTAAACCCTAAATCCAAAACATAAAACACTAAACCCTCAACCCTAAACCCTAAACCTTGAAAAACCCTAAACCCTAAACCCTAAACCCTATACTCTAAATCGTAAACCTTAACCCTAAATCCTAAACCCTAACCCAAAACCCTAAACACTATACCCCAAACCCTAAACCTAAACTTAAAGTAATTAAATAAATTTAAAAATAAACATAAACCCTAAAACCTAATAAACATAAATCTAAACCCTAAGAATAGGCAAAACCTTGACGACAGGAACATCAGCGTCAACCAGGCTCAGTTTAGATCTAGCGGTGGAGGTGAAGGCAGAGGCGGTGGTTATCAAAGTGGTGGTTGGAGATATGGAGGTGCTAGTGGATATGGAAGTGGTGGTGGGGTGGGTCCCAATCGAGAGGTGGGAAATAGAGAAAGCGTAATGGTCAATATGATCGCTATGGAATTGTTTTACATTAGAGATGGTTCTAGTTATCTAGGGTTTTTACTTTTTTATATGCGTGTTCATTTTTTATCTATGTCATTGCTTGTGCCTTAGAAAACTTAGTATGTCACTTGGATGATGAAATTGAAAAGAAGAAATGTTGAATATGAATTTTTCTCTAAATAAAGCCTGAACCCTAGAATTGAAACCTAAACCCTAAACCCTAAACCCTAAAAACCCTAAACCCTAAACCCTAAACCCTAAAACACTAAAACCTAAACCCTAAACCCTAAAACCTAAACCTTAAACTCAAACCCAAACCCTAAACCCTAAATCCTAAATAGCTAAAACTAAACCTAAACTAAATAAAACTTAAAATAAAATAAATAAAAGAATTTAAACTAAAATAAAATAAAATAATATAAAAATCTAAAATAAAAAACCTAAACCAAACCTAAAAGAAAATAAAATAAAAATAAAACTAAAAAATAAAAAACCTAAATATAATAAAAACTAAAACTAAAATAAAAATAAAATAAACCTAAAATAAAATAAAATAAATAATAAATAATAACCTAAACCTAAAAATAAACTTAAAAATAAATAAAGAATAAAACCTAAACCCTAAACTAAAAAAACATAAACCTAAAGTAAAAATTAAATAAACCTAAACCTAACTAAAATAAACTAAAGTAAAATAAATAAAACTTAAACCTAAACCCAAAATAAACTAAACCTAAACCTAAACCTAAACACTAAAAAAATAAAATAAACCAAAAAACCTAAAACTAAATTAAAAAATAAAATCTAAAATAAACCAAAATAAATACCCAAAACCTAAACCTAAAAATAAAAATAAAAAATAAAACCTAAACAAAAATAATAATAATAAAAGTAAAACTAAACTAAAAATAAACCTAAACCTAAACAAAAATAAACTAAATAATCCTTAACCGTTTATTTAAATATAATAATAATATTATTAAATAAAATAAAATTAAAAACCCTAATCCTAAACCCTAAACCATAAACCCTGAACCCTAAACCTACAAACCTAAACTCTAAACCCAAAAAATTAAAACCCTAAATAATAAACAAACCCTAAACCCTAAAACCTACAACCCTAAACCGTTCAACCTAAACCCCAAACCCTAAACACTAAACTTTAAACCCTAAAAACCTAAAAACCTAAACCAAAACTAAATAAAACCTAAAAATAAAATAAATCAAAAAACCTTAACCTAAATAAATTATAAAAAATAAAAAATGAAAACCCAAAAATAAACCTAAACTTAAAATTAAACCTAAGCATAAACCAAGATGTACATATAAATGAAATAAAAAAATAAAAAATAAAAAATAAAATAAAATAAATAAAACTTAGTAAACTAAAAAAATAAAATAAACCAAAATAAATAACCTAAATAAAATAAAACTAAATGTAAGATAAAAATAAAGTAAACCTAAAATAAAATAAGATAAAAACCTATACCTAATAAATAAACCTAAAAATAAATAAAAAATAAAAACTAAACCCTAAAATAGAAAAAATGTAAACCTAAAATAAATTAAATAAAATAAACCTATAAGTAAACTAAAATAAACTAAACTAAAATAATAAAACAAAACCTAAACCTAAAATAAACTAAACATAAACCCTAAACAAAATAAAATAAAATAAACTAAAAATAAACCTAAACCTAAACTAAAAAATAAACCTAAAATAAAAAACCTAAAACCAAATAACATAAAAAATAAAATAAAACTATACCTAAGCCTAAAATAAAAATAAAAAACCTAAACCTAAAAAAATAAAGTTAAAATAAAATTAAACTAAAAAAAATAAACATAGACCTAAAGCTAAAAAAATAAACTAAAATAAAAAACCTAAATAAAATAAAGAAACTTAAAATAAATAAACTAAACTAAATAAAAACAAAATTAAACCTAAATAAATAAAATAAATAAAATAAATAAAAATTAATAAAAAATAAACTAAATAAACCTAAACCTACCGGTTTACTTAATTTCAAAAAACAAAAAAACCCTAAACCCCAAACCATAAACACTAAACCCTAGATCCTAAACCCTAAACCTATAACCCTAAATGGTAACCTCTGGGATTTGGGCCAACAAGTCCATAATGTACTTGTAGTGATGGAGCTTTGGCTTTAAAACCTTATAGACCCAATGATTTGGTTTATAACTAGCTTAGAATCACCAAAGATGTTGATGTTCTAGATGCTTAGAGTAATGGCTAACTCCATACCGACAATCAGAACCTCATATTTGGCTTCATTGTTGGTGCAAGGATTAGACAAATGAAATGAGAATCTCATCACATCATAGTCTAGAGTTAAGAGAACTATTCCTACCCTACCTTTCCTAGAATAGTAGATTATAGTTATTCTCCTTTTTGAGAGGAAGCCACACCATCGAAGTACATCTCCTTGAATGCTAGTATCCCTAAGTTCATGATTTGTTCATCGGGGAGATCATCACTAAGATTAGAAGTGGGTGCTCAAAAATAAGCGCTTGTCCTTTCACCCATAGAGTATGAATGTAATGTCAAAGCAGATGATCATGGACCGCCAACCATCTAGATAGCATCAGCTATGTCATGAGATATTGTATTAGATTAATCCTAGAAATTAAGTTCACTTTATAAGGAAGCATGTAGTATGGTATCTTTTGGAATACAAAGATTAAAGCTAAGTAATGCTTTCCAATGGGTGGATAATTAGCATTAGTAGGGATTAGATGTTGGTTGAGGTAGTAGAGTGTGTTTTCCTTCCCTTCATCATTAGCTTTGGCCAACAAAGCACTAAAGGAGTCATCTAATGCAAAGTAAAGTATGAACACTTGCCTCGAGATAGGTTATTAGAACTAGTGAACATTAGGTAATGCTTGATGTCTTCAAAGGCATGCTCACACTTATCATCCCACGAACTTGCCATCCTTTTGATAAGTTGGATATGCCAACGCCTTGGAATGATCAATTGAGTTAAAGGTGGAATTTCAAATATTGCCTTGATCTTCTCCGTGATCAATTCTCTAGTGTGGGACAACAAACCCAAGAAATTTCTTCAAGCTACTCAATGTACACTTCAGGGGTTAATTTTGAGGTTAAATTATCTTAACTTGAAAACTACTCTCAAGTCAAAGAGATGGTCTTTCTTTTCACAACTTTTGACCATGAGATCATTGACATAGCACTCGACTTGATGATGAATGAGTTCATTAAATATTCGAGTCATAGCCCGTTGGTATGTAGCACCATCATTTTTAAGTCTAAAAGGCATGACCTTATAGCAATAGATTTTGATTGGGGTTCTAAAAGCATTATTTTTTTCATCTTCAGGGGCCAACTTTATTTGGTAATATCTAAATGAGCCATCCATGAAAGAGAAGACTGCATGAGATGAGGAAATGTCCACTATCAACTCTGAGATTGGAAGTGGAAATTCATCTTTTGAACATGCCTTATTTAAATCCCTAAAATTGATGCATATGTGAATTTGGCCATTCTTTTTTTTAACTAGGATGATGCTGGCTAACCAGGTAGAGTATTTTTCTTCTCAGATGAAAGAAGCATCAATCATTTTCTTGAATTCATAAATGACCTATTATTCTATGTATAATCACATGCATCTAGGAGCTTGCTTGATATGGTTAGCAGTAAGCTCTATTACTAGTTTATGGACTACTATGTCAGAAGCCAATCCAGGCATCTCTTCAAAACACCATGCAAAGCAGTCCTTAAACTAAGTCAATAGCCTAACTAAGTCATTGGTTTCAATTTCATTCAATAAATAACTGATGTCTATTGGGCGTGGATCTTCTTCAGTTCCTAAGTTGATTTCCTTAAGCTTATCAATGGTTGACTTGATCTCTTCTTCGAACTCTAGCATTGCATTTTTGACTTCAAAATCATCAAGATCATTTGAAGACTCTAAGCATAACTCCTCATATGAGTTAATGTGATTTGAAAAGAACCTATCAAATTTCAAATGATTGGTAATTACTAAGAAGTAATCATCATCATCGACTAGACCCATTATACTGAATCATAGTCCTAGTCTTGATTGAGAGCTTTTATATTTGTTCTTCCATATTCTCTCGAAGTAGTCTGACCTACGCTTTGATGAAATATATGGGATTAACCTTTTCTTTGTTAAATTATGAACACAAGACAAGTACCAATCAAAAGGTAATTCTATTAAATCTTTATATGAATAATCCTCAAGTTCTACATCAACTTCTTGACTCGATGATGATCCTCCCAAAAAGAACCTCTAAGTCTTCACACCTGTGGATGACTTAGGGGCTTCCTTAACTGCCAAACCCTCAAATTTTTGAGAGGAAAGTGTGGTTAGAGCTAAGGTTCCCAACTGATGCCTAACTGTTTCACATATAGACTTGGATACACTTATGCTTTAGTTTGGAGCACAATCTTTATCACTATCTAGCTCAAGTGTCACCTCCAAGGAAATTTACTATTGAGAAGAGTTGGTTGGTGTGCTAACCATATAAGACTCATCCTATGAACTAGATTCTAAGTCTATATGGATAGTGTACTCTGGTAGGGACATATCTTCTATTGGGTGGCCAATAAGGAGGTTTCCACCCTTGGACCGCCTCGAACTGGCCTCTTCCTCTCTGTGAGTCATCCTACCCATATGTTGAATGGAATAATGAACTATGGGTGGAATCTAATGTCAGGCTCTACTTCCTCCTCCAAGTATATTTCCACCCCCTTTTATTTTCTTTTTCATTTTCTATTTTCTTTTCATTTATTTATTTTTTTCTTTTTCTTTTGATATTTCTTTTATTTTTAAACTTTAGCCAAGTTCACAAATAGACTTGTTGATTTTTAGGGAGGTAGTAAGCCTCATCCTCATATATGTTGACCTCATGAACTAAGCTTGAGATCTCCTTTGACATAGCTAGATGATCCCACCTCTCATGAACTTCATACACTGATGTAGAGAGGATGGAACTATGTTGTTCTCTTATATTCATGGTCTCCCGAGCAAAGTGTTGGAAGATGTATCAAATTCTATAATGTGAAACTTTGCTTCGTTCTACCAATCATCTATCTCCAATGTGGATTCAATCTTTCCATCTTAGACTAAGGAGTCTTCTAGACACTAAGACTTCCCTAGTCATAAGACACTTCTAACAATTAGGTAAACATTTAACCTAAGCCTAAAGACTTAGAAGGGTTAACCATAGGATTAGGTTATGCCTTAGGGATTAGGATAATCCACCTACCCTACAACCCAAACCCAATCCATGTTCTCCTTTTCAAACCAAACCTCAAGTTCAATTCAAAAATCAAATTCAAATCCAAATCCAAATGGAAATTCTAAAACCAAATGATTGAAGCCCATGATCAAATCAAAACTCGAAACCCTTCCTAAGCCATATGACCTATCCCATGGACTTAGCCAAATCTTAATCCAAATAAATCCAAAATCAATTGATTTTCTCATAATCAATTTATATCTTTAATCATCTTCCTAAATATAAATCAAATCTACATTCAAATGATCACTAGAATTAAATCAACACCCTTCTAAGCCATATGACCAATCCCATGGACTTAGCCAAATCTTAATCCAAATCAAGTCAAACTCAATTGATTTTCTCACAAATCAATCATATTTTCAATCATCTTCACAAACTTAAATGAAATATACATTTAAGTCATAAAAACTAAATCAAACCAAATCAAAATCCAAACCTAAACCACATGACCCAACTCCATGGACTTAGCCAAATTTCTTCATTCCAAACCCCAAATTCAATTGATTTTCTCATGAATCAATCATACCTTCAATCATATTCACAAATATAAATGAAATATACAATCATCAAGCCAAACAAAATCAACCCAAGTCAAACCACTTAACACTTTTGACTTGAAATGTTCAAATGAACCTCATTTGAACTCAAGATTAAATTGAATTTATATATCAATCCCAAATCCATATATAAACTCAACTAAATCAAACTCAACCTAAAATCAAGCCAACTAAACCCAATTGGTCAACTTGACCAAAAAATTTGACTTATTTGGGCCAAGTTCTAATCCAAATTGGATTGAACCAAACCAAACAAAACCTCCCATCATGATTGTTAATCACCCTAGGTTGATCAATTGTCATAAATTGGGCCAAACCAAGTCAACTTGGTCATTTGACCAAGTCAACCCCTTAACCCATATGAACTCAAACTAGCCAAATTGCAACCTAAGCCAATTCCTTTGAAACCAATGATTCATACAAAATCAAAATCAATATTTGAATATGACTTGACCTTTAATTATGTCAAACCAAACCTAATTGGCCCTCTTGACCTAAGTTGATCCAAATTGACCTAAAAGACTAAATTGGGTCAAATCAATATATAAACCAAATTGATTGCATCTAATGGCTCAAATTCATTCAAAATTGATTATTGAACTTGACCGAAGTCATGATTGGACCCAATTGAACTGAATTGACCTACTTAGCCCAAATTGACCTAAAGGTTCAAGTTAGCCTAAATCAAAACCATTCATTAATTAAAACTAAATCTACAATCATCTTTAATTGGTCAACTAAACCCAAACCAACACCAAAATTTGGCCAATTTGGTCAAATTGGTTCTTAACCCATTTGACCCAAATGAATTCAAATGAGCCAAAATCAAATATAAACTAACCAAACCAATTATACCAAAACATCCCAAATAATCATATGAAATTGGCCCAATCCTTGGTTTGACCCAATTTGACCAATTGGTCAAATTTACCCAAACCACCCTAATTTGACCTAAATGAGTCAAATTGAGCTATACCTAACCAAATCAACTCAAACTGACTTGAAATTTGGGCTAACCCACTTTTGGCTCATTTCAAGTATGCACAAATTAAATCCAATGCTAAATGCTCATTCTACCATAGGGTCAAGGGAATCACATCAGACAAATCACCCATGTAAATGGTCATTTCCATTCCTTGGCCACTTGGTACTCTCCCAATGGTCCATTTAGGCACCTAGGATGCTGCCCAACTTAACCTAAGGGGTGGTTGGGTCAGCCATGACCCATGGGAGGTGAAATCATGTCACTCTTCCCATTAGAGCATTTGAAACCCATAAGACACCCATGATTCCTCCTTGGCAGCCAGCTCCACACCTTCAAACAACTAAGCCGAGCTAACTCACCTCCTTCCTGCCACCCACGACTCCCTGAGATGGTTAGATGACCACTAGAAGCCAAACCCAATCCCACCATTCGATCAAGATGAATGGTGGTATACATCCCCTCGTTTCCACTCAAACACACACAAAAGTCATTCCTCGGATCCTTAGCTACCCAAGACAAGCCGCTGGAGTCATTCCCTAAGCTCTCAAGCTTGTTCCTCGATCGAAAAATGCCATTCCCATCCGTCTCAAAATAGGACACTCCCATTTCCAACCTAACTTACCCATTCTCAATCAAACTCAAATTAACTTTGAACACACCTTTCCTAGGCTTCATCGAGCAGGAACGAATTATCTCCTAAGCTCCTCAAGCATCTGAGGTGGGACTTCGATCAAAGTTGAGCTCCAAATCATCAGTTTGTGGCCTTTTGACTGAACGTCGAGGAATTGATCCAATTATTGCTCAATAAGGATTAGTCTCCACTAGATGAAGCTTCCTCAATCATTTGAGCCGTCGATCTTGATATACAGTGAGGTATGCTTCCAAAACTGATCCTTAGGCAAAAATGGGTTGGAGCTTTTTGAAGAAAACTTGCATCTCATGTGATCTTGACCATTGGATCCCATCTGATTGATGTTGTGAAGGTGTGGGATCCTTTTGGAGTTGATCCAAGATCGGGTAAGCTCAGATCAAGTGAGCAATGGTGGATGGACTCCATTCTCCCTCACTCGTGTGATGTTAGATCACCCACCATCCCTTCCGTGTAATTGAAATGGTTGATCGTGATTAGATCCACTCGATTGATCTGATTTAATCCTATTATGTTATGGAATTAATCACAGTAGTCCGATCTTAGATCAAATAGCGGATGAGAAAGCACATCCGCCTCCGCCACGTAGGCACTGAGTCGGATAAGTTTAAGTAGCCAATCCTGTGGCGTCATGTGGAAAGCATGCTGCATTAGCGTGCCATGTGGCACTAACAAGATTATGCTTTAATTAGGCAATTAATCATTTTTAATGGCAAAAACTTCTAAAAATCATAAAAAATTATAGAGAAATAAAAAATGCAAATAAATACTCATTTTAAAGGTATTTCATAGGAGAATTAATTAAAATGATCTTAACTAATTTTGAATAGTAATTAAGGTTTAATTATACAATTAATTAGCTTAATTACTTCTTAATTACTTGAGCAGTTAATCCCAAATTTTGTGGGTAAATTTAATGGGATGACCTCTTCAATGATTTTCTTGGGATTTTGCTCACTTAATTAAGAAAATTGATTAATTAAAGCTTACTCTTTTAAGTTAATTGATGATTAATTAATCCATGAATAGTAATAAATTGGTTAATTAACCCTAAACCTAAAAACCCTTAACCTAACCCTAAAACATAAAACATAAACCATAAACCCTAAACCTAAACACCAAACCCTAAACCCTAAAGACTAAACCCTAAACCTTAAACCCTAAAAACTAAAACCTAAACTAAATAAAACTTAAAAATAAAATAAATAAATAACCTAAACCTAAATAAAATAAAATAAAATAAAAACCTAAACTTATAAATAAAATAAACTAAATAAATAAAACATAAACTAAAATAATATAAATAAAAATCTAAACTAAATTAAAATATAAAATAAACCTAAAAAATAAAAAACCTAAATAAAATAAAACCCAAACTTAAAATAAAATAAAATAAACCTGAAATAAAATAAAATAAAAACTAAATAAAAACCTAAACCTAAAAAATAAACCTAAAAAAACCAAAAATTAAAACATAAACCCTAAACTAAAAAAAAAACTTAAACCTAAAATGAAAAATAAAATAAACCTAAACCTAAAATAAAATAAATAAAACCTAAACAAACCCCAAATAAAATAAAATAAAATCAAAAAATAAACCTAAATTTAAAACAAAAAATAAAACTTAAAATAAACCTACAATAAAACTAAAACTAAACCTATAAAATAAAATAAAACCTAAACCTATCTAAAAAAATAAAAACAAAACCTAAACTTAATGAAATAAAAATAAAACTAAACTAAAAATAAACATAAATCTAAACTTAAACCTAAAAATAAAATAAAACCTAAACTAAAATAAATAAACCTAGAATAAATAAACTATTATAAAATAAAAATAAACCTAAATAAAAATATAAAATACTAAAATAAATAATCTAAATCCTACCTCTTTCTTTTTTTAAAAATCCTAAATCTAAACCCTAAACCTAAATCTTTAACCCTAAATCCTAAATCTACCCAAACTAACCTACCCTAAAAAAAAATTTTAAAGTAAAAAACCCTAAAACCTAATCCACTACCTACTCATAAACTCCTACCCAACCCTCCCTAAAACCTTAAACCCTATACTGACTAAATCTTACCTAATACTAAACTAAAAAGACTAAAACTAAAAACTTATACTAAACTCCAAACCCTAAATAAAAAAAATAATCTAATCTACCAACCCACCACTGACCCCACCTTACTAACCTACTAAACCTAAACCTCCTGTTAACCTAAATATAAACCTCTAAATAAAATAAAATAAATATAACCTAAACCTAAACTAAAATTAAAATATAATAAAACTAAACTCATTAAAATAAATAGACCTATAAAATAAAATAAACCTAAATAATAAACCTAAATAAAATAAAACTAATAAAAATAAGATAAATTAAATTAAAATAAAATAAAATAAATAAACTAAACTTAAAAATAAACCTAAAAATAAAATACCTAAACTATAAAAAAAAACTAAACCTAATAAATAAAATAAAATAAACCTAAACCTAAACTAAAATAAACTAAACTAAATTAAATAAAACCTAAACTAACCCAAATAAACTAAACATAAATCCTAAACTAAATAAAATAAAATAAACTAAAAATAAATCTATACCTAAACAAAATAAACATACAAATGAAACTAAATTGAAAACTTAAGACTAAACAAAAAAATAAATAAAATAAAAACCTAAACCTAAAATAAAATGAAACTTAAACCTAAAAAAATAAAGTTAAAAATTAAATTAAACAAAAAATAAACTTAAACTTAAACATAAAAAAACTAAGCTGAAAAAAATAGACTTAACTAAAATAAATAAACTAAACTAAATAAAAATAAAAAATAATCCTAAATAAAAATAAAAAATTAAATTAACTAAAATAAATAAAAAATAAACTAAATAAACCTAAACCTACCGATTTAGTTAATTTTTTTTAAAAAAAATATTAAACTCTAAATCATAAACCCTAAACCCTAAAACTAACACTAAACCCTAAACCCTAAACCCTAAACCCTAAAAGCATAAACCCTAAAACCCTAAGTCCTAAATCTAAAACTCTAAACACTAAACACTATACCCTAACCCTAAACCCTAAACCCTAAACCCAAACCATAAACCTAAACCTAAAGTAACTAAATAAATTAAAAAATAAACTTAAATCGTAATACCTAATAAACTTAAACTTAAACCCTAAGAATGGGTAGAACCTTGACGGTAAGAACATCACCGTCAACCAAGCTCAGTCTAAATCTGGCAGTGGAGGTGAAGGCGGAGGTGGTGGTTATCGCAGTGGTGGTGGGGATCTAAAGGTCGGTGGATATGGAGGTGGTGGTTGGGTGGTTATGGTGGCGGGTGGAGGAATGAAGATTGTAGCCATGGTGGAGGCATAGGAAGAGATTAGAGATATGATGGTGGATCCCACTGCTCGAGAGGCTGAGGTGGTTTTGATGCAAACTGGTGAAACTAAAGAATGACCAAACTGATCTACTACTTATGGAACTACATCTTTATAGTAGAGACGGTTCTAGTTATTTATGGTATTTGATTTGCTCTTTGTGTGCTCAATTTTGATCTATGTTGTCACTTGTGTCTTAGAAAAATTGTTTGTTACTTGGTTGATGAAATTGAAATGAAGAAATGTTGAATCTCAATTTATTCTATATTAAAAAAACCTCTCAAATCCTAAATCCTAAACCCTAAACCCTAAACACTAAACCCTAAACCTACAACCTTAAACTTTAAACTATAAAAAACTTTAAACCCTAAATCCTAAACACTAACCCTAAACCCTAAACCCTAAAAGCATAAACCCTGAAACCCTAAATGCTAAACCCTAAACCCTAAAAACCTAACACCAAACCCTAAACCCCAAACCTAAATCTAAACCTAAAGTAACTAAATAAATTAAAACATAAAGTTATACCCAAACCTAATAAACCTAAACCTAAACCTTAAGAATAGGCTAAACCTTCATGACATGAACATCACCATCAACTAGGCTCAGATCTGTGGTGGATCTAAGGTAAGGTGGAGGTTATCCTGATGGTGGTGGGGATCTAGAGGTCTTCTGGATATGGAGGTGGTGGTCGAGTAGTGGTGGTTATGGAGGGAGGAGCAACGAGAGGTTATAAAATGGTGGCAGGAGGGAGAGATTGGAGATATGATGGTGGATCACCTCGAGAGGAGGGTGGTTCGATGGGAAAGCTGAAAGCTAATCAAGTGCTTATGGAACTATGTCTTTATAGTAGAGAAGGTTATAGTTATATAGGGTTCATTGATTTGTTCTATGCATGCCCATTTTATATCTATGTCGTCAATTGTGTCTTAGAAAACTTGGTGTGTTACTTGGTTGACAAAATCGAAAAGAAGAAATGTTGAATTTGAATTTGTTCTATGTTAAAAAAACCAAAAACCCTAAACCCTAAACCCTAAAACCCTAAATCCAAAACCCTAAACCAAAAACCCTAAACCCCAAATCCTAAAAACCTAAACCTAAAATATAAAATAAAAATAAAACTCAACTAAAAAATAGACCTAAACCTAAACCTAAATATAAAAAATAAAAAAAAATAAAAAACCTAAATTAAAATAAATAAACTTAAAAATAAATAAACTAAACTAAGTAAAAATATAAAATAAACCTAAATAAAATAAAAATAAACCTAAATAAAATATAAAATAAACTTAAATAAAAATAAAATAGACTAAAATAAATAAAATAAACCATGTAAATTAAATAAACCTACTGTGGGTTTGCTTAATTTTAAAAAAAACTCTAAACCCTAAATCCTGACCCTACCTAACGTTAACCTATCCTGGTGACCTAACTACTTTACCTGCAACCTAACCTACAAACCCTACCTAAACCCTAAACCACACCCTACCCTGAGCCACAAACCTCTGATCTCCCTACCTCCCTAAATAAACCTCCTTAAATCTGACCCTAATCCTAAACCCTGGACCCTACTAAACCCTAGGCTGACCCAAACTCTAAACTAAACCTACCCTCTAAACCCTAAACCAAAACTAAAAAAACCTTAACACTAAACCCTAAACCCTAAAAACATAAACACTAATACCATAAACCCTAAATCCTAAACCCTAAACATTAAACCCTAAGCCCTAAAACAAAACCCTAAACCTAAACTTAAACTAATAGTAACTAAATAAATTAAAATATAATCTTAAACAATAAAACCTAGTAAACCTAAACCTAAACCTGAAACCTAAGAATGGGTAAAACCTTGACGAATGGAACATCACCATCAACCAGGCTTAGTCTAGTTCTAGGAGTGGAAGTGAAGTCAGAGGAGGGATGGAGGTTTTAGCTGTGGTGGTGGCGGAGGGAGGGATTAGGGACATGATGCTGGATCTCGCTACTCGAGAGGCCAGGGCAATTCTGATGGGAATTATAGAAATTGAAGAATGGTGATCGATCATGTTTATAGAAATGTCTTTACTAGAGATGATTCTAGTTATCTGGGTGTTTGATTTGCTCTATGAGTGCTCATTTTTATCTATGTCATCTTGTGTATTAAAAAAACTTGGTATGTTACTTGGTTGATGAAATTGAAAGAAGAAATATTGAATATGAATTTGTTCTCTATTAAAAAAATAATAAAAAACTTAAATCTTAAACTAAAACTTGAACCCTAAACCTAAAACCTAAACCCTAAACCCTAAACCCTAAAAATTAAAAAAATTAAAAATTAAAAAAAATTAAACCTTAAACCTTAAAAAACTCTAAACCCTAAACCCTAAACCCTAAAAGCATAAACAATAAAACCCTAAACCCTAAACCCCAAACCCTTAATTTAAACCTCAAGTAACTAAATAAATTAAATAATAAACTTAAACCCTAAGAATGAGCAGAACTTTGTGGCATGAACATCACCATCACCGGGCTCAGTCCCAGACCTCAGTGGTGGAAAAGACGGTGATCACAGTGGTGGTGGGGATCTAGAGGTGCTGGTGGATATGGAGGTGGTGGTCGGAGTAGTGGTGGTTATAGAGGCAGGAGGAAAGATGGAGGTTACAACTGCGGTGGTGGCGGAGAGAGAGATCAGGGATATGATGGTGGATCCATAGAGGCGAGGGGTGGTTCGATGGGAATGAGAAAAGAATGGTCAATCCGATCTACTTCTTATGGAACTCTATCTTTATAGTAAAGAGGGTTCTAGCTATCAAATGATTTTGATTTGCTCTATGCGTGCTCATTTTTGAACTATGTCATCATTTATGTCTTAGAAAACTTGGTGTCTTACTTAGTTAATGAGGTCAAAGAGAAGAAATGTTGAATATGAATTTGTTCTCTATTAAAATAAAAAAAAGAAACCTTAAATCCTAAACCAGAAACTAAAACTTGAACCCTAAACATAAAACCTAAACCCTAAACCTAAACCTTAAAATAAAAGAAAAGTTAAAAAAACCCTAACCCTATACCTTAAAACCTACAATCCTAAAAAAAACTCTAAAAAATCTAAAACCTAAACCAAAATTTAAATAAACCTAAATAAAATAAAAAACAACAAAACAAGAATAAAATAAAAACTAAATAAAACCTAAACCTAAACCTAAAAATAAATAAAACCTAAAACCTAAACTAAAAAACCTAAACCTAGAATAAACAAAATAAATAAAATAAAATAAAAACCTAAATAAATAAATTAAATTAAAATAAATAAACCTAAACCTAAACCTAAAATAAACTAAACTAAAACCTAAACCTAAATTAAAATAAATAAAATAATAACTAAAAGTAAACCTAAAACTAAATGAAAAGTAAAACATAAAATAAACCTAAATAAAAAAACCAAAACCTACACCTATAAAAAAATAAAAAATAAAACCTAAACCTAAACCTAAAAAATACAAATAAAACATAAACATAAAAAAATAAAATAAAAACACAACTAAAGAAAACTACGATCAAAGATAAAGTAAAATAAAACCTAAATAAAATAAAAAAACCTAAAATAAATAAATTAAAAAATAAATAAAAATAAATCTAAATTAAAATAAAAAATAAAATAAACTAAAATATATAAATAAATAAACCTAAACCCTCTTGGTTTACATGATTAAAGAAAACTATACCCTAAATCCTAAATTTAAACCCTAAACTCTAAACCCTAAAACTAAACCTATAACCCTAAAACTATAACCCTAAACCCTAAACCTAAAAACCTAAAACACTAAACCCTAAACCCTAAACCCTAAAACCCTAAACCCTAAACCCTTAACCCTAAACTAACCCAAAATCCTAAACCCTAAACTAACCCTAAACCCTAAGAATGGGCAGAAACATGATGACAGGAACATCATCATCAATTAGGCTCTGTCTAGATCTGGCGGTGGAGGTGAAGGAGGAGGCGATGGTTGTCGCAGTGATGGTGGGGGATAGGGAGGTGCTGGTGGATATGGAGGTGGTGGTCAGAGCATTAGTGGTTATCAAGGAAGGAGGAGCGACAGAGGTTATATTCATGGTGGTGGTGGATGGAAGGTTCAGAAATATGATGGAGGATCCCACTACTCGAGAGGTGGGGGTGGTTCTGATGGAACTGGAAAAAAATGAAGAATGGTCGATCAGATTTACTGCTTATGGAACTTTATTTACAATAGAGACGTTTCTAATTACCTAGGGTTTTTTATTTGCTCTATGGGTGGTCATTTTTGATATATGTCATTGCTTTTATCTTACAAAACTTGGGGTACTACTTGGTTGATGAAATCAAAAAGAAGAAATGCTGAATCTAAATTTATTCTCTATTACAATTAAAAAAAAACCTTAAACCCTAAACCCTAAACTAAAACTTAAACCCTAAACCTAAGACCAAAACTCTAAACCCTAAACCTTAAATTAAAACTTAAACCCTAAACTTAAGACCAAAACCCTAAACCATAAAACCCAAACCCTAAACCTTAAACCCTAAACCCTAAACACTAAAATAAAAATAAAACTTAAACTTAAACTAAATAAAGAATAAAATAAATTAAATAAAAATTGATGCAAAATAACATATAAAATAAAACATAAAAAAAACCTAAACCTAAATTTAAGAAGAAAAAATAAAAATAAAAACTAAACTAAAATAAAATAAATAAAAACTTAAACTAAACTAAAAAAAATAAAACACCTAAATAAAATAAAAACTAAACAAAAAATAAAATAAAATAAATCTAAAATAAAATAAAATAAAAATGTAAACCTAAAAAATAAACCTAAAAATAAAACCTAAAAATAAATAAAAAATAAGTCCTAAACCCTAAACTAAAAAAAAACCTAAACCTAAAATAAAAATAAAGTAAACAAAATAAAATATACCTAAACCTAAACTAAAATAAACTGAAATAAAATAAATAAAACTTAAACCTAAACCTAAAATAAACTAAACCTAAACCTAAACTAAATAAAATAAACTAGACTAAATATATACGTGATCCTAAACTTAAAAATAAAACATAAAAAATAAAGCAAAAATATAAACCTAAAACAAAAACTAAAAATAAAATAAAATTGAAACCTAAACCTAAAATAAAATAAAAATAAAAAACTAAAATAAAATTAAAATAAAACTCAACTAAAATAAAATAAACCAAAAACTAAAATAAAACCTTAATCCAAAATAAAAAAAAACTAACTACATAAAAAATCAAATCAAATAAACAAAATAAAAACTAAATAAGCCTAAACCTAGGGGTTTAGTTAATTTTTTAAAAAAACCCTAAATCCTAAATCCTAAACCCTAAACCTACAACCCTAAACCCTAAATCCTAAAATCCTAAACCCTAAACCCTAAACTTGAAACATTAAACCTTAAACCCTAAAACCCTAAACCCTAAACCCTAAATCCTAAAACCTACAACGTTAAATCCTAAACTCCAAACCCTAAACCCTAAACTAACCCCAAACCAACTAAACCCTAAACTAACCCTAAACCCAAAGAATGTGAGAACCTTGATAAACATCACATAGGATCTGAAGATCAGCTGGAGGCGAAGGTGGAGGCGTTTAGTGGAGACAATGGTGGGGATCGGAATCGGTGGATATGGAGGTGGTGGTCGAAGTAGTGGTGATTATGGAGGTGGGAAGAGTGATGGAGGTTATAGCTATGGTGGTTGTAGAGGGAGAGATCGGGGATATGATGGCGGATCCCACTGAGAGGTGTGGGTGGTTGGAACTAGAAAGCGAAAGAATGGAATTGATTCGATGGTTATCAAATTATGTCTTTATAGTAGTGATGGTTTTAAATATCTAGAATATTTTATTTACTCTATGGGTGCTAATTTTTTATATATGTCATTGCTTATGTCTTAGAAAACTTGGGGTGCTACTTGGTATATGAAATCAAAAAAAGCAAATGTTGAATCTGAATTTGATCTGTGCTAAAAAAAATCTTAAACCCTAAACCTAAAACCTAAACCCTAAATCCTAAATCGAAACCCTAAACCCTAAATTAACCATAAATGCTAAACCCTAAAAATCTAAAAACTTAAACCTAAACTAAATAAAGACTAAAAATAAAATAAATAAAAAAACCAAAATTAAAATAAAATAAAAAATATAATAAAATAAAAACATAAACTAAAACCCAAACTAAAAAAATTAAAACCTAAACCTTAAACTAAAAAAACAAAACCTAAAATATAAATAAAATAAACCTAAACCTAAACAAAAATAAACTAAATTAAATTAAATAAAACCTAAACTTAAACATAAAATAAACTAAACCTAAACCTAGACCTAAATCTAAACTAAATAAAATAAAATGAACTAAAAATAAAATAAACCTAAACTAAAATAAAATAATCCTAAAAATAAAACCTAAAACCTAAACCTAAAAAAAATAAAATAAAACCTAAAAAACCTAAAAAAAATAAAATAAAACTAAACCTAAAAAATAAAACAAAAATAAAACTCAACTAAAAATAAAATTTCAACCTAAAAAATAAATTAAAATAAAAAACCTAAACTAAAATAAATAAACCTAAAATAAAAAAAAATAAACTTAGATGAAAAGAAAAAATAAAATAAATTAAAATAAATAAAAATAAACTAAATAAACCTAAACCTATCAGTTTATTTAATTTAAAAAAGTCCTAAACCCTAAATCCTAAACCCTAAACCTAAAACAACCTTAAACCCTAAACCCTAAGCTTAAAACCCTAAATCTACAACCCTAAACTCTAAAATCATAAACCCTAAACCCTAAACCATAAACCATAAACCCTAAATCTTAAAACCCTAAACACTAAACCCTAAACTTAAACCCAAAAACCCTAAACCCTAAACCCTAAATCCTAAACCCTAAAACCTACAACCCTAAATCCTAAACCTCAAACTCTAAACCCTAAATCCTAAACTAACCCTAAACCATCAGAATTTACATAACCTTGATGGCATGAATCACCATTAACTAGGCTCAATCTAAATCTAGCAATAGAGGTGAAGGTAGAGGGGCAATTATCACAGAGGTGGTGGGGGATCTAGAGGTGCTTATGGATATGGAGATGGTGGCTGGAGCAGTGTTGGTTATTGTGGCGAGACGAGCGATAGAGATTACAACTATGGTGGTGGTGGAGGGAGAGATCTGAGATATGATGGTGGACCCCGTTGCTCAAGAGGCTGGGGTGATTCTGATGGGAAGTGGAGAAATTGAAGAACAGTCGATCCGATCTGCTGCTTATGAAACTATGTTTTTATAATAGAGACAGTTCAACTTATCTAGGTTTTTTATTTTCTACTCTATGGAGCTCATTTTTTATCATGTAATAAACGTGTCGTAGAAAACTTGGCATGCTACTTTGTTGATTAAATCAAAAAAGAAAAAAATATTGAATCTAAATTTGTTCTTTGTTAAAAAAAACCCTAAACCACAAACAC